>VXBU01002007.1:1555794-1571654 GCA_013400315.1 Bombycilla garrulus
GCTACGGGCACACGGCCTCGGTGGGGCTCGGGGGTGCGGGCTCGGGGGTGTACGCGGCGTGTGCCCGACCGGGCTGCTGTTAGCTCCGTGCAGCGCTTTACGGTGCCCTCCCGTCTTGTCCGTGATTACAACATCGCCTCTGTCGCACCCACTTTACCCCGAATTAATCATCTCCTCTTCCGTCCCACGTCAAGACACAGGCGTGCCGTCACCCCGTAGGTCACCGTTAATCTGCCAGCCTTTGCAGGTCTTCCCGGGGCAAGGGAAGAGCGGGATAAGTGCGACTGTAAACGCTTACCCAGGGTTCTGCCTGGGTACCCTGGCGGGTCTCCTGGAAAGGGCGTCGCATCACACACAGCACTCACCACAGAAGCACGGAATCATTTAGGTTGGAAAAAACCTTTGAGTTCATTGCGTCCGACCTTTGACCAATCACCACCTTGTCAGCTAGACCTTGCCACTAAATGCCACGTCGTTTCTCGAACACCCCTAGGGGCTGGTGACTCCATCGTCTTAATCGCTTTAGTTGCCACAAGTTTACGCACGATTAATACCTTTTATCACATCTGGTTTTAAAATAATCTAGATCTAAATGATTTGGGCATTAAGGCTTTTCTGACAATGTTCACAACTCTTTCACAGACTCAAGTTTCATCCAAAAGCAGCCCATGGAGCACTGACCAGAGTCACGGTGCTGAGTAAAAGCAAGCACTGATGAGTACCCATCACTGGTACGCAGGATTTGTCCCAGTGCGCCTAGTGCTGGTTGCCTCTACAAACTGTCTTCAAGATCATCTTAAATTCTTTGCTGCTACAATTTCTACCGTGTTTTCATGTGTATGTTAAACAAACAGGTTATGTGGAGAGACATAGTGTTATTATAAATAATATGATTAATCATTAGATTTACTGAGTTAGGTTTCTGACAAGTTCACCTGTTTCTTCATGGTCAGTCCTAACAGAAATGAAACTAAGCTGGAGCATAGAAACTATCTTAAATAATTATGTTATTCACTGTACTTGCACTTTCTGTTTCTGAAAACTGTCCTATGTCTTAAGGTGTGTCACAGATTACTAAATTATCCTTTGATTTGGATAATGAAGCCACAATGAATAATCTTTTATCCATGTTTCCCTGGAAAGCAATAAATTTCCTGCATAGTTCTAACTGATGGTTTTAGAAGACACAAGAAGTATATGTAGAGCAATCACTCCCGTAAGACCAGACGAACTTTTGTAGTGGAAAATGAAACCAGTATCTTGTTCGGCAGTAAATATTTGTAAGGAGGTAGGAAGAGCTATTTCTTCTTATCTCCATTTCTTCTCCTTGCTGCTCTCTGCTCTGTATAATGTGATAAAGGGCTGTCTAAGAGTCACAAGACACTGTTCTCATGTGGGCTGGAACTTAAGAAGAACTTGGGGTTTACAGTCACCAGCTGGGGAATATCAGCCGTTGGTGAGACTAAGTAGTTTTGCTTTCATTTAAAGCCACTATAATGCAGGTTTATGGGAATATGATGGGAAATTTGAAATAAAAATTTTCTTTTGCAGCTAACAAAATTTTTACAAGTGAATGCCTGTAAAAACAAACAAACAAACAAACAAACCACCTCTGTTTCCTAATTTAAAAAAAAATACTTCTCCCTTCTCCCCAGTTCTGAGTTTTTTAAGAAACTTGAGATATTTCCATGTTCACTTAATAAATATTCATTCAGTCAATAAAGGTAGTTATGGTTTACTCATTATTCTCATAATTCTGTATTCAGTTATTATTTCTATGGCTTAATGCATATGGAAGAGATTAAAAAAAACCCTACATATGCTGACATTCACGCGAACAGTGTAAATATTAGGACAAATAAATGAAGAATAATCTTGTCTTTTCATGTACTTATATCTACAACTTTCAGGAAAACATATTTTTAATCTTTTAAACTTGCTATCTTAACCATATAATGGTAGTTATAATATTCATATATAAGATAGAAAACTATTTATGATTAAAATAAACATGTGGTTTTATCTGTTCTCATGTATGGTTTTGCATGCTAGTTTTAGCTGCCAATCCTATTGATGCCAATCATATCCCTCTAGAATTTATAGATATTTTACAGAAAGATGCTGCAGAGCCTTTTCTAATTTTTTATTGCCCAGTCAGGAAATGAAGTATTTCACAGAAATGGACAAATGGTGCACAGTGATCCCAGAATCAACAATTAACATCCTTGTACAAAGATCTGAATCAAGAAAAATGTGACTGGAACTGGTGAAACTTGCACTTGGCTGAGAATTAATGGTTGAATGCCTTAGTAAGTCTGAACTTGCTAGACAGATACTATTGCCTGAAATTCATCCACGTGATATAAATCTTTCCGGAAGCTTGCTCTTGAGCAGAAAGAAAACCAAGAAAACCCAAACAAAAACAAACAAAAAAAAACAAACAAGCAAACAAACAAAAAACCACAAAACCATAAAAACCAACTGAATAAAAACCCAAACAAAACCAAGAAACCCCTCTAACACTACATTTCTATCCTTGCTTACATTCGCTGCAAAATATTTAAAACAAAAAAAAGCTTTATATCAGCATTTCTAAGAAAAGCTTACTTTTGTGAGATTCTCTTAACATTAACACACTAATTAGAAAAGCTTATTACAGGTATGGTGACGATAATCCCACCTCCTTCTGGCTTGATTTTCAGCTTTCCAACTCCACTGAATTCAGTAACAGGAAACTGGTTTTGTTGAAGCCAGTATTTTGCCACAAATGGTACAGTTTTCCTGGGTACCAGAATGTACTTTAAACATTACGTTCAGAGTTTAGCCAGTATTTGTGCATAATTAAAAGAAATAGTAACTATGAATGTCAAGTATCTTTTAATGATACTAAATATGTAATCAAAACATGTTTGTTGGAAGGCACATCCAGAGCAGCTCAAAGGGGCATGTTGCTCAGGGCCTTGCCCAGTCATTTTTCAAATGTTTCCGTGGATAGAGACATTCCACTGTCACCCAAAGAACCTCTTTCAGTGATTGAAAATTCTCATTGCAGAAAAGTTTCTTTGTATCAATTGGAATTTTCCATGTTCCAGTTTTGTCTCTTGCCTCTTGTTCTTTCACTGTGCACCTCCGAAGAGAATTCTGTTCCGTCTTTTCTACACCCTCTGCTTAGCTGGGTGTAGATAGCAATAGGCCCTGAGGCCTTCTCTTCTACAGGCTGAAAAAAATCCCTGTTCTCTGTCTTTTGGTGTCTATATGCACAATCTCCAAGGAATATATGTCAAATACATTTCATAAGGGTATTGACTTTGAAATAAAAAGCTGGCAGAATCCTTGTTTAAAGGTCTTTATTTCTGAAGTGCGTAAATATGAGGACAAATATACAATGCCAAATTAAAATAGTGGTTGTGATAGAAATATTAAATAAAGTAAAAATTGTGTGTGAATTCATTAACTGGATTTGAGCATTACTAAATTCCAAAGAAGTTTGAAATTTGGTTTGGGATGCAAAAATTTCCCTGCTTTGCCAGGGTGAGACTAGTCCCTCCTCAGGCATGAGATGAATGAGGAATAAAAATTGTAATACTGAGGAATAAAAACATGCAGTTAAACTGGAATTGCCAAAGGAAATGGGGAGCAATTACACACTCCCAAGGAACAGAGTCTTGGGTGTTTGCAAAACATTATTTTTATAACGACAACTATTGTCTTCAACCGGTAAGCTCCTTCTGTAATTAGAGCCTTGAAATTAAAAATGGATGCCTGTCACATCTATTTAACCTTGGATCTATGTGAATTTTTATTCAGATCCAGACCCTAACATTACTTTTTTCATTTGTTTACTTTCTATATTACTGTAGTCTGAACCAAACCCATGATGAGTTTTTGAGCCATCCCTGAATTCCTCCCCTCTGAGGCCATCTTTGCTTTGCGTGAGTGACAAAAATATTATATATTTCTAGGTTTTATGACCAGAGACAGGTACTTGATGCTGTGGATATTCAATCTATTGGCATGACATGATGATATTGATGAAGTGTGGTAAGGAAATGCTTCAGTTCTAATGATTTGATTTCATTTTGGTTTGACTCCTATTTCAACACTTCCAAGTTTTAAAAGTATGGGCCCTGTGAGATGTAATATATATATATTGATGTCACTAATCGGAAGCTCTTTGTGGCCATGTTGTAAAGCACACTTAATCAACTTCTTTAAGATCATGTTACAGAAAGCTATTAATTATGCTCTTAAGACAGTTAAATAGTTATAAATAATGTTTTATGTTATGGCTCACAACACTGATTTGCCCAGCATTTAAGGGAACCTAATCACAGGGTATGCAAGTCTTAGCCTTCCAGTAAGATGGTGTGGCAAAACTTTGGAACATATTAGAAATCCCATACTATTGCTAACATTTCCTATTAAGGAGAAAGTTTCTCTCTGTGTATTTTGGATTTCTTTTCCAACACTTAATTGCAGCTGATGAAGAAAAGCTATTCAAAAGCTGCCAGGATTTTTAAATCTGTAGAGTGAGATTGATGAAATTTGTGGGTTTTCCCAAAAGAGTATAGGTGAGAGCAGACATGTAAATTTTGTGTGTGTGTGTGTGACAGAGGAGAGAGCAGGAGCTTACTTGTAAGGTGTGAGACTTGGCAGCACTGCACTGTACAATGGGCACAAGAAACCACACGTCTGTAAATGACTGCATTTGAATTGCTGTTACTTCACTGTTGGGTTACTGTATTGTTAAAGTGAAAAGGAATGTTTTTAATAAATGCAAATAATGAATTAAATGCTTGCACATACTGAGGCTTTACCCTCTGGTGTGTAATTAATATATGTGCACTGGAGACCTGGGTCTGGGGGAGTGTTTCATTTCTTATTTATGATGTTTGCAAGGGGTTTTTTTCCCTCCAGCATACCTCTTACTGGCATACACAGAATGGCATGTAAATGACCACTGAGTAGGTGTCGCTGAAATCTTAGCAGATATAGAACAGGTAAATACCTTTGTTTGGTATGATTTAGTAGATTTACTGTTCCTCTCAGCTTTTTATCTTTTCTATCTGAAAGTAATAGGAAGCTCCCAAATGACTAACATTTTGTTTTCAGCGTCAGGAAAACTGCATGTGGCAGGAAACAAACAAGCAGTGAGATTTAAAAGTTCTTGTGCCTCAGAGAACAGCACTTAACCTTGAGGGACTGAAAGTAGAAAGGGAAAGCATGCTTCTTGTATCCCCTTCTGGGTCCCCCTCCAGCGCTGGCTGCTACCACTGACAGAGCACAGAAGTGCCTGTATACTATATCTACATGAAGCTTGGCAGCTTTCCTATTTTCTCATAATGGTATATGTTTTTCTGAAAGGATCTAAAGATGTCTGTGTCCTCATACTAATGCTGTCTCTGGCTCCTCTAGCCTGGCTCAGGCATTTGTTGAGTCTCCTCCATTATGCTGTTTTTTCTTGCTCCTTGGTTCCCTGAGCAGTTGTGCTCAAACTGGGGGGCTTGGTGCAGTTTCACAGGTCCCTGCCGAGACCTGTACCACCTGAGTGACACAGGAATTCTTTATCAGCTTTGACTTGGAACAAGGAAAAGGGCTGTGGGGTCGTTCAGTGCACCTGTGAGAGGCTGTGCCTGGCCTGGGTCTCGACACAGAGATCAACTCATTCAGCTTGGAGATGGGGCTAAAGCTCTTGTGTAGCTATTTGTACAGAAAACTTCTCAGTCAACAGATCTTGAGTCTCACCTTCTTCTACTGCTTGAGTTCTCAAAGTCTTACATTATGAGTACCTAAATTCTATGAAAAACAAATGACTGTATTGCTACATACATTACATACAAATCAATTAGTAGGAAACACACTGCTAAAATGAAAGTTCATCTTTAATTCACCCCCCCCAATGATTTAGTATTCTGTTAACATTGTACAGCGAAGAATATGTTTGATTTGCTATGCAAATTTACATACAGAAAGTAACGTCACGTTTCTGGTGGTATTTGATCAGCACCATTCAGAAATGCAAATATATTCTAATCACATAACTTTCATATCTTTTCTTATTTCACAAATTAATTTCCTTGTATAAGGAATATTTTTAAAAGGCTACTGTAGATCTTACATTTCTAGAACTTTCTGCAAAAGGAAAGATATTTATTAAATGGCTCTCCCTTTTGCAATAAATATTTTACATTATGTTGTAGCCAAGTTAGCATACTTTGTTGTCCAAAGTGTGGTTGCGTGTTGTTGTGTCTTGGAACTGGAAACTTTCAATCAAAATAAAATTTACATTATTAATATGGGTAACAACTCTTTTGAAACCACAGTAAGGTTACAGCCATGACATATGGCTTTAGTTCACTACATGGCAAAAGATCTGTTGGGTCTGTAATAAGTGTTTTGTACACAAACACCATGGTAAAAATCTGTTTTTATAGTGTTTATTTCCGTTATCTTTGCTAGGATATGTCAGTGGGCAACATTTGGTCTACATATCTGCATATTTTGAGTATACCGTGTCTGTGCTGAAGGAGACTGCGTGCTTAGATGCTACCGCTGAGGCCTGACTGAACTTGTCAACATATACAGCCTATAAGTAGTGCAGCTTTTCCATAAAATTGGGTGACAGATATAAGAGTCTGAAAAACTTGAAGTTGTCTGACCCGATTTGAGACCTTCACCCATCATAATCCACACATTGATATCTTTATTTTAGCATTCCTGGAATCCAGGCATTTTTCTACCCGATAGAAGAGATGCCAAAAGCAAATTCATTCTGTAGTTCTCCCTCTCCTTCCCAGACCTTTGTTGACTTGTGTTCCCCTTTCTGCTGCAATTAGTCAACTGCCAAGGGAGAATTCATTGAATATTCTTCCTAGTTGTTTTCTAAAGTGAAGTACAGTTAGTTTTTGTCACATTAATCACAGGTCTGCTCGGGCCAAATCAACTCGTTTGTCAGTGGGAATTTGCACAAGCTTTCAAGTGGGATGGATTTTCTCCCATAAAAGATAAAAATTTCCTACAAATTGCACCCATTGCATGTCTAACATCACCCTGATTTTCCATTTACATATTGCTTTTTGATCATTTCACACTCAATATTTCACTTAGAAATCATTTATACCACAACTGTACTCGGCCTTCAGTATTATTAGGTAGCATGGAATATATTCAGTGATGGTATGAAAGTTATTTCCAATAGGGCTTATGAAGAACAGCTGAGCAAGTACGACCTCCTGACCTCAAAGTGTTTGTTTACTGGGAACTGTACTCCAGTTCTCTACATTTAATCTGTCTTGGACCCAGTTGACATTCCCCTACTAGATTTATTGTATCTCTGGAGGCTACTAGAAACACAGCATTGTCACTGTTTATCTAATAAGATGATAATAGGATTATATTAGTCTAGTGATAATGGTACATTTATTTCCATTTTTTAATAGTAACAAACCAAAGTTTGATTTCATGTTTAGTGAAGTTAATATGTTACTAGGGGGAAAAAAAATTTAAAAAGTATTTTTATTTCAAAGAAATCAGTAATGGAAAATACTTTTTATTCCCTCTTATTTGTAAATCAAAGCATTGGTTTCTGTACATGAGTAGGCATGCTATGTCAATTTTACAGAAACTATAATAATGAGAAAATCTCACTCAGAAAACTGGGTTTCCTATATCAATATCACTGGATTTTGGAAGCTTGTCATGGTGTTTTTTCTCGTACATCTTTTCCTAGAATTTCTCAGATATCAAAAGGCAGACACAACAGACCAAATTTTGGTCAATTTCAATTACACTTAGTTATAATCAAGGTGTCCAGAGTAAATTCATTTCTCAGTAGTGCTGGTAGCTCTTAAGACAACAAAAATCACAATATTTTTAAAATTCAGTGGGGAAATGCATTAATAATATATAATAGAAATTCAAACCAAAATGAATAATAAAAAAACTGTATGTTCCATACATATGCATTGTCTGTGGTGAAATTATAGTGCTAGACTTAAAACAAAAGTGCAATTCGTATTTAAAACTCTTAAATGTTTCATAGAGTGATTAATTTTAAATTTTTAGTTGGGCTGAGGTGTAGAAAATAAGTTGATTCTTTTATGTTGGATTATGTTACTTTAGTAACAGTGTCACTTTATCAAAAGTTAATTAATTACTCTCTTGATCTGCAGTGGGTTATGCTCTTGGGTATTATTTCTTCTAGCAAGCCAGTGGTAAGGAATGCACCTTTCTCCTTCAGGGATCTTATGTTGCTTCCTCTAAAACCAGGAACAAACTCTTAATGTTGATAGGAACAGGATTACCTCCCAGTGGATGAAGTCAAGATTTTGCTCAGGAGCATGCCATATAAAAACAATCTTTCTCAAGCAATGTGGTCTACACTTTGGTGTAGGAAAACCCCAGGACTGAGTTAGTGCCGGGTTTCCTCTTTCTGTATCATATGGAGAATATAGAGGATATAATCCAGAATTTTCTCAGACTGGCGTGAGGTTGCTGCTTTTAGCCTGATGCATGTGTGTTGGTTGGAAAAAAACTATTTTTTCTGTATTTTATGTGCATGCATCTTTTCCTGGGAAACAATTACCTAATCCTTACTCAGACTCCATAAGTTTGAGGTCAATGTACCATGTAGCTTTTCCATGTTGCTTTTCCCAGTTGCCCTACTATGCTCACTTTCTTTTGTTACCTCAGTACCCAATAACTGGCAGAAGGGCATTGAGTGACTGTTTCGTGCAATTCTCACACAGATCAGTATGTTCTATATGTAGTGCATTGCAGGTAGAAGTAAAAATAAAATTACGATGACTGATACAAAATATTTATCATACGTAGCAATACTTCTTTTGTATTTTGTTTCCTTCTTCAGCTGCCTTTACAGAATCTGCCCATCTAAATCTGAACCAAAGGCATTGTCCTCTTTGCATCTCTGTCATGTGAAAGAAGCTTGTAAAAGAAGGTATTTGATAAACACTGCTGGATTCTGAATCCATTAGAAATGCTAAACTTGTCTTTCAGTTGAAACACAAAAATGAGCAACCTGAAATTGCTATGGGATGTTCTACTGGTAATCTACACTTCAATTTCTTTGTGTCAGTTCTCCAGTTCTTCTGTCAGTTTCTTGTGTCTATTCATGGTACAATGTATCTGCACTCGCTCACATAAAACAGTCCACTTATTTGTAAAAGACAGTAGTAGTGGTTGAAGTTGCTCATAACCAGAACTGCAACACATTCCATTTAGCAAAATGCATAAGAAGACTAGTTCTTAGAGTGAAATCTTTTCTAGAGCTTTGGAAAATCCACGCTATGTTCCATGAAATTCAGCTAGATAAAGTATCTCTATTACATCCTCCTTCTGTGGGAATTTGAACGGGACAATTTAATTCTTCTAGGAAATAGGTACTTGAATATTTTCAGCCAGCTCGCCAGGAAACTCAGTGATCACAGTCTAGTTTAAACATCCTAATGGGATTTATCAGAGCTAAAAAGAGGACAAAAACTCTTATGCTTAACTGATCTTGGCATAAATTAGTACAAATAAGTATGCATTGCTACCCTGTGGTAGCCTGCCCATTCTAACATTCCCCTGATGTCCCAGTGAGATGCAACTGCTCTCCAAACTACAGTACGAATCAAATCAGCTTCTGACAAAACAGTCGCTACATCTTCATAGCAAAACAAAGTTTCTATGTTCCCCCAGGGCACTGCATTCCCACCGAAGCCTGGAATTTGTGTCCCCTTAGGTATATGGAATATTCCAAACTTTGCACATATTTAGCTCAAGGTTGATCACTAAAATGCAGAATATATCACATGATTCAGTGAGAAATAAAGCAGGTCCAGTTACACAAGAGCTTTTTTTCTGAGGGCAAAAATAACCACTTGCCTTTCTGCTTATGCATTCCAGTTCGTTATCTAGCAAAATGTGCACAGCTAAGAAATGAATGCTGCCCTGGGAATCCCAACTCAAATATTTACAAACATGAAGAATGTTATATTATGTTGGACCCAAGGTCACTCTAGCCTAGTTTTGTCTCCAGAAATGACCAGAGAGGAAATACTTTGGGATATTTCTCTGGAATGCTTTCCCAGCTCCAACTGCATTTTCAAATATTACCACAGCTCTCTGATGCAGACAAATAAACACAACAAATACAAGATGAGAGGTTAGAAGGAGGAATGGAACATGGTAGGTTTGGCTACCGATTCATTTTGATTCAAGTTTCAAATGTACTGTTGCACCCACTATAGCTTCTTTTGGCTATACTAAGTAGTGTTAACACTGAATTTAAATATTACTCTGCAATGAGTCCCATTTTACAAGCATCCCATGCTTGTAACTCTTGCTAAATTGAGTAGAAATTTAATTTTCAGCCAGACTATAAAAATACTGGATACCCTGATAAGGATATCAACCAAAAGTAATAGAAAACAAAACAAATAACAAAACAAAAAAAGCCCAAACAAACCAAACCCCCCAAATAACCCCACCCCAAAGCAAAACCCAAAACCCCAGACTCAAACCTCTGAGCAGATGTAATTATTTCATGCCAATGCAGTTAAAGCCAGGGGCAGGCTCTGAGGTGAATCTAGATAACATACTTTGGCACAGTATATATATCACCCTTTCCTTTCAGAGGTTCCTTATTATTAAGGGAAAAAAAAATCTTAAATATAGGAACATGAAAATTGACAAAAAATACAATAAATGTTCTGTGTCCTTAGGATTGTTTTTTAAATTCTTTGTTTTGTCCTTTTGAATTGAGACCTTTAAAGAAAAATAAGATGGCCATATTTTCAACACTAAGGATGAAAGGAGTAGCCTTCTTTACCTTTTTTTTTCTGATTATTTATATTTTTGATTACATTTTTTACATGTCCTGTAGCTTAATGGGCACCATGTACCAACACTTAGAAAACTACCCACCTACTTATGTAGAATAGCAGCTGCTTTCTATATTACAAATGCTCTGACAAGTTCTCATGTTTTAATATCCATGTTCCAATAAACAAATCATGATGTATACCTAAAGTATACACATACTTCTTACGGGGTAAGAAAATGAATCTCAATCACTTAAACACAAATCTAGATTTTTTATGTCACTAAGCATTATTTGGGTGCTATATAGGCAAATATACACAATTTCTTGAATGATCTAAAACTGGGAGCGTCATTAATCTTCCCATGAGTAATAATTTGGTTTCACATTAGCAACACCCAGGAGTTTAGGAGCTGATCTAAGCCTGGCCCATTCAGTCCATCCAGAGTGAGGACCGAGTGTGCTACTGCAAGCATTTGTTGAGCAGACAGTAAAACACATGACTGAAGGGCTGTAGGTTAACAACACTTCTATCTGCATGCCTGAGAGGGCCATAAACTATAATGCAAGGATGGGGATAAACAGAGGGTTTTTGGTTTTTTTAAAATCCTGCTCATTTCACAGGTCCGGTATAGGAAGCTGTCAAAAGCCTGAACTGACTGCATTGAGTGGGAGGATCTCCAGGTATACCTGGGTTTCAGTAGCAACAATAATTTACAGGGGTTTGGCAGCTAAAAAAATCAGTTCTTAAAATAATATCTGTGCTGTTTTTATAAAGCACCATAAGATCCGCCAATGGAAATAGACAAATACCAGTTACACATTTACTATTTGTCTTTGTAATATACCATTTTTATCCTGCTCTTTTATATGTGTTGTACAAACCAAACTCTACCTGTGCTAGAACAACAAGTAGGCTAGGAAGTTTTCCTTCAGAAAATCGTTCCAACCATAATCAGTATGATATTTTGAGATCCCATTTCATGCCTCAATCATAAGGCTGGCATTACTGCTTTTAAGATACGATGGATGAAACAAAACTTTAAAGCCAGTTAAACATTGGCAATCTTTCTACCACTGGCAAAGGCACACTCGTTAAGAGTTCACCTTTGTGGCATGTTTGCAGTGTAATCACTGATTTCTGGAAAGCTTTTTTTATTTAAAAATAAATCCAGTGAATTTATTTTTATAGGTTTTATACTTGATTCACATTACTTGAAAACATTTTGGTTTAAAAAGTAAAGGTTGTATGCACTCAAATGAGGTATATATCTCTATTCTTAATATATAAGGAAAAAATAACAGTTTGTAGAACCAAGCTATACAAATTACCATTTATTTGTATCTTAACTAGTTAATTTCAGAAGTCATCACAAACAAATCTTTATGAAACCCACTACTAGGTGTGAGTAAGGAGACCATGCTGTTTTGTTCGAAAAATAACCAACATTTATGTCCTGGGTTTTAAAGTAAGTAAAACTTTCATGTCCATTTACTAAAACCAAATATGTTTTTAAGTTAACAAAGCTTTTTTCCTTCATTTCATGTGGGGAAAAACATAATTAGGTAGGCAAAGAAATAAACACACAAACAAAAATTAACTAGCAAGGCTTAGTGAGATAAAGTTCCTTCTCTGAAGGCAAAGTTAGTTTTAACAGAAGAAAGTAACTGTACTATACGCCTACTAAAAGTTCAAACATCTCTTGAGGGCATTTTGGAGAAAATAAAAACCACAAAAACTGCATCAATTTCATTTTCTACTTTTCAACTTCTAAAAATGCTCTGCAGTATGGCAGTCCTGCACCATCTAGTCCTTCCTAGGAAGCAAGTGCTTCCTTCTCGTACTGGCTGCCTTAGTGGTACTGGACTACTAATATCAGTTCTATCAGTGTTTGTAATGTAAGCAGAGATTCCATTTAATCTAATCTCAAGAAATTTTATCACTCTGCAAAAGTACATTCTGTACAAAAGCAATGTAAAATCTATAGTATGATAGTGGTTGTGTCTGTAACAAGCCTTTATACACAAGTGTGTTGGCAAAGTAACATGAGGCTAAGTCTATTACATTTTGTGAATAGGACTATCCTTTTTCCACTTTCTCATTTTTTTGGGGGGAATAATTCTAGAGTATTTTTATTATGTTGGTACTAAGTTTATTCTCCTCATATACTTTTTAAACGAAGAATGCATTATTTATTCCTATACAAACAAAACCATAATAGACATGAGAAAGCTGTAGAGAAAGATGCAACTATAGAGGTAAAGCTGCATCTTGTAGAGAGTTAAAAATCAGAATTCAAGGACCACAATGAGTACAGCATCAGACTCTTCACGCAGTCCTCTACATTTAGCTCCTCTCCCTCCCACCCTTCCCCCCCCCAAAAAAAAAAAAAAAAAGAAAATGAAATCACTTTTCTAACTCAGTTCAGACTTGATAGAAGTCTAGACCAAATTGTTAAAGGGTCAATGACTCTGAAAATATAAGATGGTGAAGAAGCAGGCTGGAATGCAAAAAAAAAAACCCCTATGTTTTCTGAGTACTGTGTGATCACATGTAAAAATCACCTTTCAAAAACTTCCAAAGACCTTATTTGGACCATACATCTGTACAAATTTCTGCCAGTATAGCTGCTCAATGAGGAGTCACAGCTCTTCTCATCACAAAAACAAACAAACAAACAAACAAACAAACAAAGTACCTCTTCCCCACAGAGGAGAAGGGTAAACATAGCTCAGTAGCTTTATTCACTTGGCAGTCTTCAAATGGTCCAGTGAAAGAGATGGATGAGCTTACAAAAATATTGGTATATTTGAGTCTACAGAGCTTCCAATGTTTTGCAAAGTGTTAACGAGTAGAAGAGTTCCTGTGTTTGTGTCTCTTTCCATTGCTTTAATTACAGAGATTTTTCTTTATGTCTCAAGTCATATTCTGTCTCAATGCTCAGCTGAGAGGCAATGAGAGAAAGAAGCAACTGCGTGAAAGTATGAGATCACCCTACTGAGTGGTAGCACTCTCACATGTCACAGTAAAGCTACTGTGTGACCACAGCTGCCTTCACTGCCCACAAAATTCCTTTATACTGAGCTAGGTTGATTTAACTATATTTGACTGTATTGCTTTATACAGGTAAATATAACAATATTTATTACGGTACTGATAGAAGAGCCAAGCTCATATATATTTAGCCTAGTCCTTCTGTGCTAACATATGAGTTAGTCTTGAGTGAAGACGTGTTGTGGTGAGACCCGAGATCTGTGCCCTGTGACTACACTCCAAGAAGTCTGTAAACGATACTGCATAACAGCTACAAAAAAAGCTCTGACCTAACAAGAGTAACCTAATGACTGAGGGAGTACCCAGCATCCTGGCTTGCGTGCCTAGGGCAAGTTTTCTGGCAGGAAAAGAAGTTAACTATTTTGTTCCAAAGAGATGAACGTGGGAGTTGCAGGACTGGAGCTGAAGCTTTGCTCTGAGGAGGCAGCACTTGCCTGCCTCCAGCCTGCCCTCCCTCAGAGCATGATGTGCTTCCTCACACACCCTGCCTGAAGCTCTACCAGAGCTGCCAGCGGGTGAGCAGCCCATCTCTTGTAAATTTTATTGATGTTGATACATCCTGCGTTAGGCCTTTGGGAATTGCACAGTGGGCATGATTGTATTTGCGTGCCAAAATTTTGGCAGTGGGTGGGCACTACAGGGCTGGCTTCTGTGAATAGATGGCCCTGCAGCCCATGGTGATCCTGATGGGACAAGCTGTCCCCCTGCAGCCCGTGGGGGTCCACAGTGGAGCAGAGATCCACCTGCAGCTCATGGAGGACCCCATGCTGGAGCAGGTGGATGTGCCCAAAGGATGGGATGTGACCCCATGGGAAGCCTGTGCTGGAGAAGGTTTGTTGCCAGGATCTGTGACCCCACAGGGGGAACGCACGCTGGAACAGTCTGTTCCTGAGGAACTGCACACCACGGGTGGGATCCTACACTGGAGCAGTTTGTGAAGATCTGCAGCCTAGGGGAAGGACTCCTACTGGAGAAGACCAGAGAGGAGTGTCTCCCATGGAAGGAACCCCACGCTGGAGGAGGGGAAGAGTGTGAGGAGCTCTCCTCCTGAGGAGACAGAAGGAACACAGACATCGTGTGATGAATTAACTGTAGCCTCCGTTCCCCAAACCACGGTGCCGCTGAGGGAGGAGGAGGAGGTAGAAAAATCGGGAGTGAAGTTGAGCCTGGGAGGAAGGAAGGAAGGGGTGGGGACAAAGTGCTTTAAGACTTTTTTTAATTTCTCATTATGCTACTTGCATCTCATTGGTAACAAATTAAATTTATTTCCCCAAGCTGAGCCAGTTTTGTCCAAGACAGTAACTGGTGAGTGCTCTCTGCTCATCCTTATCTCGACCCACCAGCCTCTCGTTTCATATTTTCTCCCCACTGCCCAGGTGAGGAGTGGCAGTGACGGAGCGGCTTTGGGGGCGCTTGACGCCCAGCCGGGGAAAAGCTCACACAATTCTATGACTGGCGAAGCCAGTGATAGANCTCGACCCACCAGCCTCGCGTCTCGTATTTTCTCCCCACTGCCCAGGTGAGGAGTGGCAGTGACGGAGCGGCTTTGGGGGCGCTTGACGCCCAGCCGGGGAAAAGCTCACACAATTCTATGACTGGCGAAGCCAGTGATAGAATCACAGAATGATTTGGGTTGGAAGAGGACCTTGAAGACCATCTAATTCCAGCCCTCAGTAAGCGCCAACACTTATTTGCCACCCGACTCGACAAAAACAGCGCAAGACGGCTTTTTCCCTCGGCCCGAGGACGCCGTCTCGCAACACGGGCTGTCTCCGCCAAAACGCCGGCGCTCCGTTCCTCCCCGGCTTCAGCCAAGCCTCCTCCCCCGGCAGCAAAGCAGGAAGACGAAGCGGCAGCGGGCAGGCACAGACAAGCCGAGCTGGAAAGGAACGCCTTCCCGGGCGCCTCGGGCAGCGGCTACAGGGTCCCACCGCCCCAATGAGGTGCTCCATCGCCGGCCCGGCCCCCGCCCCGCACTCCGGC
>VXBU01002007.1:1571722-1780204 GCA_013400315.1 Bombycilla garrulus
CCGGGCGGTCGCGGCTGGCACGGCGCGCTGCCGCTGCCGCCTTATTCGGGACTCCGCCGGAGCTTCGGAGCGGCTCGGCTTAATAAATGGCTTCACTCATTTGCTTAAAATAGCGTGCCTGGAAATCATCAGAGCCCACAGATGCTTCCTGTGGCAGCAGTGACGTGTCTGCCGTACCTGTTACCTAGGTTCGGGCTGGTCAGCCCGCTCAGTCATGGCATCCGATTATTTTCTTTGGACTGAAGGTGGATCCAGCGGCACTTCCTCCTGTGCCGGCTCTGCAGGCGCTGGTGCTCATCCGTGTTTGGTTCATGAGCAGTGGAAGGAGCAAGCACTGCAGATGTCCTGTTGGTACAAGCAAAGGAAGAATGTATTTGTAGAACTGGACCTAGACATTTTCCCTTTCCAGAGTCCTGAAAAATCACGCATCTGTTCCTAAGTAATTTAATTGCTGAAGTAAATGATTAAAAATAAATCTTCATTAGTCTTTTTAGCGTCATTTTGATTGCGGTCTGTTGTGTATGTCACTCTGTGGTTAGGCTCCTGACACACAGGTGAAGAGTTTTAACTAGCAAAGTGGAAGAAGCAGATTCTCTTAAATGGTATATGGTTCTAAAATCTTGACTCTTAACAAAGTGTTTCAAGAATTACTAAATTACTTTTAAGTAGGTAATTTTAAAAACTTTGTAACTTCCCTTTAAACCTCACTTTATCTAATGAATGAAAAATGTTTGACAATTTTGGCATTACCTTGCAGTGCTCTTTTTGCTCCACTGTCTCTTTTCCACTAATGCTTTTTTTTTGTAGTTGCGGTTCAGATGTGATAAGTAATAGTTCAAGTGCCGTAGGTGTGTTGTGATCTCATGCTAGTAGAGTTAAATACAGAGGACCTGTTTATGTATTTACTGCCTTTTTTGATGCCACAATTGAAAGCAATAGCTTTCAAAGATTTTTGAACTTTCTGTTCATGGTAACTGTCAGGTATTTCTGTAAGAGCTTTGAAATCCACTGTCATGGTCAATTTCCAAATGATCATGTTTCTTGTAGGGCAGAGGGTGGGGATCTTGTTTCTTGGTGGTGAGCATGGGTGTGAAAAGCAGCTCAACACTGGCCCTTAAAGTTGAAAAATACAGTCTGCCTGATGACTTGAGCAGGAAACTGTAATTAAGTCTAAGGAGAAATTGTGACTCTCCCAAGAAACTTACATAGAATAGAATTTCACCCACAGCATTTAAGGTCTGACTTAGTCAGTAGTGAGTGTGCTGAAAGTACTTTTGACTCTGAGGAATGTTTATGGGATGAAGGTCTAAGCATTAAGCCTTCTTAACTGCTAAGCTCTATTGCTTAGTTATATGTCACAGCTTCCCCATCTCTAATGCGTTTACGAAGTTTGCCATTCTTCTCTTCAGTTTTGATTAGTCTGGCAGTTGGGTTTGAGTAGCGATTTCATCATCTGTCCTGACTGAAATGCCATCCTAGTGAAGGAATTCTGCCAGCTCTGAGAGCTGTCCAACACCACAGCTTGTTTAGCAAGCAGGCTGTCTTCTCTTACTGAATGCACCTTGCTGACTTGGTCAGTTGCATTCTGCAGCTGGTGAGCACCGTGGTGGTTTGTTTTTTTCTGTGTATTTGTACTGGAGACGGTTAAATTGTCTAGGAGGAAAATAAAGAGCTGAGGGCAGATTTTGGAGGAGCGTCTTGGATGTGTATGTTTGTGTATTAGCCAGTTGGACAGAGACTGTGTAGTCTTGTGTTCTGCAGATAGCAGGCACTGATGAAGGTGCTTCGTGGAGAGGGTTTATATGGTCTTACTTCAAAATATATTTTTGATGGATATGAAGAAATTGCTCCTGGGGACTGCTGGGGAGGGTGAAAAGGGGATTAATGAATTATGGTGACTAAGAAAAGATTTTCTGGTGAATGAAGATTCATTAGCTGACGGAGCTGTTCATCAAGGAAGACAGTACCTTGCTAGAGAACAAAAATGTTCTTAGAAATAGTTTTGTTGGAGTTAATAGTTAAATAGTACTTTTGCTGGTTTAACAGTACGTTTGCTGATGCAGGAGCTCTGTTTGAACTGTTGAATGATTGTGTGCTCTGGTGCAGAGAAGCATTGATTATTAGGCAAGGATTATGACAGGAGACCTGCTGCTCAGAAGTCCAGGACATTACTTAATTAAGGGATCAGGTGTACACTTGGTATTGTTTTTAGATGAAAAGTACTTACTATATGGTTTTCTCTGTAATGTATTAGCAAGCATTTAATGAGGTATAGGTACAGATAAGAAAAATTATGTATAAGAGGATTCTGAGTGTTACAAGATGGAATCTCTGGTTTTGATCAGTAGACCTTTACAGAGACAAGACAAAGCAAGTGGGATGTTTTCAATGTAAAGCTGGCCAAATTTAGTGTTTTGTAATCTTCTTAAATTATTATTCTGGCAGAGTGCACTTCTCCAAATCATTGCATAACCTTTAAAAGTCAGTGACCCTGGGGCAATTTAAATTCCATTGGCAAAACTTCTAGGAGTGGAAGGATTCTACTCATGTACAGCTGGCCTCTCTGACTTCTATGTTTCTTCATCTAGTTCCCTCACAGGATCTACTTTCAGTAGAGGTTTTATAAATTATATAGAGAAGTCTGCACAAAACACAGAAACTCACTCTGATCCTTTCTTTCAAAGTAGGAAGGAGAAAAGTGATGATTTCTTCTGTTGTGCTTAAACTTCAGATGCTAAATCAGTGAGAAAATCCTTCATTTAGTGGCTCATATTGAATTGTCATCTTGTTTCCTTCTCCTTTTCAAGTGACTTCATGTATATTTTCTGTAAAAAAACAGCATCTTCAGTAGCTGACCTTACTCTGAGCATCTTCCCATGATCCTGTTAAATCTCACACGTTGGAAAAGAGTTTCACTGATCCAGAGAGATCAAGAATATTAATATGAACTGCAACCACTCTGATTAGGAAGCTCTTTTGGGACTGAACTGTGTGGACTCTTATCCTTGTGCCATTTGGTGAATATGGTAAAAAATAAATTTTATAAAGCCAAGAATTAGGTAATGTAGTTGAAATTATATTTTGGGAGTAACTTGTTTCTCAGTCGTGTTCTTGGCCAGTTAGACTCAGAGTACAAGCACATTGGATTTTTTCCAGGTCTGCTGTCTGTGGTTCTACCCAGCTATTAGTCCCTTTTTGTTTGAATACAAAGAGATGTCCTCAGTTCTGCATATTATGGTGTTTGTGCAGTCAAGTATTTGCAGTGAAATTAGGGAAGCACTGGAGCTGGAATTCGTTCTTGAAACTGTAAGACTCGTTACTTTCGGAGATAGTATAAAATGAAATGTAAACATCTGGAATGATCTAAACTTGTCATCATTCAGGTTAAAAAGAAAACTGCTTTCAGTATCATTATATAAAGCTTGGAAAGACAATTTTTAGGTCATTGACAGGCCAGGTATTCTAAAGACATGGTTGCAGTCTGTGCATATCTGAAGTTACTCTTCTAACAGCTGCATTTTGTTCAAGAAGAGACATTCAAGAGATTCATAAACTCTTGCTGTTTTTTTTTTAAATTACATTGTTTTTAAGGTAAAATTCTTCTGAAATTACAGATTAGGTAAAATTTCTCTATTGTAGGCTGACTTTTCAAAGTAAAAAAAATCTCTGTTTTATCTGTATTGACAGTAAGATATGGTGGGAGTGTTGTAGTTGGTTCTAATCACCAATTGAGTTTCCATAGGCATGAGGATCTGAAAGAACATATTCCCTGAAGAGAATAATGAAGACTCTTCTGGGAAAAGCCCAATTACTTTGGAGTTGGTATAGCTCTAGCTGCTTTTGCTCACAATTAGCTTGATTTAGAGATTAATCTATATTTCTGGTTCTGTTCCCAGGGAAGGAGAATTAGTTGCACATGGTATCAGTGATTATTTTAAAAGTAGATTCTGTTGCTCCTACTTCTGATGTTCTGCCCTCTCTTAGAAGTTGAGTGTGGACTGGGCATTTTTCCAGCCATGTCATTGCAGCAGGTTTCTGTGGATTTTATGGTTGAAGTAAAATGGGCTCACTACCACAGGCACGGTTTCAGCAGATGCTTATACAATTGATAAGATTAGTTACGTGATGTGGGTTTGCAGAATATCAGTCCATAGATGTTTGAATTACACAGGTATTTCAAAACTGAGTTTGTACTACTTATCAGATGCTAAAAAGTGCCAACATATGCAAGTTGGACATCACATTCTGTGAAATCACCTGTGGAGGTTCATCTAATGGGAAAACATGAAAGTTCTTGTCTTTTAAAACATCCTCTTTTTGGCAAGTCCCCACTGTCTTAAGTAGTCACTAAAAATATGCCGTGCATCTAAATGTGGTTGGTTCAAATTTAGCTGAAATAATCTCTACTAGATCTGTGAACTGTTTTCATCAGTGCTCTAAACCAGTTTTCTTGCGTTTGAGTACGTGGAGATCTGAAGATTTTTCAAAACTGTTAATCAAATTATTTAATTTTGAAGAGTCTTACATAACACTGGGCTGTGAAAAGTTAAGCCAAGATAAAGTCAGAAAGTGACTCAGGAATTGAACCACTTCTCTAACAGGTCCCAATTCCCATGGATTTCAATATGTTTTAGCACATAACAGAAAGTGGTCTCTGATTCATGAACTGAGACAAAAAAATCAACAGAGACAGACAAAAGGAGAAATAATGGAATGCAATGACACAAAACTTAATAGTACTGGTCAGCAAGTTGTCTTGTATCACAGCCTGACTTTTGTCGTGCCTTTCTGGGGTACTGCAAAATTACAGTTTTTAAGGGAGGCCTTATAGTAGAAGAATGTGTTAATTTCATGGATATTTACCTTGTGAAGAGCTACTGTAGAGGCACAGTAAAAGTGCATGTTGGCAATAGGCATGTCACTGCAGTCTAATTACCAGCTGAAGTCTTAATATTAAGATGTGATGATAGTCATGAAAAGTCATCAAAGCAAAGTAGTCTTATGTGACATTGTAGAGAAAAAGCAGTCAGTTTGCAGAGAAGGAGTGAAAGTAGCACAGGCAAAATGTCCTTCTCAATTCCCAACAGGAAGATCAAGGCAAAAT
Source organism: Bombycilla garrulus (assembly GCA_013400315.1). Lineage (NCBI taxonomy): Eukaryota > Metazoa > Chordata > Aves > Passeriformes > Bombycillidae > Bombycilla > Bombycilla garrulus. The sequence goes on from VXBU01002007.1 coordinate 1,576,827, forward strand.
TATGTCTGTTGAGGCAGGTGACCAGGTTCTGCAGCAGCTGAGAACTCAGATGTGATGGATGAATCAGTGAGATTTAAGCAGATCATGGGCAGGTCTTTCAGGCTGTTGTGAGGGACCAGCATCACTGCTGATGTCAGCGCTGATAGCAGAAAAAGATATCAGGAAAGTTTTCTGAAGCTGTTCAGTTTGAGATGATGGTTAGATGTACATGAGATAGTGTGAGAAAAGATCAGGATAAAAGTGAGGAGTTAACAAGAATGAGCCTAGATATGATAGTCAGAATTATTCTTCTGATAAGGTTGCTTGGAATTCACAGAAACAAAGAAAACCAAGGTTTGGAAGCAAGGCTTCCAAAAGCCTTAAATCTTTAGAGCTAGCTTATGTTGCTTGTGGTGTTCTAAGGTTGCTAGAAGGATGAAGGTTCCACAACTTCTCTCCATTGCCTGTTACAATGCAGAACCTTTTTTCTACATCATGCTTTTTTTATTTCCACCCAGAATTTCCCTTCCTGCAGCTTTTGGCCACTGCCCCATGTCCAGTTGTAGTGCACATCTGTGAAGAGTTCGGCTTCATTTACTCTGTGACTCTTCTTTCCTCCCACTCCATAGGCAGTAGAAGACCTCAGCCTTTGCTTCTCCCAAGCTCAGCAAACACAGTTCTCTTAACCTCTGCTCATAGGCCATGTTCTGCTGCTCCTCGGTCATACTGGTATTTGCTGGGCTGTCTGCAGTTTGATCACATCTCTTGTGTATTTGCTGTGTAGGGGAATGACTGCTTTCTTTGACCTCCTGGGCCTGCTCTTGCTAATGCAATGCAGAATGTCATTAACCTTTTGCTGGAAGGATGCACTGCTGATTCATGCTCCACTTCCAGCTGATGGGAATCCACAGGTTCTGCAGAGCTGCCAGCTGTCTAGCCAGTCAGCAGCCTGCAATGACATCCCCTGCCCCAACTATGGGACATACCTGTCTTTGTTGAACTGCTTGAAGCCTGTTTCTCCAGTCTTTCTGAATGGTAGCCTTGCCCTGCCATTTTTCAGACATACCCCCCGGTTTGGTGTCACACTTCATGTTGCTGAGGGTACTTATATTTAATCATCAGTCATTGATGAAAGTTTTAAACAGCTTCATTATTGATCCTTGAGGAACATCATGTGTATCTAGACTGTTGCTAGTCTTTGAACTACTGATCACTGTTATTTGAGCCCAATACTCCAGACACTATTTCTTCCTTCAGGCAGTTTTGCAGTTCTGTCCATACTTTCCTCATTTGGCTACTGGGATATGGGAGGAGGCTGTTCTGAAAGCTTTACTGAAGTCAAGGTAAATAAGATCTACTAGTATTAAGGGCTAGAGAAAGAAAGATGCTTAAAACCAGGGCTTGAACTCCTTGGGAAGTGGGAAGCTTTGGGCGAACTGAAGGAGCAGTTTTAGATTAGTGCGAGTGAGGGACTGGGGAAGACTGACTCATAGAAACAATGAGAAGAAGACTCCAAGATGATTGTTAGGGCTGATGATGCTGGTTTAGGCTCTTTGTTCATTTGTTCCCTGGTTTTGACATGTAGCACTTCTTAAAAAAGCAATGGGCTCTTTTCCTGATTTATCTCAGTTTTCACTAAGCATTTTCCCAGTGCACATTTATTTTAAATTGTGCTACTTCTCTAGCTATGTAATTGCTGCAGGCATCTGTGGAAACTGTCTCCGACCAAAGTTCTCTCAACAAACGTGATTTATTAAATGTGGCACTTCCAAAACAGTGCTGCAGATGAAAGAGCATGACCATTGCTGGCTAAGAAGGAGCTTAAAGTCAGAAAGACTTTAAAATGATTAATCAAGTGTTATTGGCCTAGAGAGGATTCTTTGCTAAGCATTGAGACCTCTTAGAGTCTCAATCCAGCTTAGGCACATTTTCTGTATGTGCACTTTAGAGCTGCAGTATTTCTGTAGTTAGTTTGCCTTGTTTCTGTCTGCTTAGTTGACATATACTTTAGTGTTTATTCTCCATAACTTTTTCCTTTGTTGTAAAGGAGAAAGTATTTTATGTAATTGGCAAAGAAATCTAGTCACTGTCAAATTGTGTTGCCTTTGGATTAGGAGTGCTTAGAGTGATGAGATAGTGATTGCAGTAGATGAATACCTGCAGTGCTGCTTCTATCCAGACTTTGATGCTCACTAACTACTGGGAAAAGGTAACTGACTGAAACTGTCATGTTTTCCACAGGTTGTAGGTTAGGCTTTATAATTCTGTCTTGGTAATATGGTAAATAGAACACAGAGGTTATTCCTGCAAAGACTTCATAGTTTTTTGGGTTTTTTATATATACTATATTTTGTTCTAGTTTTCAGTATTTAAACTGTGGTTGCATGGCTTAAAGGATTTGCTATGATTTACTAGGGAGACTTTCATGTTTAGGTTAGTGGCTCATATATGATTGCAGGATCAGAAGAATCTGAGAGGGGCTGCATGAAGTAAAGTGGCAGCCTCTGTCCATTTCTAGAGAACACATGCTATGTCTCATGGCTTCAAACGAAGTTGCAAATAAAGAGCCTGTAAAAACATATAAAATAGGACTTTGCATATCCAGTTTAGAATTTAGACACATAATAAAAGACAGACAACCCTACATATTTTAAGTCTGCATTTGAGCTCTTCTCGGATCTTAGTTTTAAGTACTATTTTTTTTTTTAAACTCCCACATTTTCCTAATTATAATAATTTTCTTTGATATGTAGAAAAATCATTATGGCATGGTATTTGTGGCTCAATGTGCACTATAATTTAAGGTTTAAATTATGTACAATAGGATTCACATTTGCACTGTTTTTAAGCATAAAACTGTTAAAATAATTGAAAACAGATTACATGGTAGCTTTCATTATGTCATTGTTGTACTTAAGTCTAAAATACAAATACATTGATTTTTATTGTTTTGAAATCAGTGTGTTCTAGGACTATGGCTTCCAAAACCCCAGTCGGATTCATTGGGCTGGGTAACATGGGAAATCCAATGGCAAAAAACCTGGTAAAACATGGATATCCAGTTATTGTGTATGATGTCTTCCCAGAAGCTTGCAAAGAATTTCAAGACTTGGGTGCTCAGGTATAGTAATAAACTTTCTTTATTACAGCAATAACTGTGTGTTGAATGGTTCCTGCATGCAGTGCAACTAAATCATCTGGGTTTTTTTCTTGGTTTAGATCACAGTCAGAACTGATACAGCACAGTGAATACAACGTGAACCTGTGAGGTTTCAGTTAGAACAAAAGTATGATTCTATCCCAAATAATTTTCCTGCTGTTAGCCAGAATTGCTACCTTGTCGGACTTCTCTAGCTGTCTTTTTCCCCCCCACTTTTTATGAGAGTAGGTTGATGGCCTGTTCTTTCACCTCCTGCTTTCTCCTGCTTCCTTCTCCCCCAGGTCTAGATGGCCAGTGGGCTGCTTTTCATCTCGTTCCTACTTTGACCTTTTCAGGTTAAATGACCCTAGTTAAAAATTCCTGCTGGCATAGCTGTAAGGGTTATAGGGACATATGAGCTTTCCTGCTGCTTCAAGGTGTAGTCCTCAGGGGCAGGGGGAAAATCTAATTATTTAAGTGCTTATTCTCTTGGAGGTGAGGAAGGATATGGTGAGAGAAGAGGAAGGAATGAAAAGGAAAAAGGAGGGAAGGAAATTGATTACATTAGGGAGCTTTACCTTCCTGCAATATACCCTGCAAGATCTTGGCCCTGTTCCAGCCAGTCCTGTTACTTTTCTTAATCTGTTAATACCCTCAGAACCCCATTCTCTCGGGTGGTTGTGTCATTTCTATGTGTCTGTAACACATTGGAATGGTTTTGGCATCCTTCAAAGCTGTCACAATTTAGACAGTTGTGGGCAGATGGATAAGTGCTTAAAACACAGAAAAAATGAGTGCAATGCAAAAATAAACCTCTCATGTAACAATGTAGAGGATAGAAGGGAATTTTCCGGCAGTGACAATGAAGTTGTAGGTAGATCTAGACAGAGGAGCTGTGTGTCTTGAAAGTCTAAACTGTTAAAGCTAATTGCAGCTGTTTTAAATAATGAGGTAACATCAAGATTCCTAAAAGATAAAATGATACCACACACCTGTTAGTAATTAATTGCAGCTCCCCTTGAATAATTACAGAATCTTGGCCTTAAGTAGGAAAGTAAGCTTTTCACCTCTTTTCCTAGCTTTTGTTCCTATTTTGTTAAAGCAACCAAGACCCTCAGGCGTGAACCAGACCTGTCTTGAGTAAGACTGGGCAAATGGAAGAGACTGTTTTGAACTGTTGGTTGTATTTTTAATTCCTGTTCTGCAGTAGGATCTCTTTTCTGTGCCTGCCCATGTAGATAGCTTTTTGCCTTTGTAATAGAATCTTTGGCATTCACTGCAAGACTTAATATGTGATAATAAAGGTGAACTGTAATGCCTTTAAAATAAAGTCCAAAGTATGTTTTAAGATCATAAATCACTAAGAGTAACTGACTGATGGGTAGGCTTAAATACAAATAAAACACACTTAAAGAAAATATGTGAACATAGCTTCCTCTTCTTGATCTATAGGTGTAAATCCTACTCCAACACTTTTTTCAGGAGTTGAAAACTTGTGGGTCCATGGGGCCTTGTAGAAACTGCTGTAGAAGGAACATTGGGCTCTAAGGGCTGCTTTCTCTTTGGTCTGGCTGTAAGGGTAAAACCATCAGGAGTGTTCCAGGGGTGAAATGACCCCAAGAGACAGTAAACCTAGTCAAATGTCCATTGTTTAAGGCCAGCGCTGCTACCAAGGTGTATGGCAGATGCGGGATGTTTGACCATAAACCTGCACAATCTGTGACTCCACTTTCTTCAGCCACTGAAGTAAGCAGCTGGTCATGGTACATGTCAGAAAGCGGCCACCCACCTGCTAAAGGTGACTAGTGAGAGGAAAACTGCCTGAGCATGAGCATATGGAAACACTTGAGGTGAAACTTGGAGGAAGGCTCACACTGTGGAGTAACTGTGTGTCACGCTTCAGTTTACAGGTCTTTGTATCTAAATCCTGTCTCAGATTTAGAGCATTGAGAATGTTAACTGGAGTCGCCTGATGCATAAAACATCATAAAAATAGAACTTTCTTTAGTGTACAGTAAGAATGGCATTTCAGGCAAACAATAATTAATTGACTTACTGTAAATAGATGTAAAACAAAATAGGGAGGCAAATACAAGCAGATGAACGTATTGAAGGGCAGTACCAACAACCAGCAGTAGCAGAAAAGTCTTTCCTATCCAGTTGCATGCTGCAAAAGTTTGCTTGAACTAAAAAATATCAGAGTATGTACTGGCCTTGGTGGGCTGCTACTCTGAGTTGGTATAGTCTGTGTTGATAACCAACAATTAATATTTGGTCTGTTTTTTAAAGTTATGCACATATTCTTAATGATTTCAAATGCTTAATGTTTTATAATAGCTTTCAAATAATTCAGCTTTGTTTCTGAGACAGAAAGTCCCAATTAAAATAAAGGTTTTATATGCTGTTTTTTGAACCAAGTAGGTAGATTTTTTTCAGACAATATTATTCATATTTGTTAACAGTACCAAAAGGCCAAGAGTATCTATTCCCGCTTTTAATTCCCACTTTGTTTTGCTACTTAGTTCAAGGTAGCAGAAAGTTTTTCCTTTGTATGGTTGTAGAAGTACTGTCCCAGTTTGTGTACACTTTTAGTCTTATTTTCTTCATGTAAAAGGCGTATTAGTATTTTGAAAGACATGGATGGAAAAACTGAATTTCTGTTTAGATGACTACTGTACTGTCTTCTTTGTACCTGTTTTCATTAGGAGAGCAGTTTTTCATGTGTTTTAATCTTTTACCTAGCTTAGTTGTGACCAGTGAATACTAAAACCAAACTCATCAAATATGTCTGACATCTCTTTTTCAGAAAATATATAAGCTTATATTGTTTGGGTTTTTTTCTTTGAAAGGTAACAGAATCCCCAGCAGACGTAGCAGAAAGAGCAGACAGAATTATAACCATGCTGCCTTCTAGTCCCCATGCAAAAGAAGTTTACACAGGAGCAAATGGAGTTCTAAAGTAAGACATTTTTGTAGTTTGCAGAATTTGCACTCATACTCAAGGTTTGTCTGATGGTTGCTGTTGTTGTAACTCTTCCTGTGCCTTCAGGGCACTTAATTCAATGTTCTCTGTTGCGTCACTATTGATATTTCAAATTATATGAGTTCTCTCACACAGTGCTTGCTTTTGAATGGCTTTTGGCTAAAGTCTTAATTTTATTTTCAGTAGAATAATAATTTTTGTGCATTTCAGGCAACTTAACTATTATCTGCCATTTCAGTTGCATGGTTCTTTTGACATAATGAAATGTACTACACTCAAATACAACTAGAATATTTGCTGGCAACAATTATTTTCTCAAATACTGTTTTCTTTAACTTGAAGTCATCTAAATTAAATGTTCTGAAGAGACGCCAACATGTCTTACGGTGTTAAAGTGTATTAACTTAGAATAGCTGACAAAACTTCCTTGATTTCTACTCTTATTATCTGTTTATTACACAAAAAAATGCCTTAAGATTTTGTTTAATGTGAAACTGTTTTTTGACTTTTGTGGAGGGATTTCCACTGAGCCTTAAATCCATAGTCTGCAGAATTCTAATGCTCAGAGTTTTTGAACTTGCCAAATCAAAAAAAAATATAATTTAAAAGTCTGTTCTGGCTACGTGGGCACTGCTCCTGACAGGATGACTAAGGCTGCTGGATACCTCTGAGGATCATGTAGGCTCTCACGGCGATCCAGGTTAATAAGGTAAAGGAAAAAACATACAGAAGACAAAAGTACAGTAGATTATCAAAAAACAACAATGCCTTTTTAGGTATTGATTGTAGACTATTAAGATGCAGTGATAAGAAAATAGAAGTAGAAGAGAGGGATTTCTGTTGCTCTCGCTATGTAGGAATAATAGTTGCTTCTTTCCCATACTGTCTGTAGTTTAATTCCTCATAAAGTAGGACTGAGCAGATCTAAGCATTGGTAGCTTAGACCCTTCAGGGAAGATGGGTAATTGGATCAGCCCCACAAAGCTCAGGAAGCAGCTGTGGGAGAACTGTACCCATGATGGCAGTACTTAGTGATACAGTACAGCCAGTTAATCTCTTGAGTACATAGGTGTGGAAAATCCAGCAGGAAACGTAGCATGTGGAAGGCTGTCCTATGCTGCTGCAGTTTCTCAGCCACTGCATTAAGAGAACTAATTTGACAGTAGTGAATAATTGTGGCCCTGAGTGACCTGATCCTTGCTGACTGGTTTGATTTTCATAATTTTCTAAAGCTTTTAAAGCTTTACAGAAGAAAACATTAATAACCTGGAGTGTTCAAAGGTTGAGTTAGTCATCTCCCTGCGTTACCAAGGAGCCTGTGCCACTGTGCCTTCTTCTGAACATAAGAGGGATGATGTGGTGCCTTATCTGCTGCGCTGGTTTTTGTTTGCCTGTGCTCTAGGTAACTGCAGCAGCATAAGGGATGAGTTTTGTGTACGTGGCACTGTTTGAGTCTGGAGTTCCAGTAGGGTCACAATGTATGTATGCTTTGAGAGACTATTTCCAGCAATCTGGGTAATTCACTTAAGTGAAATCCACTGTACTGCCAACAGCATGCAAGGTGCAGTGAATCTCATGAGCAGCTTTAAAGGGGACACCTTTTTATGGCTGAAAAATTCTGGTGTTTGATTTCATGGTGATTGCTGGTCAGGTGGACTTGAAATCATGGTGCAGTTCAATGGAAAGAAGGATAAAAATCAACTTTTTTGTTGTAAAGGGCAATAAAAAGTTGAGATTTTTTGAATTTCAAAAATTTTATTGTATTTGTTAATGAGATACACAGCTTTCTGTGATCTACAGTTTGAAATACAGATCTGCCTAAACGTACTGGCTATCAGTGGGAGGACATTTTTCTCTGTGCTTCAGTTCAAATCTTCAGCGGGCTTTTGTGGTTTTAGTTATGGCCTTTATATAGAACAAATTGTACAATGATTAAAAGAATGCAATGAAATCATTTGGATAAGAACTTAAGATACTATGTATATATAAAAATAACATTTTTGTTGTTATGTATTAAATTTTAGGCTGTATCAACAGTTGCTTACAAAGCATCTTAGGTGGTCTGTATATTTTATAATACTCGTGTAATGGAAGATTTTCCTAGTGCAACCTTCTTGTGTAATTTTTTTTTAATACTGTTTAAGAACATCCTTTTTTGTGTTCAGCTTTATTGGGCTTTAAGTGGTTCAAAACTGCAGTATACATACTCAAGCAATATAAATACTGAGAAGATCTTGTTCAATAAGGTTTAAAACTTCGTTTACTGGTGTACCAAAAAATGTCTGCACATTTGATATCCTGATGGAAGCCAGTGCCATGGTAATAGTTGCAAATATCTTCTGAAAATAATAACGATAATGATAATAATAATAATAAATCTTTATTTTAGGAAAGTGAAGAAAGGTTCACTACTAATAGATTCCAGCACTATAGATCCAGCAGTTTCAAAAGAATTAGCCAAAGCTGTTGAGAAAATGGGAGCGGTTTTCATGGATGCCCCAGTTTCTGGAGGTGAGTCTTAATTAGCAGTTTGCCTCATATTGGACAAGTTATCTCTTTGTTTGCAGTTTCAGTCACCAATTTGTATTGTTGCTATAAGCTACTTTTTTTTGCTATATATACAGTATTCTGTTTTGCTGTTGTTGAATTGCATTACAGATATGTATGTTATTACAGGAGTATTTTTAGAATTTGGGAGTATTCTTCGGTGTTACATTTGGAGAAACAGCCTTCTTGAGATATGGTACAGTGGTCCATAATTTAACTTCTCCATTTAATGTAACTTCTTTCATAAAGTTGCATTTTTATGCAGTCATTCACATTCCTTTAGCCTCCATCTGTTTCTTCCTGTTAGGGAAAAACTGGTTGTTATTAAGCAGTTCTGTTGCTTTTTCATTAATTAAAAAGGAGATAATGAAGTGAGGAATAAAATATTTTTTTTATCAAAAGAAAACAGAGATTTGTCTGGTTTTATAACAATTGAGTAATGCAGGTGATAATTGTCTTTTCTTAAAAGTTGCTAACTATTGATCTCTGAGTGTTTAGTCTCTTGTAAGAAATAATATAGAGCAGGGAAGGCTTCTCATTTTGTGGACAGAGGAGAGTAGAAACATAAAATTCATGTGGGAAAATCTTGAGGTTTTTACAATCCAGTCTAAAAAATTAATGTAACTGGCATTTTGAGAATTCTTTATTTTCCTAAAAAGTGTCAGTGATGAGCAAAAACTAACAATCTTTTTAATTTTCGACTGCAAACTCAGGCAGGATTTGACTACGTACTGAACGCCAAAATTTTCATCAAATTCTATTGTGAACAGAAAATAGGCAGATCCAGGTAGGTGATACTGAAGAATACAATAGAGAAGACAAGATTCTTGCTTCCCAGCCAAAATGTTAGTTCTGTTTTATAACGCTAGATAGCTAATCAGCCTGGGAAGAAAAACCACAGAAAAATTGTATTGTGGGCAGATTATGTATCTCTCTGATCCTTTTTTTAAAAACAGCATGGCTTTCTGCTTATCAGTTGGGCAATTCTGACCTACTTCGATGTTGTTTTCTTCAATCCCTTTCTTCCAAGTATGTTATTTTCCTGAAGGAATTATTTACCTTTTAGAAATGTCTGTAATTTATTTTTACCTGTAAGTTTTTGGTGTAAGGCTGACTATAACTACAAAGAAAAAAAGGACAAGTTTGATTCTGAAAGAACTTCAGCTGTTTACGGGGTTTTGTTCCTTGAGAAAATGGTAAGGCCAAGACAAAATTAATATGATAACATATAATTGACTGGTATGAATACAGATGGCTTTTTTTGTGTTAGTGGTTTATCTGAATACAAATATCATGGTGACTAGTAGCAGTTACAGATGGAGGGATATCCTGAATAAGGGGGAAAGAATAGATTGAACTTTCTAGTCCTTAATATATTTGTGAAGCCCAACAAGTGCTCTGTACAAATCACGTTCAAAGTGGGCACTTGCTAGAAATGTGGAGAAGTCTGTTGGAAAAAAACTTTTAATATTATGCTTTCTTATTTCCATCTTTCAGTACCTAACACATCAAGTCTTTGGGGTATTTTTATATGTCCTGACTGCATTGTTGGCTTTCAGACAAAACACTAAATGGAGAAGTATGCTTGGCTCTCTGGAAATTGGCAGGCACTGTGCTGTTGCTGTGCAATGCAATAGAGTTGGCAGGAGTTTCAAGGCGAGTGTTTGTGGGACATGGGGAGGAGGAAGAGAGAGCAGCATGCCTGAACTGCCCTCTTTAGAGCTGTCTGTTTACTAGCTGTTATTGGCAGACAGCTCCCATTGTCTTTTTAGGTATTTGGGTGTTGCCTGATGTTAACATTCATCTGCACTGTGAACAAGTTCACAAACTGAATAATATTTTGAAAATTGCTTGGTCTGTAAACCCTAGAGAGAGAGTGGTGATTCTAATCCTGTCCTGACATTGCAAATGAAGAATCCTTGTGCACAGCGTTAGGGCCAGATTTTAGTGGCTTGTTTGCAGCCTTGCCCCCAGAAGATTCTTTCTCTTGATCTTTTTCAGATGGGCCTGCATGCCAACTTAGTAGTGGTGTCTTCTTCATATGATTGGCCTACAGCATTTACTTGCAGCTTACAGTCAGGACCCATTAAGTAGAAGTTGATGAACCAAGTCACAATAGTATTATTTTGTATTAAGTGACTTCAGAAAATACTTCTCATCCCCGTAGTTGCATGCAGATTATGCTGCTAATGCTGTCTAGAGATAGCAATCGCTTTAGCCTGGGATTAGGATCTCTTGCAGGTCCACATGAGAAAGTTGTCATGGTTGCCAGTACTGCCCTGGTTTGTGACCTCTTTGTGAGCGTGGGACAAACAGGGAAACATCTTCACAATCCATGGCTTGGGTTTGTTTTGTTTTGTTTTAATCTAGACAGGAAAATTATCTCTTTGCAAAGATTAGGTTCTTCATCTTTGTATGTATAAAAATATTTTAAAGCACACATTATCACAGAAGCATATTTAAAAATTACTTCTGTTGGCACAAGATACTACTGGCTAAGTACAGAATCTAAATTTAGCCCTCAATAATTGTGTCAAGTTTGGCCTCCCACTGATTTCAGTAGAAGTACGATACAGATTCTCACCTCGTAATCCAGAGCTAACTTCACTAGTGGCTTCACTGACATTGCTGTAATAGTTCTCTCCTTAACTCAGTATACAAGATATTAATTTCCTAAAGTTTCCTTTTTTTTAAAATTTATTTTAATGTAATTCTTTCTATGTTGTAATCATTGTTAGTGTTCAGATACAACCTTTTCAACCTTCTTCCCCTTCCACTGACTGTTGCAATTATATCAGTTCTGTATCTGCTCAAAATACATTGTACTGCGTTCTACTGGAACTCCACAAAATGATATGACAACTTGATTTGTTTCTCTGGTTTTGGAGGTATGAAAAAATTTTTCAGCTCTTTTGCAAGTCTGATTCTTTAAGGTCTGATAATGAAACTTTAGATCTTCCTCCTCACTGATCGTTTAGACGAGAAGTCAGTTAAAAAGTCAGACTGCTAATTGTTAATAACAGCTGTCATATAGAGAGCTGTAATCATGCTAAAATGGTAATAAAGACTAAAATAAAAGAAATTTTTTAGAAACTGTGCGTTGGAAGTAGCTAGAAGAGGTAGTTTCTATTTCAGCTGTCATTTCGAACTGTTTCATCTTATAGTGTTCCTGGTACTGAGCATAACACTTTTACCTCACTTGCTTTGCTCTTCCTCAGTCACTGCATGCCTTGTGTAAATTTTTTCTTTCCTGATATTTTCTTAATTTCTCTGTTTACATTTTTTGCTGAATGTATTTGATCATATTCATTTTTTTTGCAAAGTCTGTAATCTAGGGATGGTAGTAGAAATTACAGTGTACAGTCTCAATCCTAAAGGTAGTGTGAAAGATATTACTGGGTTATTCTGAAATATAGATGAAGGAAAATAATGCAGGAAGTAACTGATGACAAAAAAAAGGGTAGAATTGGCTGAACTGATTTAGGGAAGCTGAAATGAGGATGAATAAGTATTTTGAAATTCAAGATGCTTAAAAAGCTGATTTCTAATAACTTATGGTTTAAATTATATAACAGTACTTGTTTGTCAAAATAAGCATAGTTTAATAGATCTCTTTTGCTGGAGAGAAGAAAGAACTGAAGATCTTGAAAATCTTACACACTGGTAAAATGTGTATTTTGACACAGGGAGGGAAGGAAATACAAACCCTGTGCAAATATCACTATGTTGGCAGCAGCTGCTGTTTCAGAAGAGTTAGGTAGTATATTTACTTATGTGCTGACTTTGCAAGGCTATTTTTCTTCTGTAAGTCCATTATGCCTTTTGCGTTCTCTATAAAATAAAATAAAAGAAGGTAAGGAGGAATAAACAGATCTGTTGAGAATATCATCTAAAAGTGTTCACTGGGGTGGAGACAAATATCCTACAATGACTAAAAGGGTGGAATAAATGATTTTATTAAAGCATATTGTATATTTTGGCAATAAAATTGTGTGTAGTCTGGCCAAATAGTGACCAATGTGCAGAGAAACATATCTGTCTCCATTTATTCGAAGGTGTAAAGATGAGTTATTCAGGCTGGCTCGGTGGGATATAACCAGGAATAATAGGCTGGAAATCATTAAGGAAAGAAAAATGCGTGCCGTGTCTACCAGGAAAAATGTCCTAACGACATTCTTCATACACTGTGGAATAATTTCCAAAGGAGATGGTTGAAGCCAAATATCTCAACACGCTTTAAACTGCACTGGGCAAAGTGCTAGGAACTATTCTGTAGGGAAAAATCTACGACTGGCAGGAGGATGGCTACATGATCTAATCGGTCTTTTCCATCTCTAACGTCTACAATCCTGTTGTGTTCTCACACATGGTGTTCAAAAACAGTTAAAGGAAAACTGTCCAGATGGAAGTTAGAAATCCCTGTGGCACTCTTTGAAAAAGAGTAAGGAGTAACTGCAGAGTTTGAGCCAACATTCCTTCTCTCAGTAAAAATGGTTCTAATATTCACGGCTGCATGTGAGCTGTTACCACATTCCTAATAACTGCTCTGTTTGTTTGTGGTTACTTTAATGCAAGTATCTGCCTCTTCCTGTCAAATGTTCTGAGATACTCAGAGTAAGAAAGATCTCTAAATGTCAGCCCGTCATAAGTTCTAGGGAATAAAAGTTCATTTAATTTCATTTCATTTTTTAATTTTTGATTGCTTCTGCTAGAGAATGTTTAAAGTTAAGGGGTTGCAGGTGGTGTTTGGGAATGTTTTCGGAATGAAGTGATGACTTTGAAGCTTTCTACAAAGTTTGTTTTGGTTTTAAATATCCATGGGCTTCTTTTTCTCTCTTTCTGTTCTTTCAATGGAGTGCCTTGTTCAAAGTGTGTATTTTTCATGTAGTCAGAAAAACCTAGCGTGATTCCTGTGTTTTTGGGACAGTGGGGATGATGAGCACCAGACCTTAATAATCCCCTGACTCCACACCAGTTCTGATTCTGCACTGTGCTAAATGTGGATGGTGCACATGTGAGTAGTGAGCCCAGCACCAGGCCCACCAGAGTGGGGAGTCTGAATGGCAGACGGGGAGTGCCCTGTGCCTGTGCAGTGGCCATCAGCACGGGCACAGCCCCACCAGCCATGAGCACTGGAGGTGCCACTGGGGAAAATGCACTTTTCCCTGAACTTTAATAAAAAGCAGTTGTAATTCAGTGTTGCCTTAAACAGACTTTTTTTCAGTCTGTGTGTGGAATTGTGGTCTTTCGGGGAAAAAAAAAAAGTCCAGAGAAACCTGACTAAGTGGTTTCAGCTGGGATAGAGTTAATTTTGTTCCTAGTAGCTGGTACAGTACTGGGGTTTTTTTGTTTTAGAATGAGAATAAAGTTGATAACACATTGGTGTTTAGTTGGCCCTAAGTAGGGCTTACTTCAAGTCAAGGACTTCAGTTTCCCAGCTCTGTCAATAAGGAGGTGGACAATGATCCAGGAAGGAGCATTGCCAGGACAGCTGACCTGAACGGGCCAAGGGCTTATATTCCATTGCACATAACGTCATGCTCAGTATATAACCTGGGGGAATTGCCTGGGAGGGGCTGATTGCTGCTCAGGAATGGGCTGCACGTTAGTCAGTGGAGCAACTGTATTGTGCATCACTTGTCATTCTTGGGTTTTATTTTGCTCTTTTTGTTGTCTCCCTTTTCATCACCATTTTATTATTACTATTGATATTATTGTTATAATTATTATGTTTTATTTCAGTTATTAAACTATTCTTTTGTCGATGCATGAATTTTACCTTTTTTTATGTTTCTGCTCTCCATCCCACAGGGGATGGGTGAGGGGTGAATGAGCCAGTGGCTGCATGGCACTTCTTTGCCAGCTGGGGTTAAATCACAACACTTATTCAAATGGACTGGGCCACTGAAGACATGGCCCAACATAGAATTACATGTTTTATTGTGTTTCTTATTCGTCAAGGGAGATCTGCAGATCTTACACCAGACATGTGGAAATAAACATTAACATCCCCAAGTGTCTGAAACTTAGGACACGTCTTAAGTTTAAGACACATTTGTGCAAACTGCTCTGTGTGGAAGAACATTCCTTTGAATTCCTTTAAACACTTAAACTAAAAAAGGCAAAAAAAGAAAAGAAACAAACCCACATGGAGTAAATTTTGCAGGCAAGGACAGCTAACCTTGTCTTATAGTGCAGGCCTTTGAAAGTAAATCACTTGCTGATCCCCTAAATAGCTGAATCCAGGATGAGTAGGAATGAAAGCTGATCTTCTATTGACCCCCATCTGGATGATGCTAGTATTCTGGGTTCCTTGTGTTTCATTTTTGAAGTCATAGTGATGAGTTGGCCAAGTACTGGATTTATTTATGGCAATACTATCCTATGATCTGGAGCCATTCTAAGTCACTGGATCATTGCAGAATGTTGTCTTGTAGTAGGGAATGTTTTTTATGTTTCGGAAAGCGTCCTAAGTTGTGCAAATAAAAAGGGAGAGAATTTTCTATGAGAGGTAATCCCTCTGCTCTTCAAACAAATACCTGAAAATTATTCCATATTTGCAGTGTTTAGTGCAGTACTGCCCATTGTGAGACAATTCAATAGCTTGAGCTTTTGTCCTTAGCAGAACAACTCTTGGTTAATCCACATAGAATTACCAAGATTTCCTAATTCTTCTTCCTTTAATTGCATTTTAGAAAAACATGGTTTGTATCATGAAATAAAACAGTAGGGAATGAGTATTGCCTTTTACCATCGAGAAGCATTTAGAATCCAGCTGTCAGCATACAAACTGTTCAAATGTTCACCTTTCAGTTTGTCCAACAGTACTTACTCCTGTTGGCTCACCACTTCAGTCTACTGAAAAACGGAAGGCAGAGGAGAGTCTTGCAGTTCCAGAGCTGAAGAAAAGCTTTTAACTACAGTTCTCTTCACGCCAAGCACAACATAGGACCTGAAGTGGGAAAAAAAATTATTTACCTATAATTTTAACCCTTAAGATTTGGTTCTTATTTTAAATCCTCTAGTTTTGCTGGGACACATTGTGTGGAATTTCCTAAACCTTATACAACTTTAACCCATATCTGTTTGTAAGAAAAATTTAAGAGATGGCTTGATGGGAGCAGAGTAGTGCATAGAAATGTTACTCTGATGCCATGCCTTCAGTTTCTATTCCTGGTTCTGTAAACAGTTGTGTTTTAATTATTCTGTGTTGTGGAATAATGTTAAATTATTTGTGGTAAAGCGGGGGATCACTGTGAAACACTGTGGAACACTTTGTTAAACTCTTTACATATTTTAAATCCACATAATGATTTGATAGGATCCCAGTATGTTATTTATCCACTGGTAAACTAACAGGATTAGGGATTTTTTTTCATGTGAAGTTTAGCAAATTGACAGGAATACTAATCTGACATGTAATTATTCTCCATTTGCTTTATTTAATGGGTTTCTGCAAACTGTCTAAGATCCTAGTTACTCAGTAACCATATAGTGTAACCATACACAGTCAGAAATGTGCATTTTGGCTGTCATTTTGTTTTCAGTCCATGTTTCCATTGCTTTCTGAGAATGTATGGTGGGAATGTGCGGCTTGTGGCTCTTAGAGTGTTTTCCATAGGGAGTACAGGGAAAGTCCCATTGACTTCTAGCTTTGGCTGAAGAACATTCTACTTGTGTTTCATTTGTGTTAGATATATTGGGTTTGCTTAAAATCGTGGATTTCATTATGAAACTAACATGGAGGTAATCTGTAGAGACATATACATAGCTGTTCCAACTTGGTTGATTTTTGACATCCCGCATTTTTGTGATAAAACTGCTTCCTGAATTGCTACAATTGCTAGTAGTCTGAAAGCCGTATTTGGTAGCAGCTAGATGCTTTTCTTGTCTTGAATAAGGCATTTTATGTCTCATGCACAGGAAGAACAGCGATTTCCTTTCTCTTTTAAAAGCTGAAGGACGGCTGGAGAAAGGAATTTTCAGTAGGTTATCAGCATGTGAAACGTTGTCGTGGTAGAACCCCATGTAGTTAGAGTAAACTAGGAGTGTGTCTAACTTTCCTCTTTCTGCAGATGCTCATCTTAGGATTTATATTAGTGGGGAGTTAGGGGTGATGCTGGGGCAGTGGCAGGGTTTTGTAGCGGAAGCACTAAATAAGAAACTGATGTGAATTTGGCAAGCAGGAGAGTTTCCTGAGATAGAGCATCCTCTTAAGAGCCTCAGTCTGAATCTTGGCTGCCTGGAGGGCTCCCACCCTGTCCAAGATGGAAGTTCCTGCAGAGAGCCCTAATAGCATCTCTCACTGCCTCAACAAATCATGTCAAGGCATGGGACATAACTGCTGTGAAATAATGTGATAAATTCTTCCCAGGACCAAAATGAACATACTTGATCACCTAAATGCCTCATTCCAGTTCCAGAACAAGTGGGACTATAGAAAAGCATTTCTATTAGTAGTGCAACAACTGGCACACCTATTAAAGAAGGTGGTTAATTGGTTACTGTTTGGTCACCGGTACTTTTTTTCCCACTGTATTAATATGTTTAGCAATTCTTAACACTAAATGTAACTATGTGCACTTAGTATGTTGTTTTCTTTAGTAGACAATTACACCAGTCTTGAATGGAGCATTTTTTTGGTTACTGGGGTAAAGGAATCTTAGGAGATTGAAACAGTAGGCAGCAAGGCTTGTTAAGGAGGTTTTTATTTTACAAGCCCTCAAGAATTCGGAATATGGCTTGCTTACTACTTTAAAGAGTCCAAATGTCCTTATAGACTCCATTTCAGAGCCAGCATCAAATCTATGCTATACTTGTCTAAAAATCCAAGCATGCACTCTTGGCTGTTACTGTTTACTGAATCAGAACCCTACTGTTTCTGCTTGCACTGTATCTAATTTATCGTAAGTGACCGCAAAAACTAGAATTATTTATATGTTGGCACCTAACAGCTCCACTATAGTTAAGGGTCTGTTGGCATTTCCATTATAAACCTTCATTTGAGAGGTTTATAACTTGGTGGTTTTACTTTTGCTTCAGGCTCAAATGTGCCATTTTCATCCAAGCACAAATTCTTCTACAGAATTTCATTTAAATCAGTTTGGCCGGTATTTATTTTAGAGTGTGTACGTTGGGGAGTGGAAGGGAACACACTGTTTAATTTTGGTTTCAGAAACTTTTTGGTCAGACTATATAATGAAAGAAAAATGGTGCTTTTTATTTTATTTTCTAGAGGCTTAAACCTTCCTTGGATGTGTTGGAGTTACTAAGCCCATGCTTTTTCAGGTTTTTGCCAATGCTCACATGCAGCTCATCCACTCCCACTCGTCCACCCACCCATCCCTCCTGCCCAATGACATGCTTTGAGGAAGCATCCCCAGGCTTCTGGCAGAGGAAGCTTTTTTGGGGAAGTGGATGAAGTAACATACAATGGGTGTCCTGTTGAGAGGCCTTAGGCCAGCCAGTCCAACCGAGGGAAGCAGATGGAGCTTAATTGGAAAAAGACGGGCTGAGTGCAGTTGTCAGTCAAATGTAACCCTGTGTGGTTAAGAGTGGCATTTCCTATGGCTCTGCCATTTCTTGTGGGATCAGTGTAAATTACTACTTGGGTGCAGTAATTCTCAGAGTCTAAAAGTGGCGTGAGTTGCCGTTTTCCCTTGCTCCTGAATGCTGAACCACAGAGGACTTCAACGCTTTAAAAAGTCAGAAATTCTTGCCGTAGTACTCTATTATTATGCTAATTAAATTCTTGCCACACAAATAATAGGTATCTATAATGTTTCACTACTAATCAGAGTAACGAAGTACCACTGTTCTTTTGCATAGTGACTTAAGAGTACAAAGAAGGGAAATGGTGTACAGAGAGGTAGAAGCTTTTATTAGACCAAATAATACAGCTGAAAATAGGAAACAAGTTTCTGAGTCAGTTCTTTCACCACATTACACAAGAAGCAGTAGAGTACAATAGTGTTTGTTGGTTTTTTCCTTTGCTATTGAATTACAAGAAAAAGCTAGTCAATGGGAAACAAAGTAGGGAGAGAATATGTGGTTTGGCAGCCTCTTGTGTACTCGTCCTTTTGGGATCTTTTTATTTCAGGTAATTCATGCAGATTACTGATTGAGCAGACAAGAAATGAAAATGCTTTGTTATATTTTGTCTTCTGTTTTATTAGCAAAAGGTAAAAGGGAAGCATGAGTATAATTAATTGTGGCAGCAGATACAAACAGCTTTTTACACCATAAAACATTAGATCCCACTCAAGTATTTGAAAATCTTCTCCATCTTGCTTTGTTTCCTCTGTCTTATTGCAGAGGTTAATGAATTCATACCTAAGACATTCCAAATCTTAAATGTTTTAGGGACAACTAATTTTAAATTTTATTGGTCTATTTTTAGTTTGTTGGTATTAACATTTAAAAGCACAGAAAACTGAAAGTGTATTATCTATTAAGACCTGCTGTTTTCAGCTTTGGAACCTGGAAATAGAAGCTTAAATAAACAGCCAGTGTCACAGATGTGTGATTAGTTGATCACTATTAAAACATATTTTAATAATGTTTTCCCTGGTATCCCTTCATTGCTAAGGATCAAGAACTATAAGCTATATTCAGTCAAGGCAAAGAAAATCAGTAGAAATACCTTAATGGAACACATCTATAAAGCTCCAATTCAGCACAAAACACTTAGACATCCGCTTAAGTCTGTCCAATTGAATGGGAATTTAGTGCAAGTTGAAGAGGTGTGTCCTTGGTGTCTGTGAAGTGTCTGTAGTGTAATCTCTCTGTTGTACACTACTGAGCTGTTGTCCTTCAAACTCCAAGATTACAAAGCACTGTGTAGAGCTGACAGCCTGGGCATGACTTGACTGGACTTTTCATGCAACTGAAAGCTAATTCTTTCATTTATTTGGCAATATCCTTCATCCCCAATTAAACATAAATGATTTTTTTTATTTGGTATCAGCTAAGTTCAGGGTTTCATTGTTTGCTATTTCCAGCAGCTTACCTTGTTGATATATTATTTAAACCCTGTTGAAGTATAATTTAGTACAATGACTTATATTCCTGTCACGGAAATGGGATTGTATTGAGTTAAAATATTTTATGGTTAGTTTCAAAGTGCATCTGCAAACATGACCTTGAAACAGAACTAATTATTTAGGCTTTACAAGTTGTTATGTTTCATTACTTCTGTCTTTCTCTATCTTCAGCACAGCAATGGCTGACTTGTTTTAAACTGTCACTCACTTCCTAACCTTCTAATTGAAGAAGAAATAATGTCCATTTTGCTTCTCCCATCATCACTCTAGTAGGAATATTGCTGTTTCTCATGAAGCCACAACTGGGAGTGAGCATTCTTGAATCTCTGTCACTTTATTCTCTATCATTGTCCACACTGGCTATGAAATAAGCCGCATTTTCTAAATTCAAGGTGTTGCTCTGGATTTCATATGACAGAATATACAGTATTTTGGTGGGAGAGGAGAATTGAAGAAGTTTTATTATCTGAAAGGTACTTTTCTGTAAGTACATGGCCTGGATTGCAGTTTCAGAGTGTTCCTTTATTGATGCATGGCTTTAGCAAAGAGTTTTAACTGTTCCTGATGCTGGTGTAGGTTATTGAAACCACTGAAACGTTGCAACTTTGTCAAGAATTACTGGATATGCCCCTGTACTGACAGCTCTTACTGAGAAGGTAACTACCTGCTCCTGGTCACCTCTGTCTGTTGCTGCACTTGGATCTGAACTTCCAAAGCTGATGTGTTTTTGGAGGGCAATACCACTTGAATACCTTAGGACTCTGGAGCTAATTTGTGCAGACCATCATTATGTTCCCTCACCAGTCAGATACTTCTTAGGGAAGACAAGAAATTTATTGTCACAATAAATATGTACTTACTGTGATAATAGAACTCCATAGGTTTTATGGATTTAAGTAAACGGCATGAAAATTAAGCTTTGGGAGGGAAAAAATAAGCTGTAAAAGTCACAGTTCAACCATGAAGGCCCTATTTGTAAGTGTTGCACGTGGGCTTTCACATTTTTATTTTCCTTAAAAAACAGACAAAAATAAACAAATGAAAAAAAATGGCCAGAAAGTTGTAAACATGCGCCCAAAAAAACCAGCTTCTGGTGGGTTTTTTGTGTTTTAATTTTCATATATTTGTGAAAACCTCTGATTTTTTTTCCCAGTATTTAAAAAGAGTTAATATTGGCTCAAAACTTACTTGTGTACATTGCACATGTACATTTTCAAAAGTGTACAAGTGTTTCACTTTCAAAAGTGTTCCTGTTAAGTTCAATGAAAGATTATTTCAAAAAATAAAACCTGTGTCTTAAATCTGAAGTTATAGGAAAGACATACAATAAATCTGGTGTATGTAATTAGTGATAATTAAAATGCTGTCAACAAATTTAAATAACTGCTGCTCCTTCCTCTTTATATTGACTCCATGTACAGCTCAGTTAGCAACGATTTCTTAGTCTGAGCTTCTTAATGAGCAGAAATGTTTCAAAATTAGTTTTGTGGACTCTTTTTCTTGCTTTCCCTAGTACTGTATTATATTTCAGATCTCTTATTCACATAGAAATGTAAATAAGGATCTAATTACATTTCTTCGTTTAATACTAAGCCCCAATACTTGGCATAAGGTTTGTCATAAAGTTTTCTTTTCTCTGCTTTGCCATGACCTTAACTTGACCTAAAATGACTAATTTTTGTAGGGATTGCAATGGTTTAGGCTCAGAAGGGTCCTTGTCTGTCACTTGGTGGCTACTTGATGTGTGTGTGTTTTGCATGACATCACAGTGTCTGTATTATCAGTTCCTAACAAAGGCAGAACTAGTTCCACATGTTTTCACAGACTTTGCACTAATCTGCTTCCATATACTCAGTGGAGTAGCAGAGACATCTCAGACATGGTGTTCTTCTTTTTAAATAATATACGCTGGAAATACAGTAGGTTTAAGATATCTCTGTCTGTTTCATTAGAAATCCATTTAAGATACTAATCATAATTCGTGTTCCCTCATTCTTTCCACATTTAGGGGTGTTACCTGGGTTTGGAATAGCCAGCTGTCTCAAACACTATCCGCATTTTTAAAGGAATAAGAAGTCTTGGCAGACACTGGAACAATTAATTGGCTTTTTCAGCCAAGTCAGGTTAGGAAAGTATTTTGTGGGGATGGGGCCGGGTGGGAGGGGAATACAACATCCTGGTTTCAAGTTTGAGTTTTATTAACTCTTTAGGAATGGTAGTCAAACTTCTTGCTAAGCACAGTTCTCTCCATCTCTGACATATATAGAATTTATTTAAGACTAAAGTTTCTCATATACAGGAAAAATATGCTTTATTAGAAGGAGTTGCCTGGCACGAGGTGGAAAGTGTAAATCTAAATCATGATGGATTTAAAAATCTCTGAGGTGAAATAAGCATTAGAATATGTGTTAAAGAAGTCTAACCTCCGCTAATATGTATGTTTAGAAAAGGATGAGGAACCTGGCATCTGAGACACAGGATGATGATACCTTCCTGTTGAGTTAGAATGAAATATTTCCATGCTGGACTTGCTCACCACATTCAACATCTTGACTTATCCATGGATGCTTGATTAATATTTAATTTCCAACTCTATAGCTTTGTTTATTTTCATTCCAAAAACAGAACAAATACTAAACATAAGATTTTAGTTATATATATGTTCTTGCATTCCTGAAATGTTTTGTTTGAAATATTGAAACTGTCACGCAGTCTGCTTTTTCACAATTCTTGTGCCAGTGGATCAATTTATAGTGAAGAATTTTCAATACAGTTGTTTTTAGCAATTGTCTGCCCTTGTTCTGAAGACTGTTTGTTTGTTTGTTTCAATTGTCCTTTATGGAGTAAACTACTAGTAGTTTAGACTGAAAACTGTAAAGTTAAACTTTTTGGAATCGTTACTGCCCCAAGTGGGAATATAAACCATATTGAACAAAATTTATTTAGCCTATTAAAAAGTCAGCCTAAAACTACATTTAATTAGTTTACACTATTACATCACTTCTAGTGGGGAGTAGAACTTGGGCAGAGTAAAAGGAGCTCTATCAGGTGAGCTGACTGTGGCCCATATGGGGCTTTAAGATAATGATGAGTTTAAATTTCCTCTTAGAGCTAAGTGAGAATAAAACTGGAGGCAATAAATACTCTTGGCCAAAGCCATTAAATGAAAAAGCTGGGAATTCTCCAGCTCTTGACTTAAATTGTTTGTTTATCAGCTGGCGCCTAGTCTGGAGTCAAGAGCTGGAGATTTCTATCTGTGACAGAACTTTGAAACTCTTGCAGGACACTTTCATTTTAACTTAAGGTAACTTGAGTTTATAGCTTTGGCTTTAAAGATTACTAATGATTTACTCATTTCCTTACCATTTAACCAGAGAGGACTTTTTCCCAGGAAGGGATCTGTGTTTATTTAGGGCCTTTGTCTGCGGAGGGATTAAAAGGCAGCCCACCAGCATTGTGAACTTGATGGTAATAAAAGGTCACCAACACACACCATAAAAACGTTCTTACTATGGAATTAACTATACAGTGTAATTTTACAAAGCATTTCAGTAACCCTTCTTTTAGACTTCTGCTGTACTTGATTTTTCCCCAAGTAGGGAAAAATCCAACCTTAGCCATTTATTGTGTGAATTAGACCCTGTGTGCATGTGTGCAACCCTTGATGGTGTAATATACTCATCGGCAAGTTCAACTCACAACTGAAATCGATTGTAAAATTCCAGTTGAAGTTGGATCTCAACATGCGAACTTCAAAACTTAAAATACTATGCACTGTGAGCAGCAGAATGAAGAAAAGACTTCTTAGCTAAGAAATGCAAATTATTAACTTAAACATTGTTGCCATGTTTGGCATTTTTATAGAATATTGCATATTTTCCAAGCCGTTAAGTGCTGTTCAAACTGCATCCTGTTATTTTTTCTAAGCCACCAGGTGGCATTGCAGCCCAGCCTGCTCAAAATTGGCAGTTTATAATTTATAAAGATTTGTATGGAAGGCATTTCCTCCCTTCACCCCATAAATATGCCATAACTATTAGGGCTTAATTTAGAATATCTTGTCATGATGTTTAGTATTCCTAAAAGGCAGATTTATTTAATTCTAGAATTATTTTTTTTTTGCAACTGTAAAAGTGTTAAAAATAGCATGTCAGGGTATCAACAAAACATTTTTTTGCTTCGGTAACGTGATAGCAATAATGTTCCTATTTAATGAATTAGCTTAAATTCATCCACAGTGAAGGTCACAATAATTTCTGAAAAGCTGTGGAGTGGATAGGCACTGAAGAACACATAGAATAATCCATGTGGTTTTCTGTATCCAGTACAAAGGCATCTTCTTGTATTCTAGATAGAGTTGAAAAATTAAAATTATGAAGTTGTGGTTTTTTTCCTCTTTTGCCTTAAAAAGATATTCTTTCCTCCATTTCCTATTATGAATTTTGAATTACTCATTCAATCATGCCCTCCATTCTCTTATAAATGGACAAAAGAAAGAACATACTCATGAAAAATAACTTGAAACTCATATTTCACCAATTAAGTAACTTATTAAATAACTATTAAAATGTATCATGTAGCCTGTTTGCCAAATTTAATACAACAACATTGTCAAAGCCATCATAAATCTCTAGTTTGATGAAGGGGGATTTTTTCCCCCCAGTTCTGTATTTTTTGAATATATGCTTTTATGCTTTCTCCTGAAAGGTATGAATGTCAAGTGCTAATGCAGTAATTTATCCACAATTTTATTAAGTGCCACTCCTCTTGAGCTGGTGCCCTTTTTCTTAGGCCATTAAATGGGCATATCCCATTTTAAGGAATGTATATGTTTTCAAAGTAAGTGTCTCTGACCTCCCACCTCGTTGAAATCCGAACATACATACATCCAAACATGTCTCGCTGTAGTCTGAGTATCTGAGACACAGCATAAGTGTGATACTAAAAATTCTGATACTAAGGGAATAAGCAAAACCCCATGTGGTAATTTAGGTAATGTTTTCGGTAAATCATACTTTAACTCTGATTTCTTCACTAAGAAATGTAGTAGAATAGGTAATTGAGGCTTTTGACCCTGGATATTAAACTTTTAAACTTGATACAACAGTCTGCCTCTAAGCTTTGTTGTGTACTGATATTGCTACTTACTTAACATCAAAAAGCTGTGGTAGTTTGCCTTTATAGATTGCGCCTGTGTTCTGGAATTGCCTCCTGCTGTCCTTGAACTGTTTCTTAGTTTAACGTGTTAGATTTTCTCATCAAAGCTTTTAAGCATGATGTTTAGTTAACACTTGTTCTATCAAATCTGATACTGTAGACTGATTTGGAATAAAACTGTTATTTTCATTAACAAACACAATAGCTTGACAGGCCCCTTTCCCAGCACATCCTGGGTTTTTGTGTAATGATGTGCACATGCAGATTTTACATCGCATGTAATCTTTGTATTCGCCCAGTTCGAAGTCATTGCTCTAGGACTAGAGTAAATGACTGGTTTTTGCCAAAATTCCTAAAGTAAACTGGCCTCATTAAAAATAATGGTTGCTGAGGAAAGAATCTCTGTAAGTTGGAGCAGTTTGCTTTTAGGCCAGTTTCACCATAACAGAGCTTTGATTCCCTGTCTGTGTTTCAGTTCAGTGTGACACCACTTCTGCTGAGAGCTGCTACAGGATTCACAGCACAGAAATGAACAACAAGAATGTCTGGACAAAGGAAAAAAAAAGTAGAATAATTAGTATCCATTTAAGATTCGATGGATCACTTGAGGTAGCTAGATGAAAATTGGGGAATGGGGGGAGAAAGGATAAGAACACAGTAATGAAATGTCTTTTAATGACTTCAGAAAACAGAAATTCCCTTAGACTTTTCATTTGACCTGAGTAATGTGTGTTTGTGTACACTTAGTGTGTCAAAACCATGGCAGTGTTGTGTATTGCTTTACCTATTTTTAAAATATTTTGAGAAACTTCTTTTTCATAGTAACAAATTCAATACAAGTGCATAATGGGAGTGTTAAATTACTATAATCACAGCTACCATCATTTTAGAGTGGCTAGATTCTATAGTATTTGTGTTTTTACTGCTTTAAACTTTATAAGAGTTATTTCCTGCATAGACGTTTCTATTTTTTCATCCTTCTGTTTGTGAACCGCTTTAGCTTCAGTCAGTAAAAATAGAAATGCTTAAATATGTAGCACATGGTCTTTAGAAAATCTGAAAAATGTTTGGCTGCTTTATTGTCAAAAATTTGGGTATTTAAAGATGTATCTACATGTGTAGAAAGGATGTGCATATGTTTGTAGTAATATTTTGTTTTAACCCTACATAAAGTTTCAAGAGGTGCAGAAAGACCTTTTCATAAGAAGGAAAAATGTCTGTGTGTTCCAAAAAAAAGTCTCAGATTTGTAGCAGATGTATTGGATGTACTACTAAAATAAAAACAAATTCCAATTTTATTTCATTAAAAAAAAACCAGAAAACCTCACTACCCAAAAAAAAAAAAATCCAAACCCAAAACACTAATTAGTGGCAAAATAAAGATACCACACTAATGATAAATACATGATGCTTCTAACCTCTGGTTTGTACTCCAGCTCATACCTGCTTAGAGGTAAATATAGAGGAAGAAATTTAAGCTCCTTCTTTAGAAAAAATCCTGAAGTTTTAAAGTACATGCCTTGGACCACTATATTTAGCATTTTCTGGGATTAGAAAATTACCATTTCAAAACTTGGGTGTAAATTAAACAAGGAGATTACGAGGTATAATGAAGCAGGACTGAGAACAGGTAAGAGCAGTGTCTTCAAGGAGTGTAGGAACTTCTCAAAGGTCAGTCCTGTTAGTCATTTCAGAAGTCTTTGTCCTGTTGTTGTACCTGGAGCTTTGCTCAGGGCTGTGCCTGACCAGATGAAGTGTGACAAGATTGCAGAACTCCCTGCCTGGCTGAGTAACTAATAAGAAAAGCTCTTCTATGGGGAAGTGGTGTGTAGGCTGAAGCATTTGTGAAACAGGGGGTTGCAGTGTGGAACAGTGAGGGAAACACTGCTGCTGGAGTACTCAAGAGCAACAGGAATATAAAATTCTCTTTTTTTTCATGGTCTTCTTGTGGCCCACCTCACTGGACAAGAAGGAAAAAAGGAAAAGTCTCAGACAAGATCTTTTATGTGTGTGTTTTGTTGTCCATTTCAGATTATTACTCTATTGAAAAACTGAAAAAAACCCCAGCTTGTTATAGGAACAGGTTTCTTCTAATGGAGGAATAATACACATCCGGAAGAGCATACATTTCTGTTTTCTGCTGGTTTGTGAACAATGTGGCTGATACAAACGCTTTGGGTATTTTTTTGTTGTTGTTTTCTTAAAAATAAAACATCTCTTAAATAAGGTTACAGCCAGTGAGGTGAAAACACTCAGTCTTGAAATTTTAAATACATCATTGCTTGTTCCTACTGTGACTTTTTAAATGACTTCAGGAATAATGTTTAAAATGTACATGTTTAATAGTGTACATAAACTGTTTAAAGTTCTCACCTATGGACTATATACTTTTCAGGGGCTACTGGATAGGACATGCTAAATAGCGTGTGTGTGCACATTTATATCTATGTTCTTTTCTCTTATCTTACAGTGCCCTACTTCACATGTCAGAAATGGCCCAATAAAATGAACAACAAAATGTGTAATATTTCCTTACAACAACAAGAACTTAAAATAGCCATTTTATAATGCCAATGAGGTAGCTGACTGTGTGTGTTATTGGGTAATAAGATATTCTCTCATGTGTTTACTGCATTCAGCCTTCAACACAAATATGTATTGAAGCCATAAAATGACAATAATTGCGGTAGCATACACCTTATGTTCCTGCTGAATTATTTCTATTGCATTAATGATTCTGTAGTGAAATAATTTTTGTTGCTACTATGAAAATTTTATAGAAAGGAGAATTAATAGATTTTCGGTTTGTCAGTAACAACTCTGTGATCTCAGATTCTGTATCTGTGTAAAATCATTTAATGGTCAAAAATGGAAGCACTACAAGGTCTCAAAAGATGGGGACAGCTTTGAAATTATTTTTATATCTATAATGCTTCTGTTATATTTATAATGTATAGTATTATAAAAATTCAGATTAATAGGATAGGACACTGAAAAAAATACTTGTCAACATTTTTTGATAAAATTGCATTGTTTGTCAGTTCCACAAAGTGTATTGAATGTGTGTGATTGTGTTTTAAATATAGGATAAACACTTCATCTTTTTAGTAGTGTCAGGTTTTATAACATATTAGATAAAAAATAATTTCTTTTTAGCTTAAAAAGAGGTTTTTGTCTGTATTGCTGGACTGTAGGAAACTTGCTATTTTGATGGTTTTGAGGAAAAATTAGCCAGCATTTGCATCTCACACATTAGATGAAATCACACTGCCACAGAATTAGATTTTATTATTTAATACTTATCAGTCTTCCTTATATTTTTCTAGGCTGTCTCACCTCACTGTAGCATGTGTCTGTTTGTCTGTTAACTTTATTTTTCTTGTGAGTGACACACGTGTGTCCTGTATCATGAAAATAACCTGGATCCTTTGAAGACCGATAGAGTAAGAGCAATCTCCAGGAGGAGTACCAAAGAGTAGAAGTGGCCAGTACTTTCTCTCAGTTGCTATCTCTAGTTCCTTCCCATCCATACCTTGGATAGGACTGTAAATACTGAATGACACTGAGCTACTCAACAGTGTAGTTTTCTTCTGACAGCCCAATTTGAATGTCTGGGTCCGTGGATGTGTATGGTGAAAAAAAATGAGGATGGAAAGGAGGTATGTAAAACTGAGTAGGCAAGTGAGGGGTTGGAGATTGTTCTGAAGGAGGAACATTGTCTGAAGGCAGGAAGCCAAAAAGGGGGGAGAAATAGGGCTGTACTGGAAAGCTTAGCTTAGCCTAAAACTTTCTTATCAAATTTGTTGAGGAGCAAACAGTAATCAACTTTTATGGGGGAAATTTTTTCTAGAAGTGAGAGCAGTGTGCTGAAGATGCCGCTTTGCATCCCATGGTTTCTTCATGTAATCCTGAAGCATGCAGCTCTTCTAGGGAGGTGTGCTCTGAAGAAGAATTATCTGAGTAGAAAATACTGTAATGAGTATTGGGGGAAGAGTGTGATACTGGTGGACTGCCAAAAAAACCCCAAATGCTGAAGTGTTTTCCATGCAGGTGAGATGATCCAAGGTTACTGACTGGAACCGGGAAGGCAGTCACAGGGGAGAGAGGGGCCTCTGTGCATCTGGGTGCTGGCTTGGAGAGCTCTCTGCTTATGAGTTGCAAGTGCCAAGGGTTCATGTCTTTCACCAAATGAAGAATGGGAAATTTTTGCATCTTGTTTTTCTGGGAGGAGTTTCTCTGAATGAGTATATTATGCCATAAAGGAATAGCCTTGTTAATATTAAACTTGCTTTGGCTAGAAAACTACAGACCTGTTGGATAAGAATATGATCACCTCAGGGCTTAGCCAAGGGCACAAACAACCTGGGAAAACATTGCACAAAACTAGAAAATCTAGAAAGCACTGTTAATTACCGCATCCCAGACTGCTTCTTGTGGCCAAGGCTGCTCTGAAATCTGGTCTGTTTAAGGGGGATGTTTCTGTCATTCATTGGGAAGGAAATACCAGCATACTGTCCTGGTGTCTCGTTTTCTGAGAATCCCTGGTTTATAGGGATGTCTGGAGGTCCTCTAGTCCAGCCTCCCCCTTGAAGAAAGACTGTTGCCAAGACTGGATGATGTAGGCCGTGGTTTTCTTACGCCAAGTCTTGAAAATCTTCAAGGATGGAGATTCCACCACCCTTGTCTGGTTAATCAGCTTCAGTGACAAACTCTTCCCAGCAAAGAGGTTTTGTATCCAGCATGCAGAGGTCAGATACGGATGCCAGAGTTATATCTCAGAATTGTAGGAAAAAGAGGAATGAAAACTCTGTAAATACACTTTTTTAGTCAGTCTTGATATTTTTGAGATGTGACAAACACAAAAATTCTATGTCTTGTTTCATAAACACTGTATTCTAGACATATTCTAGACATTGGAATTTTAAACATAACAGTTCCAAGAGTCTCAGAATTAGTCTTCAAACGTGAAACATTGCCAGTGATATAAAGATATGTAACTAGACCTAATATTCTCATTTTCTAAGTAGTTTTGAAAGTAGGCTTTCCATGTCAAGTTGTGTTTGGGATCCAGAATTTGGACAAACTGATACCTGATCCTATAATTTCTTTGATTATCTGCTTCTCATTGCATGGATTCAGTCACAAATATGGTGGCTTTTGGCTAGATAGTGCCAAAGCCAGAGAAAATTAAATAGACAATATAATTATTTTTTTAATTCTAGCAGCCTACAGTGAACTGTTGACATATTAAGTCAATCACCTCCTCACTTTTCTCTGAAAGTGGAAAACAGTGATGTGATCAGAACATCTACAGCAAACCCATGACAAAGCATTTGTTACATGGATCTTTTTCTTAGAGATGGATCATTTTATCGCAAGTTTAAAAGCTTCTATTCTCCTTTGATCAGGTTTTTTTTGTGTAGTAGCATTAATAAGTCCTGGGAATTCCTTAGTAGTGGAAGCCTAATAATTATCTCTTTGCTGTCAAAGAGCTAGTCTAGTTGATGCTCGGTTTTTGCAATGTCTAATGTCAAGGTTCCATACCAGTAATTAGTAGCAACACTTCCCACATTCTGAATTTATGGCACTGTGACCACATTTTTACATATGTTGAGGGATACTTCAGTAACCCTCTTAACATGAAGATATTAAAAAATATCCACTGTTATCTCTCCCTAGAAATTTAGTTTGCTGCATTTTTGTTTTTTGCTCTCTGGCAGCAAGTGTAATTACATCAAATTCTGTTATTCTGCAGTGCTTTTCATTATAAATGATTTTTAAAAGACGTGTCCTTGACATCCTGCCAATGTCATGTGGAAATGCAAAATAACTTCTGTTGAAGATGCTTTTCAGTGTTAGAAGATACTAAATGGGCAGATAAAATGGAATCATTGGCCTGGAGGTCTACTGGAATGCAAGTAAGTTATTGATACTAAGCCTTTGACCTTAAGGTATTCTAGGAATGGATGAACAAATAAATAACTTTTTTCATGAGCTGACACATGATTAGTCAATGAAAGTTGGATAAAAATACTGTTCTAGAAAAATGCTATGTGTGAGCACTTCTTGTCAGGTCTCAGAAATTAGTTTCTGGTAATTTCTGACTGAACTGGAGCAAGATGATTTTAAGAACCTGTTTTGGAAAGTGCACAGCAGGAGCACTGTCTGCAGCACACGTGGATGTGTTATCATTCCAGTCAGTACCAATGTATTTTGCTACAGGTCAGATAGTCAAGCCCTTTTGTGACTATGAGCAATACATGAGGCATAAGAGCTGTAAATCCTTAGGCCTAAATTGTAAATTTCATTTATGAAACTCCTGTATATGTAACTGAGCTGTTTCTGCTTTGCTTTTAAAACAGGCAGCAAGTAAAATAAATGTCTTTATTTGAACCTTACTTAGTTTATAAGGGATTATTTCTATTTGTATGTGAGGAAAACCACACAATCTATTGTAGCTTGGAATGCATTGTAGTTGGGTGACTTCCTATTATTTTCTTTGAATTTCTTTTCACCAGATTTAAATCCAGTAACTACCATACAGTTCCAATAATTTCCACATGCTTTCGTTCAATGGTAGATGATATTTGTTAGAGGCTGTATTTATCAGTGGAAGAGAATGTCTCTTGGATAGCTAAATCATCAACTAGGAATGTCTCCAGAAAAAAAAATTGTAAAGATGGTGAAATCACCTGAGGTCTAGAGGGATTAATGTAGTGGGGTACTACTGGGAGAAGAATGGGCGTGTTTGCTCACAGTGCAGCTACTACAGTACACTACTACATAATTTTGAAGTGCATTTGGGTGTTGACTGGAGTTTCTGCGTGGTGCTGTGTGGTGGGGATTTTTTTTCTGTGGCTCTGATGGACCTTCTTTGCCACCACCTGTGGTTTGGGGATTGTGGCCCCATTTGTGTCTGCAGCGTGTTGCTACAGTGTGTTCAAAACCCGGCGAACTGGCGGACTTCTCACACACTGGGTGTATGTGTTCTGCTTCCAGAGATTTGGAAGGATGTGGCAGCTCTGACAGTGTCCTTTATTTGTCTCCTCCTCGGCGCTCACGCCATGGAGTGCAAGTTGTAACTTGTTAGTGGCATTTATTTTCAGGCAACTGTATTTGATTTGAGCACTGGTTCTGGTTTCCCTCCTTTTAACTTGGAGAAAGGTGAGTGATTATCAGGAACAAATATAAAGAAAATGTGGTTCTGAGCTTCCCTTTGCATATTTCTGATGCTTCAGCCTGTGCTATTTCATTGGCTTTCCTACAGACCATGAATACTGTTCAAGTGAGAGTTTTAAAGAATGATATTTAACATCTCATTTAAATGATTAGTGTTGCATTCTCCACTAAAAATGCCTAAGAGTGTCAAGAGGTAAGGATTAAAAGGGTCTTCTCCAACTCCAGAGCTAATAATAGAGATGATTTTTCGTACCTTGTGATGAAAAGAATTTGTGTCTGTCTGGTTTGATGATGACATCAGTTTGTTCTCATGGGAAATAATCTCCTCAGCAGATCTGCAGGAAGGAACTTCTCTGCCTCCTCAGGTAAATAAAACTGCTATGCATAGATATAGAGATTACTGTTGGAGTAGACAGTGAGGAAAACTTTGCTTTAAGGGTTTGAAAATGTTGCTGGAGAAGTACTGCTTGGGCAAATGTTGTTAGTCATTGGGGTGATGAATCTTAAGGAATATTTCACTTCATTCCATCTGACATAGCCTGCAGTGCCTGAGGTTTACCAGCGTTTCCAGAACACCTAGAGCTCAAGCACCCTTCTCTGCGTAACTCATACAGTATAATTGTAAGAGCTAAGGGGACTTTACCAAAGTTCATCTCTTCCCTTCTCTGGTGGCTGCAGAGATGTTTATGGAAACACTCCTGAGGGTTCCGGTTTTTGGCAGTCTCTACCTTATCGCCAAGAGCAGCACTATCAACTTTCAGTCTTTAAAAATGAGTCATGGATTCCGTATGGAGCACATTTGGAGTGTTGCACTCAAGAATGAAGGAAAATACATAATTAATAAAACATTCATTTCAAATTCCAGCTCAGTCCTTGCTAGGAGTGCTGGAGAGTGTTTATTCTAATGATTACTGTCCTCTTGTACTTGCTGCAGTTGCTAGGTGCAGTTGCTAGTGCAGCGTTGGGGGGCTGGCCAGAGCAGCTGTTACTCTGAATAGATCCCTCAGCTAACACAGCTAGAGCAGAGTTTTGATCAAGCTAAACAGGATGACAGAGTGATAGGACAAAAGGCCTGCTCTAGTCAAAGGGCCCATATCAGACCAGCATTATGATGAGCCTGTTGCTGTCGGGGTTTGGGGGGAACTACAGGAGTGTGGCACATGGGTTTGGCACGTCCCAAATCTGTTACCCACTGTGTGTTCAGCAGAATGTTTTAAGGGAGTGCATTAGGCAGCAAGAAATTCAATACAATGCTTTGTGCTTTGAAGCCTGCTGTAGGATTGCCTTTTGCTTGGAAGCTGATACAGCAGCCTCTACTGCACTAGCAGAGTGGAAGCAGCAAGGGAGGAAAAACTGCTTGTAACGTGTGGCAAAGCAAATTGAAAAGAAGGCATTCAAGGGGCCAGGAGGAAGCATTCTTTATCTAGAATTACTGAAAATTATGATTAAGGTGTTCCTGTCTCTCATTCCATCAGACTAAATTATTTGATCCACCATTCCACCATCCTTCTTTACTTTTTTCCTCTTCTGTGTTATCTTAACTGTGGTATTTCTGTCACTTTGATGGTTTAATTGTACATGTCTCTTGACCTCTTTAATGATAGCCTTCTGTTGGGCCACTCTTCCTTGCCTTGACCAGGTGGCCAGATGGCATCATCTTACCTTCTTCAAGTGAAGTGTTTCAAGAGAAATGGTTTTCTCAT
This sequence comes from Bombycilla garrulus, assembly GCA_013400315.1. Taxonomy (NCBI): domain Eukaryota; kingdom Metazoa; phylum Chordata; class Aves; order Passeriformes; family Bombycillidae; genus Bombycilla; species Bombycilla garrulus. Next base: position 1,610,556 of record VXBU01002007.1, read on the forward strand.
GCAGGGAACACTTTCTATTGTATAAATCTCTCTTTTTGGTCTCCTTGAATCTGCTATTTGTGACTTGGGTCTCCTGCGTCTCATATAACTGTGTTTTCTTCCTCTCAGTCTCCTATTTTCAAATTTGCTTCAAGCCGTCTCTCTAGTTTACCATCATCTTTTATTCCTCAGATTGCAGATATTTTTCTGCATATTTGTCTCCTAACTCATCTGAGCTTTGTGACTTATAACCCCTTTTCTACAGTTCATCAAAAGTCATTAGCAGATGCTGGGTTCAATGAAGAAACTAAGTTTCCTTTGCCATAAAGAAGATAGGACTTGTCAGGACTGAGAAGATAGGAAATGTACTGATAGTGACTTCACCTATATCTTTGTATTTAAATAACGGCTTGTTTGGCCAAAGCAATCTTATAGAGGAAAATGTAACTTGTAGTTTTTGCTCAAACAAAAATAAATGCTAAATCCAAATTTCTTAGGTTTAGTTAGCATTAACATTTTTTTATATGAAACCTCAGGGACTATTTTTGCAGGAATTTTTGTTCCAGAGAATATGATTAAAATTGAAAAGGTGTGTTTATGATTGTTATCAGCCTCAAAACTGAGTGACTTACCATTTGTAATATTTCATGAAGGGAATAGTCATACTTTCAGCTCCCAATAATGCTTCCATGTGCATGTATGTGTGTGCTTCTGTCTTGATCAGAATAACGATTTTCTCAAGATAATTATCATAAGAAAACTAAATGCATTTTTGATTAATTGTGGTTTCAGTTGTATCTGAAGTTGTACAGCAGAGTATGTTGGGCTGCATAAATGAGTTAGCTGTAAAAAGGAGCAGGAACTTTATGTTACTCTGATTGTACAGTTAGAGTTTGTGAGTTAATTTCTTTTATAGTTGGCTTGTTTGTGTGACATGAAGTGCAGATTGTGTTGTAGACATGCTCACAGCAGAAATCTAGTGACACTGGCATGAGGTTTAAAACTGGAAAACAATTCAGTATGATTATGAAGTTTTTATTACCCAGTCTTGATAATATATAAGTGTAAAATCAAAGGACAGAGTCGAAAGCAATGAAAAATATGGGTACTTTTATGTTTCTTGCCAACACATCCTTTTACAAAGTAATAAAGCAGAGGTAATAGGGCACTATTGCTGTGTCAAATTTATACAAATCAAAGTTTGGCACAAAAATAAGTCAAGGTCAAAGTTTTACCAGGCAGATCTGCATCAGTAGAGAGTGCATTTTTATTGTATATTCATCTTTGTAGTAAAGTCTGTATCCACAGAAAATTTGCAGAAACACACCTGCAATAAATGTTATTGTACATTTTAATCTTCTTAAGTGTTCTTTTTAAGTTAAAAAGATAAATGTGTATATCAAATTCTGTGGGGAAAATATAGGAAAAAATCTTATCACCTAATGATGAAGGATGGAGCTGCTTGTGACTTTTTTGCATGTTAGAGATTTGTCTGTCTTTTGGAGGGGGCCATTTTAAAATTTGGTTTTGTTTTCATAACTGCACCAAGTAATTTTTGTCCATTGCCTCCATTTTACTGGTACCTCTATTTTTTTTGTTGTTTTTTTGGTTTTTTTTTTGGTTTTGTTTTTTTTTTTTTTGCTTTCCAAAGTCTTGAGTCTACAGTTAATCTTTTGGCAAATTCTGTGAAATGTTGGGAGGTGTTTATTATTTATTCTTTTGCTTGGATTGCATGTGATAAAGTCTTGTAGATAAACTATATTTGTGGGTTTTAGTGTGACTTGGATAGAAGCTCGCTATATGGAAATAACGGCTCCCATCTGTTTTGGAATAAATTGCTTGTCATAGTGTCTTTACAAGGTGAACACTTGTCACAGACATCCTTCTGTTTCTGCCTTGATTATATTTCTGACTTGACCACTTCAGTTTACAGAGAACTTGAAAGTTGCTGAAGAATGACCTTACAGTTGCCATTATTAATCTCACGTACATAAATAAATGTTTTTTTACAGAAAACATTCAGCATTCTGCTCATAATGAGCCGAGGCAAGGAAAGTGTGCATTCCTTCTTTCTTATCTTTTTCCTTTGACTGTATTTTGATAGAAATGGATACAATTTTATAAAAGCAGATAAGCTACATTTTTGCACCAAATTAAACATTAAAGTAATTGCTTTTAGGTCTACACATATATGCTCTTCTTCTGGGCCCATTTGTTCTCTGCTCTTTTTATTTGTGTAGACATTTGGTCTACTCTTAATTCCTTTATAAGAACAGTCTCTGAGAAGAATTATGGTGGTTGCTGGGAATGTGGAAGGGATACCTAGCAGATCCCAAACTGCTGATATTTAAAAGCATCTCAACACCATGCAGAAGCCATGGTGCAAAGGATCTCTTTTCTCTCAACAATATTCCAGCGAGCCCAGAAACACCCTGGCTTGCATCAGTAAGTGGCCTGATGAATGAATTATTACAAAAAGGAAAGGACCAAATGTTTTCTGGCAACTTTGCTAGACATAAAGGTTGCTCTTTTTAACCCTTTAAAATGCCCTTTAATCAGTGGCAGTGGCCCTAAGTGAACCATTTCTGATCTAATGAGTGATTTACTTCTCTTAATCTCTCTGAGATCTGCTTCTGCTTTCAGAACAGGAAAACTACATCTATCTTACTCTTGCTTTCTGTTCTGCACCTTTCACTACCTTCTGTACAAATCTAGAAATATAACGGATGGTAAGAGCTCCTTCCCACCCTGACAATTTCATCTCCACATTGGGAATTCATTATCTGGGACAAAAAAAAAAAAAAANATAATTATTTTGGTCGTTTGAGTGTAGAAAATACCATAATACATTGGCTTTTTTGGGGATATAATGGCAAAAGTACATTCTATTTTATTGTAAGGCAAAAAATAAATATGTGTGATTGAGCAATGTGCAGTCAAATACAGTTCCGTGTTGATAAATATGAAGTGATACTCACTAAGGAAAAAACACTTGATTAGTTCCTCATTGCTGCCTGGTTTTGAATTAGCTGAATGCACTTCAGACATTTCCTTTTCTTTCTGTTCCCTGTATATCCTTGTATGCTAATTAGTGAGAACTTCTATTTAATATGGATCAGCTTACAAAGTAAATAAATGTTAAATTTTATGAGAAGCAGGTCTGAAAAAATAATACTAAATTGTAAATCTAGTATAGAAATAAGTGATTTGGCACAGAGCTTTATGGTTAACATATTCTGGTTTTACTGCTTTCACAAGGATGCAGCTAAAATGGGGAGACTTTCAGACTGTTGAAATGGAATTTGAAAAATAGTAGAAGGATGAAAATAGAGTTTCTTTTTAAAATTAGTCTCTGAAATTAGGTGGTAGTGGAAAATACACTGGCATCATGTTTGGCTTTTCTCAAGGTATGACGGTAAAAGGACATTCAACCAAATTCTAAGGCAACAAGCTAGAAAACTTAACACCCAGTTTTTTTTTCTAATGTAGTGGAGTATTAATCTGGTAAATAAATGCACTGATTAATCACTTAACTCAGAAGCTTTTTAGGATTAAATTGAAGAATTAAGTCAGTATCTACATCTACCAAGAATTCATTAGCCACAATTAAATAAAAATTTAGGAGGCATGTGCATTTTCACACATCACTGCATCAGGCACCAAGGAAATGACAGAGGTTAAGAATAAATAATTTTCATGTTGTTTTCATGTAGTATTTCAGTATTTCAGGTTGAAAAAGAGAACTGCTTGACTCTTCTTAATTCCAGAACTTTTGAGCATATGTGTAGGTGAGACTAGGTTGGTCAATCAGTTTTAATGAGAACCATGTCACCTCTAAAGGTGATACAAAACATCAGTGCAGAATCCTGAATAACACAGGAATAAAACTTTCTGTGGGAATTGCATGAATTTCCAGTTTCTTTGGCATTTTTGAAAGGAAATCACCATGCTTTTATAGCTTGGTGTAGAAATGCCTGTGCAGTGCACCTCTTCTTACTTCTGGAAGGGATCGAGATATTTGGATAAAAGAATCAACAAAAGGAGCTATTTCTCCAGTGTCTGCTTGTACTGATTTTCTTGGTGGGAAGTAACTATATTCTTTTTCTTAGCAAGAAAGAGAATTATTGGGAGCTTGACTGGCAGTTCTGCAGCTAAGCAATACAGAAAATGAAATTACTGGTTGATGTGGTTAGGGTGGATCAGTACTGGATGATACCAAGTGGTGAAATCCTATCAGCTTGAAAGTATATTACAAGTGACCGAGTTAGTTGACATCAGATTGTCTCCGTTTTCTTGAAATACCTGTCTTAAATTATCTGTTCATGTCTTTTTTGCCAATGGAACATAGGACAGTATTGCTTCTTTAACTTCCATTTATCTAGTTGTATCTTGGTTTGTAATAAGTAAATAAATGTTAATGTCACATAAATAGAGAGGAGTAGCCTGAGTCTGTTGTTGTTGAGTCTGACAACAATTGCATTATTGCTTGAGACAGCTCGTAGCATACTTGATGTGTTTTGTCAGGTACCAATAGTTTGAGGGTGGTGTCATCAGAACTGTCCCTGTTATTTTGTTTGGGAAGTGTAGCTCAGGGTTGCTTCAAGGAAACAGACCTTTCCAAGAGTGCTAATTTAGCCTTGAATAGGGGTACTATGTTTTTGTAGATAGAAAGTAGAATGAAACTCATTTGAGGTTTGTTATTCTCTCAAGACTTCTCTAAGCTTTCCGTTTTTTAGAAAATAATTTTTTGTGCCACATTCTTAAGAAGGAGAGGTTGGGGAGAGAAATGTGAGTTCCATGCACATCCTCAGTTGATTTTCACGAGAATATCTCTGGCTTGATTAGGAGTGAGACTCCTAAAGCTCCTTCAAAAGCCATGCTTGTAAATCAAAACAGATGTGCCAGTAGTGTACATTTTCAGTGTCGTTTTCTTTTGCTCTTTTTCCTATCTATTCCTGCCCAACTCAACAAAAAAAATCTTTTAAAATTATTCTTTTTCTCACTTTTTTTTTCTTTGAAGTTATTCACACCATTTATTAGGATCTTTCAGTAAGGCTGTTAGGTTTTTGCTTAAGTTACCTTGCTTAATTAGATTTGTGTACCTTTATAAAAATTGAAAAATAAACATGGGGCTGTTTCAAAATTACTTTTTCTGTTTGTACCATTTTTATGAATTTCAGTGTCCATTTTCTAATGTACTTGCATGTGGCTTATTTTTTTTATCACATGCACTATTTTACATAAATCTCTTTCCATCTCCCTCCCACCAGTTTACAATCTTACAACAGTTTTGCTGTTGTACAGTTTAGTCAACTGTGGCTTCCCTATTACTAGCAATTTTCCCTTTCACACTCCAGTCCTACTATCATATTTGACTTTTGTTCCTCTTTTCCAAGAAATTAGGTCTGTTCTAAATACTACAGATGTCTCACTTAGATTTGAGAATCTTCCCATAGTATTGGCATGATCATGGTCCGTGACCCAGTTGTCTCAGGCTTTGGCAAATTGCGTATTTTAATTTCTTCTTGGAATCTCACGATCTTTATCTCTCTGCTATTTTCTTTCACCTAAGTCTTTGTTTCTTGCAGTCTGCTGTAAATGTGTTCCTGGAATCCTTTTCCTGGTTTCTGATCTCAGTCTGCATCGCCTTTCCTCCTCTTCCAGAATTTAACACAACAATGTCTCTCTCTCAAATATATCTCTTCCCATCTCTCTCACTCGTGCCAAGTGTTCTGCCAGCACGGTGTGCTGTGCCATTTTTCCACTTTGTCCCAAAGTTTGACTCACACCTTCCTTCACGAAAGCTTAGATTCCTGGGCATTAATCAAGTCATTGTCTTATGACTGCATCTTAGTATTTTTCCCCACAACCTTCCAACACTGATATTTTATAAATTTGTTTAGCAGTCATTTTGGAAGAGAAAATCTTTCGGGGTAAATGATACGTTTTTGAAGTAAATCTGCCCCCTACTCCTTCTCTCTTTCCCAAGACTCACTGTTGAAAGAGGTTGGAAAAATGAATCAACACTTAGAAAGGCAACTTCATTCCTAAGAGGGGAAAGAGAAATAGGTTAGTAAGATGTGCCTTGGTTTGTTTTCATCTGGCCTAAGACCTGAATTGGTTATAAAACACAGTGAACACTGATCTAGCTGGGGGACCATGCTGTAACTTTGTGCTCAGTACAGTTGCATTCTTTGGTTTAGAAAACCTCTCCAGTATTCTTCTTCACTAAAATTATTTCAGTTTGAGAAATAAAATATATTGTCTTAAATGCTAGATATAGACATTTACATCAGTTTGTTCTAGCTAACAGAATGTTGCTAATGTTTGTTATGTCAGCTTTTGAATAACTTTTCAGAATGAAGGCATGCAATTTCACAGGGATATTTTGAGCAGCAAGTTTGATTTGTATGCTGAAAAAATCAACAATATGATACTTAAATCTTAGTCTCTAAATCTTCACCAAATTTTCTGAGTTTACATTTTTGTGCTTACATAATGACTTCCCTAAGTAAAATCTTTCATATCTCTGCATCAGGGGAAGCTTCCAATAGCTCAGAATTACATCTAAATTAAATTCAGTAAATAAATGTGAGAGACAAGCAGGTAGTTATTGCTACAGCAGGCCTGCTAGTTGAACAAATCTAAACACCAGCATGCTAGTTAAAATGAGAAATCTTGCTTTTTGTTACCTGTACTCCTCTGTTAAAGCAAATACCCCAAGTGCAATTCACTGCTTTCTTGAATATTCTGCCAGGTTTATTTGTTTGCATTTTAAAATGCTAGTTAGATGATCTAGCATTCTATCAAAGTTTTATAACTCCCGTTTCTAGTGGTAAATTATGTAGGTAGGTAGTGTGGCTTTAACTCATGTTTGATTGGATGCTGTATGTTTTTAAATTAATTTCTCTCTAAGCTCTTTGCAAACCCTCTGCAGAGAGGTTACAGTACTATGGACTCTGTCTGTTCTGCCTTAATGATACAAGGGAATAGTTGAGCAAGAATAAATGAGGTACTTTTGGTGGGTAGAAATGTGAGCTGACTGTCAGTGTGAGATTGGTTCTAGGAGCAGTTAGCCAGCAGTAATAGGGCACACTTGAGTAATTGAATTTGCATAACAAGGCTTGCTGAAGAGATCTGACAGGCCCAGAGATTTGTCTGGCTGGAGATCTCCAGATGGACGTGACCACACAGCAGCTGGGTGGCACGTTTCTCAGCATGGTCAGCAACACCCAGACTGTCAGCTGGCCTCTGCAATTGCAAAGCCCTGGCAGGCCAGCTGGTGGCTTCTGACAGCCAGTGGCCCCGTTAGAGAATCTTTTCATTCTGCCTGTCAGGGTACAGGACCTGCAGGGACCAGTGGTAAGATGTAACAAGTCACCAGTGAGAGTTGTTAAGATGCTTCAGAAACCTGCTTCTGTGAAATAGCTGCTGCTTTACCGCTGAGAGTGAACCTTCTGAAAGATTTTTCCATCCTTTAACAAGGACAGGACTAACCTGGTCTCCAGCATTTTGTTTGGAAATCTATTACTTGGTGTTAGTTTCTACATGTTTAGTTTCAATACCAGTATTTCTGCATCTAACCAAGCATGCCCAGTCAGTAACAGAAATACATTTTATGTGTTTATTACTTTCACAAGAAAAAATACTATGGTTTTGTTCCTGTGTCCCTTCCAAGGATACTGATATTACTGTATTCTAGAATTAGCAGTTCAGTTAAATAGAGCAGTTTATATAGGAATACACTGTAAAGGAAGGCATTAGAAACAATGGAGGTTTTAATTGGTTAGGGTGCATAAATATTCTCTGTGTGTAGGAAAAGAATATCCATAATATTAGAAATCTTGTCCTTTGTCAACCTGCACGAAGTGATGCAAAAAATTAGTTCTATTGCTGGCTTAGTCCAAGTTGCTTGGTTCTAACATCCCTGACCCCCAGCACTAAGCATTAAGCTGTTGGATTTAAACTCTGTATGCCCTTGCAAACTTGGGAAAGTTCCTGTTCCCCAGGAGTTTAGAATTCAGGTTGTTCCACTCCCAAGACAGAAAAAAAAACCCCAACCACTAATGGGAGTTAAATATTCTCATCCACTTACTGTTTCTGTCTTCTGTGATGTTACTTTGCCCTGTTTACAAAGTGATAAACAAGAAGGTGACTGCTGTCTAACATATAGGCTACTGATTTGAACATTCCTTTTTTTTTAATGTATGCAGAACCCCACCAAACTGAAGGAACTAAAAGTAGGTTTTTCTATTGGATATGGTACCCTTAGCCATCTTAACTTCTAAAGGATCTTACTGTTTCACCAAGTCTGTTAATCTTGGGAAGACTGGAGTAGAGACATGTTTAGTACTGTTGTTCAAGTGTCAGTTTCTGGGTTGTTCATAGTTGTGCATGGATTTCTGTCCAGCCACAGAATCATGGCATGGTTTAGACTGGAAGGACCTTAAAAATCATCTAGTTCCAACTAGTCCGCTTGCAAGTCAGTAGCCCTAACTTTTGCATTTTTCCTGAAAAATTCAATGTCAAAGCTGAACATTAGACCCGTCCTTCTAACTGTGATATCTTTCTTCCTTCCTGGCAAGTAGCATTCAGCATTTGTAAACCCAACCAGTCAATTACAGAATAATTACAGAATGGTTGGGGCTGGAAGGGACCTTAAAGATCTCCTGGTTCCAGCTGCTGGCACAGGTGGGGACACCTTTCACTAGACCAGGTTGCTCAAGGCCCCATCCAACCTGGCCCTGAACATTTCCAGGCATTTACCCTTTACCCTGAAAAGGGAGTACCTTTCCGGGGTAAGCTGTGCCAGTGCCTCACTACTCTTGCAGTAAAGAATATCTTCCTAATATCCAATCTAAACCTGTTCTCTTTCAGTTTAGATTCTGCTACCAGATTTCTGTCTTCCTTATTCTATTAGTCCTATCAGTTATCACCCTTATCACAAACTTTATCTAGTTCTTATTTTGATTTCTAAGAGCTTGGATGCCTTTACTACTCTGAAGTCATGGCAACCTGGCTGTAGTCTCTTACCTACCCACTTCATAATTTGAAGTTTCTTCTACTCCTGGAAGACTCTTCTGATTTAGTGGTTCATGTCTCTGCAGGGGGGCTGGGATTTTCTGCCTGGACTTCTGCACCCTGGCTTTAGTCAGGCTGAAGTCTTCTTTTGATGAAGGGGATGTTGTACCCAACTCACTTCAGATTACTTGGTAGCAGAAGGGACTCCCTTGTTCGCAGAGGACTCTGTTGGTGAGTGCAATGTGAAATGGCCTCACGAGACATCCCATTCATCCAGTCTGTGAGTCTGCTGTAGCACACTGTTTAATGCTGGATCCATTTCTCTGTAATCAGACTTATATTCCCACCTGAACTACTGCACCCTGATTTTAACAGGCTGGTGCCCCTGAGGCACTGTCTGGAATCAACTGTATCATGTCCTGTTGTAGTATATCCATTTCATCCATCTTGCTCTGCTACAGGATGCATGAGTTCCCTTTTGTCTCAAGGAGAGGTAGATGAGACTGTTAAAATAAGAGCAAAAGCTTCACAGTTTGGAGGGACAGATACATTTAATTTTTCTAATCAAGAGCATTTTGATACCGCCTCAGACACTGTCCAGAAAGGGTTCTTTTCTGAAAAGGGCCCTGTATGAGTGGAAAATGAGTCAGAGAAGTTGTCAAAATAAAGACCACTTCTATTGTTTTATAGGCTTTAGACATTTTTACTTGTATTTTTTCTTGTTGACTGTAAAAAATGCTTAGCATGCAGTAAGTATTTTACAGAAAGTTCTACTTTGAAAGAAGTGGAATATTGCCATTAAACCTTTTAATTAATTTTTATATCTGTTCATCAAAGAAGGCTGAAATAACAGGTTATAAATTTTGTTGAGTCCTGTGATGCTGCAACATAAACCTCACAAGATTTGGCTTGTAGAATGGGAACCTCAAAGCATTTCTGTTCTACCAGCAATAATGAATGAGAAAATCATTGGTTTGTGTCCATCTGATTTAAAAAAAAAAAAGGCATGTAGAGAACATACTCAACAAAACTGTCTTCCCTTGCCACCCTGAGTTTTTGTTACATGTATTGTTTTTGGGTATTGTACTTGAAGTCTGATGTGTGTATAATCCCTGTAAGTCCATAATATAAATGAGCAGAAACCTTTTGAATGCACTTTTATCTGATGCCAGAAATGTCCTTTTTAGGACATCAACTTGTGATTTAATGGGGGTTTTTTCATGAATTTTAAGATAATATTACTGAGAAACACCATTAATAGACTATTCCCTCCTGACACAATAGTGCAAATCTCTAATCAAAACACTGAACAGCTACCTCAAGAAGAGAGATTTGTCAACCTTTGGAGATGCTTACATGATCATTTTACTAGCTAACCCTTGACACAAGATGGAAAATAGCCTTTTTAAGAGTAAATTATGTATCATTGTTTTCTGTAGATGATTCTAATCCCCTTCCTTTCCTTTTTTTTTTTTTCTGTAAGTGTATTTTACACAAAGAAAGCAAGCAGTTATGTACTAGACATACATATGTAGGGACTACACAGAGACAAGGAATGTAGTCTGAAAGACTGTACTCTACACACAGCAAAATGAATTGTTGCAATGCCAAAGTGCACCTTATATGTTTAGCCAAAAGTGATTAAAGAGCTGGTATTTCAGATGTTGTAGCAGGTATGATTACCTTCCCTGATAAGAGCGTAATGTTAGACCGTGTTTAGCAGATCTGATTACTGTTGGTTTGTGCTCTGTGCCAATTTTAGTAATTTCTGGTGTGGAGACTTTACTTTTATGCCAGTTGCTGGTTCAGGAGTTTAATTTCTTATGTAATTCTGAATATTACATTCTAATTTGGAGCAGTTATTTATCTGAAATTGCATAGAGTTAAATAAACAACTATCTTCTCTCTTCCTTCTTTCCCCTGCTCTCCAGGAAAAGGGAGATGCAGGTGTCATCAGAGTTGTTTTTTTTTGAGGTTTCTCAGTACAGAAAGCACAGATTGACTTCCTCTGATACTCTGAATATGTAGCCAAAGAAGTTTATATCAAGTACTGACCTGATCATTTTTCTTTATTTTCGTTACCAAAGTCCCCCTGGAACTGCAGTTTGTTGATGAATAATGGACACAGAAGGAGCCAGAGACATACTTTGGGTACATGATCCCCCCATTAATCTAAGAGAAGAGGCCAAATACAAAACTTAGGAGAACTTTGGTGTTGGAGAGTGTTCATCAGAATTAAGTCTGTATTCTGAAATAAATTGCTGTAGTTCATTTATCCTTCCCAGTTTTCCTATCATTCTTTATGAATAAAAGCCCAGATCACTGCTTGAGTTACATTTGGGAACAACAACAACAAAAAAAATGCTTCCTAATTACCTATTTTAAGACAATAGTTAGCACAGAAAGATTGCAGAATAACCTCTTAAAAACCTTCTTTTCAATGTTTATGTCAAGGAAGTCCTTTCTTTATCTGCATTTCTGTGTACTTAAAAAGTTATTTTGAAACTGTAAAGTTATCTCCCTGTGAAGGTATGTTTATTTTTTTCTTTTCATTTAAGAGCTTTTAAAAGCATACTTTTAAAAATTATTCTAGCCACTGTTTTATCTTTTGCTAACATTTCAGAATGATCTTGGGCATTTTATAGATAGCTATAAACTCAGTAGAAAGCAAGCCAAATCACATTTTTTATTCCATGTCCTTGCTTCCTCATTATTTTTTGTAAGTGAGGAGGAAAACCAGTCTGAGTCTATTGAACCAATTATATGCATGCCAAAATATTCTAGAGAATATTTGAAAGTGGGAGGGTTTGGACTATTCTTTGTCTTCTTTCTTCTTCAGTATTAACCATCATTGCATCTCTTCAGTGCATATGTCTCAGTGCATTTCTAATGCAATCTGATTTTTCTAAATCAAAAATTATGAAAAAATGAAATTGGTGTGATTCAAGATGAGAAAATTGTTTGCCCTTAAGGATGGCTACTTCTGTCCTTCCGGTGTATGAATGATGTAGCTTCTCTACTTCATTTTTGGTTCCCAGACAGGATGCATTTTCTGTCCTTCATCCTTGTCTCTCCACCCTGTAAGCCCTAGTTATAGCTTTCCTTGATTACTACATGCACCTCCACTCTAGAATTGATATCTGCAATTTTACTGAGTTTATTTACAATGGTTGAATTGCAAGTAAACCTGTCTTATTTTGGTTGGTTTCTATCTTGTTTTGGTTGGTTTGTTCTCTTATGTGCTCTTTCTGAAGAGGAAGAGTGGAAGCCAAACTAACGTAGCAGGAAAATAGAGTGGACTGAAGTACAGGGTTTAAAAAGTTGTGTTTATTTGTTCATCATCTACCTTTAGTCAAGAGTGGCAGGTCCCTCTTTTCTCCAGGTTCAGGAAGCCACCACCACCTTCAAAATATTTGTTAGATGGGAATCCTGGGCAGACTGTTATTTAATACAGGTTGTGTATTTGATACCCTGTTTGGTGCAGAATCTGCAGCTTGATGTGACTTGTAGCACCTGCTTAGCACAATCAGGACTGTGGAGGCTGTTGCCTTAGTCTGAAGGGACTGCTCAGTTTCTGAGCTTTGGTTGTGTCAAGGAGCTGTTTAGAAAGGAGTAAAACAAGTTCCCAATCCCTTGTTCCTCTTCTTTTGCAGAAGGTAAAAGGGGTGAAATGGGGCTTGTTCAAACAGAACAAAAATGTGTATGGCAAACAGAGTCTCTAAAAAGGCTCACAGAATGAGTGTACTGTGAGGAATCACGGAGGCAAAGCGGTTTTGTGTAGCAGCAGAGGGCTGCATGGCTTTGTGAGAGCAGAAGATGCAATCTAGCTCAAGACTCCTAGGTGAGCTAATCTCTAGTGGACTAAGAGAGCACCGTGATTGTGAAGGTGCTCATTAGTTGCAGGTAACAGAAAATATTTTTGACATCGTAGCAGACAGGTTTACAGTTTGTGCTTGATGAAGGTCTAAATACGGCCCCTCTGGGTAGGCTCTTCTTATTACTGTGTCTGGAGTTCCTAAGAGGGAGCGCTGTGGCTGTGCTACTGTGTGGCAAACCCCTCTTTGCCTCGTTGTTTGGAGGAGGGGTGCAGAGGAGGTTTTAATGGCTGTCAGATGTTACCCCTTCGGGCACACTACAGCCAGCAGTGTTTGCAGCTACACAGGACAGCCTTTGCAAAACAGGCCAACACTTACTAGTCAACTGGCACACAAGAACTGTTTGGTTTCTGAATGGAAAAGCAAAGCTTAAACATGTGTCTGTGCTGGCAGCATGAATTACTTTCCTGCCTAAGTGTCCAGAATTCCTTTATTCCTTCTTTACATTTCCAGCAGAGCTCTCAACTGGGAATTCAGACATCAGGGCTTTGTCCAAGTTTTAGTCAAGTCAGTTTGACATGTTCCTCTTTCCTTGGCTGCTGGTGGTTATAAGTCAATACTTGGAGTGTTCATTCTTGTCCCACCCAAGGTCATTCCAGTCATATGTGGGCAGTTTTGGGGATTTCACTCCGTTTTCTTCCAGTCCCTTGTCCTGAAAATCCCTTAGCCCTTTCAGTACCAGGTGACAACAATAAAAAATGAGGGGTGAAACTATTGTGGGTTTCGTTTTAGAAGTAACTGTACTATGTTTTTAACAATAAATCATAGTAGTTACTGTGCTTGTGTCAGTTAATATAACTTGACAGATAAATGCCATGTAGTCCTCCCAGCTTCAGTCTGGGTTATTTATATTCTGTTATGTAGAGAATCCTGAAAAGCTGGCTGAAAAGTTTTGCATCTTTTAATAAGGCTCCTAGCCAAGTTAAATTTAAAAGACATATGGAGAATATATAGCAAGACTGTACTAACCTCATTGTGACTGGTAAAGCATGTCTTTTTTCTTGTTTTCCTGATTTATTCTCCAAAGAAAACAGAAAAAAAAATATGAAAGTTTTGTTGAGTAGGGATCTATCATGTACTAAATTACAAAAGAAAAAATCTTTGCTGTAAGTGTAAAAAAATGGCAGGGTGAATGTAATTGGCACAAGTTTCTAATCTTCTTGAAATGTATTCATTTTACAAAGCTAAGGTAGCTTTCTTCTGTGACCTATGCAGTATCACTCTCATAAGCTGTTTCCTGTTTACAAATCAGTATTTTTATTGTCTCAGTGACCTTAGAAAAGCAAGAACAATTTCTGATCATTTATTGATATGAATTGACAGTAGCAAGTCCTACAATAGCATATGCTGATTTTTTTTTCTCATTTGTATCAACATGGGGTTTGTATTTGGACAGCCATTTTGAAATGTTTTGCTGTATATCGAAATAATAAGTCCTAATGGATTGCTTCCTGCTTGACTAGGCAACAGTATTTATTTCTTTTTTTTTTTAATGGATGCCCAAGCAAATTTAAAAGAAACAGTAGAACAAAATAAAGCAGATTTGCTGTTAATGGCCTTGCTTGATAAGGTATTTATATTCTGTGTATGGTTTTATTATATATTAAATTCTGACAATAAGGTAGCTTTTCCTCTCTGAGGTCAGCAGTGTTCAGATTAATCAGGTTGACATTTCATGCCGGTGGGTCATGAACTGTTGATAATAGCATTAAATGGTGATTCACTTGCTGCAGGGAGCACAGCTCATTATCCAGTCACTATATTAAATCATCGCCACAAACAGCTAGAGTCCTGTGTGTGTGCCTGCACACATCTGCACACACACACTCACGGAAATCTGGGTGGAGATTTCTGTCCTGTAGCTATCCATTTCTCTGTTTATAGCAGCAATTGTTAAAGCTGTTTCCAGCATGCAAGGATGATGGACATCTCCCCATTTGGGAGATTGGAAGAGTTTTCTCTGAAAAATCTGTTTATGTATGAAACAGGATTTTGTTGTGTGGTTTATTTTCTAGCTTCTGTCCAGAAAAATGTGGGATAATTTTTTTAGCCAGTTCAGTGTTAGACAGAAGTGAAGAAAAACGCATGTGCATCATTTCTACAGTGTTAGTGTTGGAAAAAAAAGCAAGATGGAAAATGAAAACAATGGAAATTCAAATAGCTTGTATTCATTGAGTATGGATTTTTATTTAATGCTGTGTTTCAGGGGCTTCTATATTAGTTTCAGATGTGCTACTTCCTGTTAGAAACATTCATACTTTAAAAAAAACATAGATACTGTCCCAGTTAAAGAAAAAGTGTATCTATCATAATAGAAAGTTTTAAAACAGAACACTGTCTAAATAGCCTAATAGTGGATTAAGTAAATTGAATGAAGGAAAATTCCACCCTAATGCTTAAAAGATTTTCCAGGTAAATGCAAATCTTACTTTTAAGTTGTATTTGTCTTCAATTAAATTTGAGTAAAGAGTGTTGCAAGGCATGTGTCCAGCAAATAATAAGAAATGTTGGAGTTTTTTCTCCTACCTGGGGCAGAGAACGGTGGAGTTTTCTCACTCCCTGTCCTCTGCCTCCTCCAGCTGAACCAGTGTAATTTGTTGCAGTGCAAAACTGACTTGTTCAAAGGCAACGCTTAGAGGCACTTCACCTGAAGGTATACACGGGCTGGCTTGAAGTATGAACTTCTCAAGGTCTTCGTAATTGACACTAGGAAAGTGTTTTATTTTAGTATATGATATATTTTTAGTAGAAGACATTATATTTAATTAGTATATAAATACTAATTACCATGAGAACTGTGTTAACCTCAGTATTAACTTTAAAACTGAGAAGTTGTGGGTTTTTCATACAGATGTACGTTTTTATACATTTATATAAATGGTTACAGAGCAGGAAACCATTTTGTGAAGAAATTAGCACGCTATATATTTTAAGGGAAGTTTTTAAAAAGGTGTCTTGAAGGGAAACATTTTAAGTTCCTCAAATTGCCTTTTTTTTTCTTTTTTTTTTTTTCCTTAATGTTAAATACCTGCTAGAACTGCCAAGAGAGCCGGGATAACATGAAAAAGCTGTAGGCCGCTAGAGGTCACTATTTGGTAATCAACTTCTAATGAACCAGAACTGTCGAGAAGGCCAATAAATTACACTGTGGATTTTTCTAATTATGAATTCCTATTTAATCATTCAATGACAAGTTAACTGTGGCAGCGGTTCTATGTACTTTGCATACACAGTTATGTTAATGTACTATTATATTTCTTAGGATGGAGGTCCTCCATCATTAGAGCAGTTCATTACCAAAGAGTCTCTTATCTAATCATAATTACTGATTATGAGAAATAATTAACTTTGTTACCCTCTTGATTCTGTTCGTTGGCAAAATGCAGTCTTTCTCTTTTCTTGTTTTTTAAATGGAAGGCCAGGCCAAGTACTGACTTTCAATACCTTTACATTACAGAAAAAAAGGTTAAATTTGTTTTGTGCAAAATTGCCCAAGTTGCAGCTTTGAAATACTTACAGGTAGTACAGAAAAAAGAGAGACACAGATATTGTAGTGGTTCTCCTTAAGTTGTCATTCAGCACAGTTAAATATGAAAATGTGTTTTGTTTCATGAAAGTACAGCATTTGGAGCATGTAAACATTTGTAAATTTAAACCATATGATTGCATATTGGCTCATCCTGAAACAATAAAATTAATGATAAAAATAGTATCTCTTCTTATAAATTCTTAAAAATATTTCCATGTTAAACTTAGAATTAGTTCATACATAAAGAAATATGACTTTTAATTAAATTACAGGGGTTTGAACTCATTGTATAAATGGCATCAAATACATTTGAGAACACTGAAAAGTACATTGCATTTTAGGCTGGAGGGCAATGCTAAATCTAGTTCTCTGAAAGAGATGCACTATCTGTTTTGCAGAGAGGTAATAATAGAATTACGTGTAGAGGATCCCTGAACAGGAAATAGAACTGGGAAAGGCCTTGAACCAAAGAGATTCCTTAAGTGGAATTTTTCCAATTTAGGCTGTTTTTCTAGCAGTTGTCGTAATCTTGCATTATTTTGCTGCTTTGCCTTTCAGTGCCTTAAAGCTTTGAGAATTAACTTTGACTAGGCTGGAATTAGGCAGCAGAAAGTGATTTGTTACTTTGTAGGTAATAGTTAGACATGCTTTAAAATAAGCATATATTTTAAAAGAGAAGCTGAAAGATAAGGCTGTGTGGGCTGTTGACTGTATCCAGAGGCAAGATTCAATGCCAAAGTGCTTAAAGAAAGCATAGACATATCTGAAGCAATGCACTCTGATGACGGTTCAGATTGTCAGAAGAATTCTTGGTCTCATACCAGCGATGACACTTGATGGGACAGAGTTCAAAAGTTCATTCGAAAAAGTTCAATGCAATCTTCACTCCTATTATTTATGCATTTCTTTCTAGTTTCATTTTGTGAACCTCTGTCAGTTGTCCTCTCATAGACTGTACCCAAAGCAGGTAAAATTAAAACTTTCAGCTGAGCAACCCTCCAGGAGAAAATACTGGAGACTGATTTATTCTGACACTTCTTTCTGGCTACACATTTCTATTTTATTTTAAAATTTTGTTAGATTCCTGCTATTAAATACTAGGTATTTTTAAGATGTTGTGAATGTAAATATGCCCCTATTGATTGGGATTGGCATGTGGTGTTGCTACACCTTGAGCTCTTTAAGAGAAACCGGAAAGCTTAGGAATATATGTGCTGTGTTATCCACCCCATTTAAATCCTTTTTGTTTTGTTTTTCTGTGTTTATTGTCTTTATTTGCTTATGTGACATGAAAGTACTAATAAATCAATCAATAGAAATTTATCTGCTTCTGCAGTTGGCTTTTTAAGAAGCAGGCCTTTTATTAAGAAGAACACTTGAACCCATACCTGTTGAGAAATGCAATTTTAATGCATATTTCAGTGCGACTAAAGTTTTCTTTTTTAGCAATGTGCTTAATGCCTTCATTATTCAGAAAAAAAGCATGCCATGTTTTGTTGGGTTTGGGGGCCTATAGGAAGGTACTATGATAAAATCATGAAGTACTAAAGTGTTTCAAGTATTTTCTTTTTGTAAAAGGGGATTGATTTTAGAGTTGTACTAGTACTGGAGAAACAGGTAAACAATAATATTAAATATCCCTGGTTTATTTTTTCTTGAAGGTTCTTGTTTTGCTGTTACAATGAAGAGGTTTCTTCAGCTCCTGTGTATCTATTCCACAGCACTATGTAAACATAGTTGCATTTTTCTGTGGAGTTAAGGTAGAATGTGCGAGTACTTTATACTTTCCAGGGACATTCAAGTCCAAGTAGCAAAATCTGGGAACTGAGTGACTTACAGCTGACTGCTTCTTGTGATTTAAAGAGCTCAGCAAGACTGGCCACACTTCTGGTTTTCTGGGTCATGCATTTGCATGTATGCTGTTCAGTCAAAGTGGATGAGATGAAAAGCTGTGATGGGGAGGTGGATTGTTGGATGTTTTTGTGGCTTTTGGTTATTCCACAAAAACACTAAGCTTGATGTTCATTTTGGTATTGTCTGTGAACTTGAGTTAGAACAACTGACTATAAGAATAGCTTTTCTGGGATTTTGCCCTCTCTTTTTCAAAGAGAACATCATAATTGTCTGTCCCTTTGAGTTTTTTCTTCTAAAGTTACACAACAGTCTGTTTTCAGGTTGCTGATCTTCTGCATAGAGTAGAAGCTTTTTGAGAAGTGAGGATATGATGATATTGGAAATGCAGCTCTTCCCTCTTTCTATTACCAGACAAAAACTATTCTTGATTTTGCCCTATATGATTGGGATAAAGTTTTATTTCTAGGACTTGAAGCCTCATCGGTCAATACAAGAATTGTGTCTACTGAATTTTAGTTGTGTGGAGGGTTAACAGTGGCCCACATAGTGGAGGAACTTGCATGCATATTCATGGTTAATTTTTAGACTTCTCCTAAAAGACTAGAATTTCAAGCAGTGGTGCTGGGCAAGATTTGTTTTTTTTGAAGGACTATTTAGTTTGTTTCTTTTGTATTTGATATTTCACATGTATTTGTGCTGTGCTTAGAAACCAGCAACAGTTAATCAGCTCAGTGTCATGTGCTTTACATTTGGATTGTCTGAAATCTGCTTTGAAATTCTGGGATCTTGTATATGTGGAATGTATTGCTTCTGTTCATCACTGGCTGTCCAGCCTTCTTGCTAATGTTCAGATTAAAAATTAAGAACTTGTTTTGAACTGTGCTGAGCTCTGTGCATGTAGTTTTGCTGTCCACAGCTGGTAGATACATGCAGCTGTTGTTGTTAAGTTTTCATATTTTTTTATAGGTCTGGAGATGAGATTTAGACCATATATCTAAATATTAGAGGATGTGTAAAGTAGTTGCTGGAGTAATCCAGCAACACTGAAAGGGTGTTTCTGTTGTCTATGATTCTGTGGTGTTGTATGAATTAAAGGTGGAGAATGGAAAGGATGACTGTCATGAACTGCTGTTTTTTAATGTTTTTAATATAATATGTTGGGTATTAAAAATAAGCAAATAAGTTAATCACTCATACTGTATTTCCTTTCTTATTGCACTGCTGTTAACCTTTTTACTTGCTAACTTTTCAGGTGCTTTGATATTTCTCTTTGACATTACAATGACTAGAACTAAATGTAGTGCTTTTAAAAAAATGCTTCAGACAGAACAATTTCATCAGGCCTTTCAGCTTGTATTTCTGGTGAAAAAGTTGAAGTATCTTATGTGTGCATTTGCCTTTTGCAACTTATTTTCTTTGGCTGATCCCTTGGAGGCATAAGTTGATACTTAATACAATCTCGTAAAATTTTCCTCGTGCATCCCCCTCATATTAAACTGCCTCAACAACAGCTTCTAGTAAGTTTTTGCATGATTTATTGAGAGGGCATATTCTTTTCTGTGTTTTGGCATCATTCTATAATACATCTAAATCAAATTACAGATCTTTATTCCACCATCCATGGCCACTTTCAGGTATGAATCCCTATACAAATCTACTCGGGCCTTCTTTTGAAAACATGAAACTTCTCATGACCATTTTGCCTATTTTGTTTAATCATTTGTTTATCCTTCCTCCTCCACTACTTTTTACTTTCCGTTTCTGATTATGTTTACATAATTTTTTCTGTTCCCAAAAGGGATATCCTCTTCTACTGTAACAGATGTATGTACCTATTGTTTATATGCGTGTATCCTTATGATTCATGTAAATCCCTAAATATCTTTTCCTTGAGGCCTCCAAGAATTCTTGCATATACATCAGCACTTCTCAGGTTGGCATGTGGGACTGGAAAGTTTGGCTTTGTCGTTGGACAGCACCTAGCAAAATTGGGACCCAACTGTGACAGCAAGTGAAATGCTAAAGAAAGGCTCTTAGAGCAGTCTGTGCCTGAATCTTCTACCTTCGTATTACTCTGGGAGGCAAAATCTGTTTAATTACGCCCTCTCATGCTGGGCTGCCCAGAACAGGTAGCATATTGCTCACCTCTCTTGCATCTTTCTTTCAGTGTCTACTACTGCTAGGAAAATAGCTGCTTGGAGCATTAATGCTGATGCACACAGTCTGATCCACTCGTCTTCATTCTTGCCAGTGCTTGTGGGAGAGGGGGTGGAGGAGGAGGAGGAGGGAATTATTATTCTGCTGCTGACACAGGGAGAATGAGAGTGGCTTGATGCAACAGAAGATTATGTTCCCTGAGGATAAACAAACAGAAGGAGATAAATTAGGAGAGAGGATAATCCTGTTAATATGTGCATTCCTTAATTCTGATCCAGTTTTTCAAAACATATCATTTCACAGAGGTTAGAAATTTAATTAATACCTGTAAACCGTCTCCTCAAGTTTACCTTCTAGATTGTGGAGTAGTGTTTTGTGTTGGTATTTGAGATGCACAAATCTGCTTATAAACAGGAATTGTAAGTAGTAATATGAACATCACGTGAGAGAAGAATAATGATGTGCACATCACCATCCCTTCCTTAATTTAAAAAAAACAACTTCGCTTCTCTGGACTTTTTTACAATACTGTTTGTTAAGAAGTCAGGGCAGCTTATTCCTTGCAATCTTCTTGTTGCTTTTTCAGCAGAAGCTGGGCCATTGTGATATTTATCTGAATTCAAACAAGGCTAATTAAAAGAGCTGCTGACAGTTGTTGTGATCTGACTTTGACTGGAGCTTGATGGTCATTATGGGTAAATAATGAACTAGGTCTGCAAATGTAGCAGCTGCCAACTTGGGATAGAAGAACAGCTATTGCGTCCAATTTAAGGATCTATCGACCGCTTCCCTTTTCCCTGCAGATCTTCTTCCTAGCAGAAAACTAATGTTTTATACTGCTTTGTTTTGTGGTTTCAGCTATTTCTGATATAGTCTAAAATTTCCTCTTAAATATTTAACCTAGTCCATTATTAGCTTTCAGAGTTAACAACTTTTCCATTGGGCTTTCTTTGCATTTTTATTTTGTTTTGTTTTGTGGGTGTTTTTTTTGCAGTTTGTTTTTATGTAAAATGTAACTGCTTGAATAATGATGATCATGTGTATTTAATTTGCCTGTTGCTGCAGAATAAAATCCACTAGGTTTTTTTTCTCTGTACAGCCATAATCTCCCAAATTGTATAATTCGATTATGCCGTAAAAGAGATGTTTCTACTTCCTTAAGCATGCTTTTGTCTGGATTAATATTTGAGTGCTTGTTGTATAAATCTTGAAATCACTGACCTGAACCTCCATTTCCATTTTTGCTCAAAAATCACTAGCTTATGAGGTACAGCGATGCAAAGCTCTATTTGTCAGAAGAGAGAAACAGCAATGACTTTCATTAAGGGGCACTTCCAAGTACGTTGTCACTTCATCATGAGCTTTGCCTTGTCCCATTAGCAAGCAGGAATGGTACCTTAAAGGGAAAATGGCAAATTTTAATAACAGATTAATTCAACTTTCTTCTAGAATCCCTGGCATTATAAATGCAGTACAGACCACAGAATCTGAGATACAGAAGAACTTAGTGCATCTACCCAGCGTTTGCTCAGCTGCCATTAGAAAAGGCAGCGTGCATTATGTAAAACGTACGGAGGCGCTTGTGCATTAGTGCATAATGCGGCAGAACTAGGGATCTTGCTGGGAAGAAATGATCCCAAGCGTGCCCCTAAAAGACAAGTCTTGCTTTGAGATATAATGATGAAAAATTGCCCGTTTATTTGTGTCTTTGCATTTCAGCAAAAACGAAACTTGGGCTCGTTGACTGCCGCGCTGCCGCGGGGGTTTTTCTGCCCGCTTGTGTGCGTCCGCGGGCGCGGGCGTTTCTGAGCCCCTGAGGAAAGGCCAGCGGTACATTAACAAGGGGTTATGTTATGCTGGTTTATGTTAAACCAGATCACCCCCTAACATGTGCACAGCCATTCATCTGTGTCACCAAAACCCAAGAGAACATCTGACATGGACTTCGAAACAGAAACAGTGATCACTTACAAATCAAACATGGCACGCTCTAAACCGATTGTGCACGGCAATCTTTTCGAGAAAGGACAACTAATTGAACATGATAAAGTGTAAAGTTAATTAACACCCTTAAATTTGTTGATTACTTT
The DNA here is from genome assembly GCA_013400315.1 of Bombycilla garrulus. Lineage (NCBI taxonomy): Eukaryota > Metazoa > Chordata > Aves > Passeriformes > Bombycillidae > Bombycilla > Bombycilla garrulus. The sequence continues at coordinate 1,633,061 of VXBU01002007.1, forward strand.
CACGGGATTATATTGTTCGTTGAGGAGCAGCTTTCTGTCCCAGCTGTCGCCTTTTTAGCGAATGTCGCTGGTAAACAATAGAGACACCATAACAAGTCGTAAATGGTCCCTGTGACAGCAGCCCCTTGTGAGGCTGCATCTGTAGAAAATGATTAGAACAATTGCATTTTAAAGACGGCTCACATTGCAGCCCGGTCCCATCGGCCCTCTTCTTTATCTCTGCTGATGGCAGACTGGTTACAACATTTAAGTTCTTTTGAGCAAATTAAGTGATTTACTGTGTTTTAGTTATACGGCAGCAGAATAGCTTCATAGGTCCAGCTTTGATGCTGATTTTTATAATAGGGAGAAACACAAGCCCTTGGAGTGGAGCTGTGATGTGGGGTTTTTTCTGAGTCTGTTCCATTTACTTTTGTTTTGCTTCCTGGAAATAGATTGATGATGGCAGACATTGTCTAAGAAGCAAGTAGAAAAAATTGATACCCTATTTATATTTTATAAAATAACTAGTCTCTTCATGATTATTTTAAATTTATAGTATGGTTTTAAATATTCTTTTATTTCCAGTAGGGATTTATAGCTGATTTTGCCTGTACGTGCCTTTTAATTGGTTTTAGATTTATATATATTGCAAAACAATAGTAACCTTTTCAGTTAATCTTTCCTTGTGTATCTTGCTTTAACTTTTCGTGAGTTGCAAAGAGAAAGTATTTGGTGTGAGCTGGCAGGTACTTAAAAAAAATCTGCTTAGTCCTTAAAAATACACACTCACACAAGGTACACAGATGCAGCCTCTCAAGCACAGCCTATCTGAAAGAGAGCAAACATGACAAGAACGTGCTTGTTTGAGGCAGCTACAGTCGCTAAACTGCTTTATAAAAAAAAAAAAAATCTGTATAAAAGGCCACTGTTCCCTTGCACTTCCAAAAGTGGAACGGGCAGAGCCTCAGCTCCTGTGCTTGAAGGTGCAACAAGACAGAGGATTAAAATTCTAGCAATGTTCCTCTTGTTTGTTTTGTTTTGTTTTTAGATCACAAAATTTGTTGTTAAAATTGCAACTAAATGTTGAGCAGAAAAATAACAAAATATGTGAGTTTTTGCTGAAGCTTCTTGATGTTACAGCCTTCATCTCCCACTTGTCCTTTGGGGACTCTGAAGCAGCTCAATTCGTATCATTTTGGGCTCAACTTTGTCAGCAATGAATTTTTTTTGCCTGCTGGTGCAGCGCAACAGTGGTTTAAATATGTTGGCACAGGGATATGCTTGGGTGCCTTGTCTTTCCAGCAGTGTTGCTGTTTTCAGCATTGCCACTGTGATGGTGCTATAATGCGTAGCTTTACAATATCACTTCTTTTTAACTCTTCTGCCCTCTGTTCTTACAGAAATGTAATACAGCTGAAACTAAAGGCAGGTACTTTCCTATAACGCCTTTACATTAACATCTCTTTTCTAGCAAATTGTTTTCTTAATAATAAGCTATCTAGATAGAACTGCTAGATAGAAACTTAGCAGTTTTAATGATGTAACTGTAGAGCTAAGACCTTTCTGGGCTTTTTTTTAACTGGAAACATCAGTGGTAAATTTCAAGACTTTTTGCAGCAGCGTGAAATACTGTTTAAATAAGCACAGGAAACTGAATATGGAAGGGCAGCGTGTCTGTCAAACAAGGCTGTTTGGCCTGGGTGCTAAAACTTGAGGTCATCTTCAGACTGTTCCAGAGTAGCTGCAACCAATTGCTGTCATGTGAAGGCTCCTAAGTCTCTATTCCTTGTTTTTCTCTAAACTGTTGAACTTACGAGCTGCTCTGTAGCACGTCCACTGAGCAATCCATTGGCAATCGAATGAGGAGCACCTGGATTGAACATGCCCCGCAAGTAGCACAGCCAGATGTGACAGGATGCTTTGAAGTTCAGTTTTTTTATGTACCTCTTTTGATAAAAAAACCCTAGTTTTGCAGATCTTCATCCAAAACCTGCTAGTACACAAGTGGGAAACCAATCTCCATGTGGATATGCCGTACTGCAGTGCTACTGTGTAATTTCTCACCATATTTTTTCCCATAGTCATTTTCTTGCCTATCCCCTCAGCTAGCTAGATCTCTCATATTTTTCTGCAATCCTGTTCCTGTCAGTTTATATCCTGGGGACAAACTCTGGTGCTGTTGTGACCAACAGGCTGGGAGCTGATCCGCTCTGTGGGATCTGCTGGTGTGTTGACCTTGCAGGATTCTGCACGTGTGTGTGGGTTATCATCCTAGAGAAACCAAACATAAGACTGCAGCCATGAGCTTCAGCAGACTTGCTTTCCATCAGAGGAGGAAATCTTAGCACATGCTAATCATAGATACAGTTTCTCTCAGAGCTATTCCCCAAGGATGTGAAGAGACTTTTTGTATTTTTGAAAGAACTTATAGACTTTAAATGACTTTTTACCCTAACAGCAGCGGTACATAAAACATTCTTAGGTGGTAAAAAAATCAAAATATGAAAAATAATAGTTAGCATATTTAAAAACTGCATTAGCTATTCTGCATTTCCATTGCTCTCTTTAGTGTTAAAAACTGATAATACTTAACTGGCTTGTGTTGTTGGTATGGAAGCTGTGATTGTGAAAGAACACTGTACATTCTTGTGTAACAATTTTTTTTAACTTCTATTTTTAGCTGAAGTTAGAGTTCTTGTACTCCTAGAGTTCATGCCAATTTTTTTAAAATCTGCTGCATTGCTCGTTTGATTCTGATAGAATAGCATATAGTTGGCAAGGACTGTAGATGATAAAATCTACCATGAAATAAATAGGTTTTTGTTTTTAAAACAAGAATTTCCTAAGCCTTCTGCATTATACAACAAATTGGTCTCTTTTTTTCTACTTAACTAATTTATTTTTGCTTCTTGAAATGTGTTTGAACAAGTGAGAGAGTGCAGCTGTCAGAAGATTAACCAGCTGAAAACTATTGTCAGCATTAATTTTGCTCTAATAAATGAATCTCTGAAGCTATTTAGCAGTCTGTAATCTAGATACAAGGCTATTGACCTATGATGGATAGTACTGGATTTTGTTTGTAAGCTTTGACTTAAATTGTCTACTTAATTTGCTGCAGGTCAGATCACAGGATTAGTGGTAAAGGCCATTATGTGGTTTGAATAAAAATAGCTAGAGGAATGGAATGAAAATCGTTGTATTTATTCATGTAGCAATCTTTGCGGTCATGTATATAGCGAACTGGTAGCCAGAAAGACAACAATGACCTGTTTGTGCTGGCTGGTTTGGGCTTTGCTCTTAGCCCACTTCCTGTGAGTTGCCTGGAGAGGAGTTGTTCAAGTGAGATCAAGGATTGGCTGAAAATTGGGTGTCTCTCAAGCTGGGCAGGAAGATCCTCACCTGTATATATTTCAGTACCTCAGTGGTGTTCTGTATACAGGCTGATTGTTTTGTTAAAGCTATGGGTCTGAATTCTTCTGGATGCTCCAGTTCTGGACTTAACAGCACAAGAAAGACACAGATTTATTGGAGTGAGTCCAGCTAAGGGCCATGAAGATGGCAAAGTATCTGGAGCATCTTTCATGTGAGGAGAGACTGAGAGAGCTGAGACTGTTTAGTGTGAAGGGAAGGTGCAGGGGAGAACTTATGAATGTGTATAATGACCTGATGGGAGAGAATTAAGTAAGGGAGCTGCACTCTCCTCCGTAGTGCCCAGTGACAGGGCAGCAGACAAAACTCGTGAAATTCTGGCTGAAGCACAACACTTTATTGCTGTGGGGGTAGGCAAACAGCAGAAGAAGTTGCCTAGGGAGGCTGTGGAGTCTCCATCCTTGGAGATGCTCAAGGGCTGACTGGACATGGTCCTGGGCAACATGCCTCAGCTGGCTCTCCTTGAGCAGGGGGGTTGAGTGCTCTTGAGAGGTCACTTCCAACCCCAGAAATCCTGTGATTCTAGGTTCTAGTATAGGCTGAGCAGGTCATCACTGTGAGCATCTTTACTGTTGCCTAGTTTTGCATAACCGGTAGGTATTTACTCTTTTTAAGACTTTGATCTGTCAAATTTGTCTGAAATTCTTCAGTGACTTAAAAAGATGGCGTATGTTGAAAGCCAGGATGGGAAAAGAACACTTGGGAGAAAGGGGCATTTGTAGATATAGCCACATAGAGCAGTTGTGCACAGAGAAAACATCAATTGAAATTTTTATTGAAAAGCAAAAAAAAAAATCCAACAGATTCTTCAGTGTGAAAAAAGCTGCAGTGTAACTTGCGGGGATCTCCTTTGCCCCGGGAGACCCCACAATGTACAGAACAGTCCAGGTTTCCGGCCCGTGCTGCTGAAGGAGTCTGCAGTGGTTTGTTGGTGTTCTCAAGGCAGTTTATCAGTTCCTTATCAAAAGTAGATTTCTCTGCTCTGCCAGGGTTGGCACAGAACGCGTCCAGAGACACACTGTGCCCGCCCCGGGTGAGCTCTGATCTTTTATACTATTTAATGTTTATAATTAATTACCAATCCATGCCCCTCACACCACACTGTCCAGATCTGTGTCAAACCAATCCAAAAGTGCCAGCATCACCAAGAAGATTGAGGTTATGAAGAAGAACATAAGATAACATGCCACGTGTAAAAATTCTCCATCTTGTGCCTCAGACCCCCCTGTACAGATCTCCAACTCCCCTGTACAGGGCTTTAAACCCCCCTGGACACACACTCAAATTCTTTTCTTTTTACTTATAACTACTACTATTTCTCTATCTAAGCTTTTGTGACTTGAAATTCCTCATACAAAGTTGCCAACCTGTTCCATGGATTAGAATCAGAGCCACGGGCATTTTCAGTATCATTCCAGGGTCCCTGACACCTCTGGCAAGGCTGAAAAACCTCCTGACCAGGTTTTGGGTCGGCCAAAGGCATCACAGGAACCCCCTGGGTTCCAACATAACTGTCCTTGGTGTTGTAAACAAAGTCTAAAGCTGACCATTTCCTTAGCTGTGGTACAGCACTCCAGAGCACTGTACCTAATTGAGCATGTTTAATTTGAAAATCAGTTGTTATGTGCAGCTGTACACCCTAACCGGACAATGTTTGGTGCATAGCACAGAAAATTTATTGTGGCTGTGCTTCTTGCCAGAGTGAAAATCAGTGAGGAAGCTGATTTGTTCACCATTTTAGGCTGAGTTTTCCTAGCAGTTATACCCATTAAATATTGGGGATGAGGAAGTTAGGGATGTAAGAGTAATTCATATTAGAATTAGGCTTCTTTTAAGGAATAGAATATTTCATGGAGTGGAGGTAATAAATATCACATGAAAAATTTGCTGGTGTTGTGCTTAGGAACTGTATATTCAAAGAGCAGTGGTGTGTTTACTGAACTGTGCTAAAGACAGGACTGACTACAGGAATAAAACTGGAAATAGTGTGTTTATGTATGTGTATGAATAATTTTTACGTTGTCTTTACATAGTAATTGCATAACTGTATATGCATTAAGTTTATGTGTGGGAAACTAACTTAAAGCTTCTCAGATTAAGGAGAATTTTGCTTCAGATTTAGAACATAATAAACTGCAGAAATTCAGAAGACTTGGTTTCATATGCCTGTATCTTTCAGCTGTTCAATCTTGTGAAAATCAAGAAGCATTGATAAAAATTAGCCTAGGTTTGAAAAGGCTGCTGAAAGCAGAGTTATCTTTGAGCAGTAGTTTGTTAATGGTTGTATGCGAAGAGTAGTTTGACAAAATAGAAATTGTATTTAGTGATTCAGATACAGTGAATTTTGTGGAGTGCAAAGTTGCAGGAGAAGTTGATTGTTTCTTTGTATAAACTATAAAAAGTAATTGTCAGTTTTATGCAAGTCTTATGACTTTTCTGCTAGTGTGCCTGGAAAATAAGGTGGTTTTATCTCCATCAGATGTTTGAGAATTTAGATTGCTGATCCTTTGAGCATTGGGGGAGTGTAGAGTTACTTTTACATAGAACATGAGAAATTTGTTGTAATTGAGGTATTAATTTTGCATCATCAGACCCTTACTGGTAAGAGAAACTGCCTAAGTTTTGAGGCTTTTCAATAGTGTTATTAAATCCAATATTATCTTGATTCAGGTGTTGGAGCTGCTCTAGCTGGAAACCTTACTTTCATGGTTGGTGGAGTGGAACAAGAATTTAATGCTGCCAAAGAGTTGCTGACATGCATGGGTTCTAATGTGGTTTACTGTGGAGAGGTTGGAACCGGACAGGTAATGCTTTCTGAAGGGCTAATAGCTGTCTCAGTCTTTCATTTTTCTGGCTTTTTATTTGTTGATACCTACTGTTTTACTCCAGAACTAAATGCATGATAATGTATCTTCATACTTGTTTGTTTGTCTCCAGCCTTGTGTTTGTAAATAATGTCATGGCCCTTCTGTCCAGTATGTTGTGTAATTTAGCACCAAAATCTGACTGGTATTTCTCCACACTCGCTTGTTGAGGTTATACTTCGTGGGGAACAGATATTGTAATTTTGTTTCATCTGAACTTAGATTTACTGGGTGTTCTGAAGGACAAAGAGCCCCTACATGGCATGTATACTAACTGAGCAGTACTAAGAAAAAACGGTATTTTTTAATCTGTGCAGGAGCCAGACTTGTGCTATCACAGATCTGTTCACTCTAGAAGAAAGCTGCCAGAACATACTTGATCATATTGTCCTGGGCCTGGTTGATTCCTGTATGTTGATTCTACAAAAATGCATAAACTAATTGATGGTTTTGCATGTTTTCAGGCTGCAAAGATCTGCAACAACATGCTCTTGGCCATCAGTATGATTGGAACTGCTGAGGCTATGAATCTTGGAATCAGGTTGGTTTGATTTTTGTGGTGGATTGAACACCACAAAAAACATTTTTTCCATGTTTACAGTTTTCATGTATTATGGTTGACTTTTGCTGAGATGATTAAAAGAAATAGGTAAACTTTTTGCCAGATGTTGTCTTACAAAGCCATGAAGAGGCTAAAGGGATTATTTAACTAAAGGAGGTGTTTTCAGCATGGGAATAGTCGCATAGATTATTACATTCTACATCTGAAGTTAAGAGTTTATTTGTTCTGCTGTAGTGCAGCGTACAATAATGTTTGTCTTTCATTATAAACATCCAGAGCTAATATAGAGGTAAGTTTTTGTTTGTATTCTAAGCTAATGTACAGTTTATTCAGAATATTATACTCCCATATGGTTCTCATTGGACTTGTTTATTTCTTAAATTGTTCCAAGATATATTGTAAAGGGAAACTTCTACTACGGTGTGTATATCAAATTAAGATGAAAGCATAAAACAGAACATCTACCTCTCTTTGACTTTATGAGAGCTTTGTCCTAATTGCCAAAACTAGTTTGTCAAAAAGCTGCAGTATGCTCAACTACACTCTTGCTGATGCTGAGGCTACCATTTATTTTCTAGCATGTGGTACATCTAACTTTTAAGTGACATCATACTTGAGCAAAATTATTTTTATTTTCCAATTGTGATGTATTTATTTTGCTCTGGTCTTTGTAATTTTGTTTTATTTTCCAGTAGAGTGCATGCAAATACCAGTTCAATATCAAGGGATTTGAACTTTTAATAAATTCTAGTAGCCAGATCAAAATCATTGGCAGACTTTTAGACAGAGAAGTCCCGTGTTTGAAGAGATTATCTTGCAATTGTGTATCTTTTAGAGGCTTTTCATGAATTATTTATCTGCACAGTTGCATCCTTAAAATTTGCTTGCTAAAACTACAGATACTGTAGGTACTTATCAGCTGGGCTCAACTGTGTTCATGTGGATTTGATACACTACAAAAACAGCAAGAGCGCATCAAATGCTGAAATAAATAAAAAAGAACACCTACATATGCTCACATACACAAGATAATGTAATGGATTCACATTTCCTCTTAATTACCATATCAAGATGCAGTTGTTTTATTGAATTGCCCTTGTCTCAGATGTTAGACTGTCTTGACCTATTAAGTTGTCATGTTGTAATTGAGATAAAAGAGGAATTTGCTTTGCATCAGTGCTAATTGGTTTATCAATATCTTGTACCATTTACATTTTAAAATTGAGAGTCTGTAATATACTGAAGCATGTCTGCATCAAGCCATAATAAAACCAGTAGCATTGTTTACAACTTTTGTAATCCAGTGTTGTCCAGAAAGCTTGCACTGGGTTCTGCTTTAAGTCATGGTTCACTTAATAAAGCATATGCAACTAATTTTTATATTACAGTTTTATCTACATTTGTAGGAGTTAACTGAAATAAAAATCAGAGGTGTGGAAGAGGGGTATTCTGGGCGTGTAAGCCATGTGAAGAGCAAGGTGATACCTGCAGACACTGTAGCTCGAAGGTGTTAAGAATTTTTTCCTTTTCCAGTTTAAATTTTGGCTGAATCTGTATTCATCATTTGTGAGCAAAAATCCAATGTGAAAGTAACATATATAAGCCTCCCTACCCTACAATTAAGGTTATCCAGAAGGAACTATATTTATTGTAGAAGAAACCTGCTGATTTTAAACCAGATTATAGAAATAATAGAATCTCATTTAGTCAAAACTGCATGAAGATTAAAACAGAGGTGGTTATTTAAAGCCTTATGAAGTAATTTAGAACCCTTGCATTAGTGTGATTTAAATCTTGAGAAGATGAGTTTTGCTTATAACTAGAATAAGACCCTTCCACTTGGAGTGTGTAAAAATTTCTAATGTAGAAGTTTACAGTTATCATTCTAATTATCGGAGGTTTTGCTATATTAATAACTTTAGGCATTTTTTTCTAGTCTAAAGCTTAAAGGACAGTGTGTCTGCCTACTCTGAAGAGAGTAGGAAACTGAACTTGATTTATTAGATTGATGTTTATCAGGTGAAGAAAGTTGGACTTTGACTTAATAATGGTAAAGGATACTGAAAATCTAAAAATTTAGAATAGGAATTGTGGGACTTAGATATGTTCTTAACTTTCAGATAGAATATAAAATGTATTTATGTCACACATTGTGTATATCTGCTACATCATTTAAATTGAGTTGTAGGGACTTTGAAGAATTGATTATACAAAGTACTGCCGTTTGAACTAGATGTAGCTACAAAATCGTATTACAAAACCTTTCATAAACCAATATATACTCTGAACTTAAGTCTTCAAAACAGTGTGATATTAATTCTATTAATTAGCCACTTCTCTAATGATTTCATAAGCCATGCAGTTTTAAGTTTTCCTTTTCTGAAGCAGTTAGTGACTTACTAATTTCAGATTTTTAAATTATTGTTCTATTTTATATTTGAAATTACAGAATTTTTCCAAACTTCAACATAAGTACCAAATAGAATGTGGTGAGGAGGAAAGAAAACCAATGTTAATGAGCAAAAATTCCACAATAAACTCCCAGAAAAATGGGCCATTTTGCTATGTAATTTTGCATTTATATTTCACTTGCTTTTCTTGAACATCGTCTTTTATTTACTAATGAAGATGTCATTTTCACTGGAAGTTATTTGTATTAAATCACATAAATACTTTTTAAAAATATTCCCATCCTTAGTTCTGACCAATGAAATGCTTGCTATGTTCAGTTTTTTCCATTACTTTCATGCTGAGTTTAAATGTAGTCTCAGTCTCTAGGTCTGGTTTCTCAGAGCACCCCGAGCTATGGATGTAAGATACAAGCAGAAATGAGAGTTTTCAGAGTAGAGAGGAGCATGTGCAATAGGTTTAGGTATAATGAGCCCTGGACACATCCCCACTGCAAGTTTAGAAAGAGTACCCTGAAAAAGAATTCCAAGGTGGTTCTGCTATCCTTGGCATGGGACTGTAGCTAAGTCTTATGAAGATTAGCAATGATGCTGGAGAGTGTTTAAAACACCAATGGCAAAGTAATTTGTGTGGTAAAAGGGTCGTAAGGTTCTGCTTGAATATTTGCACCTTTGTACAGTGTTTACCCAAAGCACCTTGAGATGGGAAACTCTCGAGAATTCAGCTACTTCAGTTGTTACACCTTAAAATGAGACCAGGATGTATCGTTCTTGTGAGACACTATTTCAATTTCTGTATCTGTTCCAGACTGAGCTTTTGGAGGAGTGTATGAAAAATTAGACCGAGGCTTTATTAGAGCTCATCAAAACTTGGGTTTTGAACAGTGGTGTGAAGGGCTCCTATTTTAACCTTTTTTATTTAGTATGTGCATCTATTGCTTAGTTTCTGCTGTTCACTTCATTAGAAATGTTATTGGAGACGTTTTGATTTGAGGGAGCAATTGTTTTTGTTCTATTATAAGTAGAGTTAATACATGGGCTTCTTTTCTGCTTATAAGGGAGAAGAACGTTTTGGTAATTGTAAATTCACACGCACATGCACAAGCTCTTGCCACGTCCAATGGCAAGTTGTTATGGGGACTGGCAGACTGTCATCATTTTGATAGCTTGAGCAGTATATCTCCTGAACAGATATGGAGCTCTTATGCAGAGAGTATCGTATGTTCCCAGCCAATTTACAGGGAAACAGCAATAACATTTTATCATGGTTGAGAGCCCAGTAGCTGCTTCCTATTAAACTTGCCCTTTCAGATACCTGTCTTGGATTAATTTGTTGATTTCAAATGGAAACTCAGTCTTCTCCACTGAAGCATGACTTTCTAGGATAGACTCTTGCTGAATGACAATTACTGTATATTCTGGCTGGTTTCAGACCATTACAAGCTTTGGGCGCAGTGGAAGACAGAGGACTTCTTCAGTAACTGATTTTAATATATGTCTAATTTTAACTGTCAGTTATATATGCACCAGTGGATGAATCTTCAGAAAGATGAAATGCAAAGCACTTCTAACTTGCTCTTATTAATGATACACTTGCTGCAAAGGAAAAAAAAAAAATAGGTTCAGGTCTCCTGAAGAGAAGCTGCATGGTGTTTAAGAGGAATGAATTTTGAAGAAGCGGGGATACAAACTGACACTATCTTCCCTTTTCTTTTCTGGGAGCAAAAATATGTCAGATCTAGCGCAAGGCAGTATTTTACATATCTGTATAATACATGCATATCTTTTAAAATATACTTTCACAGAGAGGTAGTTGGAACACTGCAAAAAAGAGCATTCTTTGGGAAGGTTATATGTGTTTTGAAATAATAAGCTCTCTGTCTTGCCATATACTCACAGCTCTAATTGCAGGCCTCTCCATGCAGCTGGATATGGCACAAACAGGCACTACATTGGTGAAAATACTGATCTGGATCTAACAAATATAAGGAAACAGACAAATCAAGAGATTTGTTTGGGGAAAAAAGGCAACCTCTGTGTATTTGAAAGCTCAGGCTTTGAATGCTCCCAGTGTGGATTTTTTTTTATTACAACAATTAAAGCCATTATTTGGAGTGGCTCTTGATGAAGACTTTTATGGTGAGGACTTTGATGCACTATGCACAATAAAAATACAATTCAAATACTGTGAAAACATACTGGTGCTGGAAAACAAAACACAATTTGTATTTTTAAATAAATGATCATTATAAGCATTCAGTTGAATCAGAGGGTTGGGAAAAAAATGGGGAGGAGCATAAAGCTTGATCCCATTTAGGCCAGTGGAGACCTTCCATTGAATTCCAGGGGCTGCTGCAGCAAATCATAAATAAGAGTGCACAGCACTACTGCTAAAAAGCTATCTGAAATACAGCAAATTACCTTGCCTTGCATTAGGAAGGCAGACTTGCAGGACACAGTAGGAGTAGGAGCCATGCTGTAGAGCTGAGTGTCTTAAATGTAGTTTTTCAAATCCGAATGCCTACTGGAATAGATAGACTGCATTTTAGCAGCTGTTCCATTGGTAATGAGCTTTGCTCATGTACAAATTAAAACCTTGAGTGCTACAGTGCCTGGAAGCACTGTTAGGCTATGAGGATCTGCAAAAGTCTGTGATGTGAAAACTAACAAAAAATTATTAAAAACGTATTTAACATTTAAAAATCCATTAAAATAAACTTTGTAGAAGGCTGTGATGTATTCCTTTTAAAATATCCTTTTCTCATCTTGAATTGTTTCTGGAGATTGTCCTGTGCTTTCTCTTTTGTCCTGTGTGTAGCTGAACATCTGTACAGCTGCTGCTTGTCCTTGGTATTAATGCAATTGATGTAAAATCACACTTGGAACTTACTATAGCATATATGTGGATTCACAGGAGGGTTAATTTCCTATAATATTGAAGAATTTTCAGGGTCTGCACTGAGCAGCAGTTTGTGCCATCATCTCCATGGTAGAACAAATGACGTTTCTACTTGGACAAGCTTTGTTTTATCGGGATCAGTAACCTTATCAGCAGCTGACCCAGAACTATAATATATGTTTGCGAATAGATAACATCTGTCACAGTGAAATGCAGACCTGCCTCATAAGCAGGAGTATATAATGAAGATTTAATAATAGCAAAGACAAGAATGCATAGATGTATACGACCGTAATGGTTTTTTGAGAGGTGCAGCATTTTTATTCACATTATTAGAGCAGAATCAATGGTGTTAGCTTGTTTACTTCAGAAATACACTAGTGTTCACTTATAAATGTATCACACAATAATTTTCATGTTACCACACTTGCTTGTGAATTTTATGCTTTGTTCAAAGAATATTTTGATATGAAGAACAAGAATGTGACCTAGTAGGTAGCAGAACAGAGAATGCCTTTTAGTAATTGAAATACAAGGTAACTATTGTTCTCAGAGGACCTTTAATTTGCTTGCACTTTCAAAATTGCTAGGATTAGCTTAGTGCAAAAGGAAAAAAGCTTTGAAAACCTACTACTTAAATGGTGGATGGAGGCTCTTTAATTTAAGATACAGCATCCCTGCCCCCAATATCAATACTCTGTCATTTTTCATGACTTATAATAAAGGGAGAGGAATGATGGTAGGGTTCTAAGACATAAAACAAGTCACCCATGTCTTGTGCATTTTGACATTAACACTTCTCTTCTTTGACCTTTGACAGATTAGGCCTTGACCCAAAGCTGCTGGCCAAAATCCTAAATATGAGCTCAGGTCGCTGTTGGTCAAGCGATACGTACAACCCTGTTCCTGGAGTGATGGAAGGAGTGCCCTCGGCTAACAATTATCAGGGTGGCTTTGGAACAACACTCATGGCTAAGGTACATAACACTTGCATGTCAAGTATGTGCAATTGCTTCTCTCTGTTCTAGCAACGGTCTTCTCAGTGAATATTTGTGATTAGAGGATAATAGATAGGCATGAATAGAGGGGAACTGAGCTCTTCCTGTAGCTCTGAATTAATGAGTTTTTTAGAGGGCTTTTCCTTAGTCTCCAGCTCCTTTCTAGGCACTTTTACTGGTGAGCTGCTCAGGGAGATTATATGCATGATCCTTATGAGTTCTGTCTTACTAAAGCAGTCCCAATGGACTTGTGGGTATAGTGAGCATTCAGCAAGCCATTTAGGTGTCTCTTGCATGACTGCTCTAGAATTTAGGAGCCTAAGTTCAAGAGAGAATTCAGAGAAATCCAGGCGACTCAATTGGCTGCAGATAGTGGCATAAGCATCTCAGATTTTGGGCCCACTCTCTTCCAGATACCTTTAACTGTGCTACTGGACATGCTCTCTAGCAAGCCCTTCCTTGCTAAGAAAATTGCTTGTGTGCTTGTCCTTCTGCCTAAGGCCATCTGGAATACAGAAAGCAACCCACACCACCACATACTGATCTCCTGCAGGTTTCTGCACCATTCTATGAGCTCTTCTGAATTGTCTTAGCTGGTGACAGAGGAAGGGCTTCTCATGAGTAATTACTTAGTCATCTAAATTGCTTGTCCACAGAGTGGGAGATCTGGGGTTTAGGTCCTTCTCAGCAGTAGGAAGTTGAAAACCTATTGTTATGCCATCCCAGGAGAATGCACTTCTTGCCATGCTCTTGGCTTTTCCTGGAAAACCGCTGTCCTGAGTTACTCTGTGGTCAGGAAAGTGAAGCTTTTAGAGGCCAAAGGAAAGTAGGCAAGGTCAGAGCTCTGCATCCCACTGATAGGACACACAGTTGGAGGAAGGAGATACAGAACTCTGACTCTTGAACTACTTTTACACTGAGCACAATGATTGCCTAAGGTAAGTTATAAAATCAGCTCTAGAAGAGATCTCTGATGTAAGTGCAGGAAATAATTTCACACTGAATATCCATTTCTTGGAGCTACTGTCCTGAGGGAGGTATTTGAGTTCATACAGGATAGGTTTTATGCATACCAGTTTATTGAGTGCTCCCAACTAGCTAGGCATTCTGTCCATTTTCAACTCTTCCATGTAGGTGGAAATGTAGCACTTAAAACTAAAACAGCATTCTCAAAGCTGGTGAACAAACTCAGATATTACCATGCAAATCTCCAAAGTGCTGGAGCTCCTGTATGTAATACCTGCTTATTGATACTGTTCATGTCATTTTGCAGTTGATTTAGGACAATTGGTGCATTTGCACACTCAGTGAAATCAGCCAACTTCTCTTCAGAGCAGGTCCAGAGTGTTTTGCTTGTCATAGCACAAAAAAGCTTTGCTAATGCTGTGTGGCTTACAACCCCTCAATGGCTGCTATATTTTATGTTTATGGACCAATGACCAGGAACTTGCATTTATTTGAGGAATGTGTTAAAATATGGAAAAGTAACGGGTTTTACATTGTGTTCATGTCATTGGCCATCGGGGGCAATAAAGTGTTGTTTAAATTACAGATTTATAAAAAGCATTATGTTATTGCTTGGAGTTTGCCAGGCTATTTGAGATAAGCAAACTGGTCTTGGAGCTGCCTCAAAGCTTGTTGTCGTGTTGTGTGCTGTTTTCAGAACCTGTTCTGTCTGTTGTGCCATGTTTCACATTGCAATCTCTACTCTCGTGATTTATAGCTCTCAGTCTTGTCCAGAATAGCCTCATAGTACAAATGCAAAAGGGGTGCATAATTTCTTCCTTCCATTTTAAGTTTCTTTCTAGAGAGTTGTTTTTTTTCCCTTTGATCTGCTTCTAAGAGGGACCTTCATCTCCCCTGGAAGATGCCCTGAAAGATCTTTAACTGAAGGAATAGCAGCCTGGTTTGTGCCTATTGAAACTGCCAGCTTTTGGTGATAAAGCATCAATGATAACCAAGAGAGAGTTCCTCAGATTTGTAATTGTTGTTCACCTCTTCTGACTTGCCTCTCTGGACAGTCCTGAAGACTGCCTTCTTTAGGCTAGAATCCTCAATAAGAAGGAAAGACATTCAATTCCTCTCAAGCCTCTTGAACTATGCTCTGATATTCTATATAGATGGAAGATGTCTTGAATAAGTAGCCAAGACAGCTGATCATGTTTAGGCTGTTCTTTGGTGCAGTGGTGACACCTAAGACACTGCTTTTTAGTTTTGGGAAACACTTTTGCTACTATGTATTTCATCCTGATGCATGACATACTATGCAGATTGTGAATTGTTTGAGATGGGGACATTTTTAAGGAAAATGCAGAGCACAATTTTGCCACTTAAGAAATAAAAAAGACTGTATTCAAAGGAGAAAGAGGTAGGTAAAACCTGAGGTTGGCAAGAAAATATTCCAAAATGAAAGTATCTAGGAGTGCCTCAGTAACAGTCACCGAAGTTACTAAACTTGAAGTTTCTGCTCACGTATCAGAGATACTGGAAGTCAAAGGCTTTCTTAAGAATATTTTGTCAGCAAAATCTCTCAAGAAAACAAAGCCAGAGGATCCTTATTTTAAGTGTTTTGGTCAGAAAAGCTTGCCAGACACTTCTGAGAAGCTTTTTGGTCATGGAATTTGATACTGAAACATACAATTCCGTAAACTCAATGTGAAACCTGCTCTAAAGATTTTTGCATTTTAAAAAATCTAGTTTCATTTACTACACCACGTTTGTGTCCAAGGCATTGGCAGGCCCGAAGTTCCATATTTCATTGACAGCACAGTTGCTAATTAAATGTCAACTTTGGATTCTGAGAAGAGCTAGATTTATATCGTCATCCTCTTGAGTCATGTCAAAGACAGCCTTTGAGCTTTATTCCAAATGGCAGTTTCATTTATGTCAACTGCAAAATAAATGTAAGAAACCAGATAATTCCAAAGTGGAAGCAAATTGTGAAAGAGAATCTGTTTCCCTATTCTAAGCTGAAGAGAAGTGTTAGAATATTCAGTGCATTGGGGCATCTGGAAAATGTTGTCAGTTCCAAAGAGTATTAGAGAAGCCATAAACTATGCTCTCATTTTTACTTTTCCAAATAAGTCAGCAAAGGGAAATTTCTTTCAGAAATTTTGTACTATTTCACTGGAGGAATCTCCAACCTCAGGTGAAAAGGTGCAAAATACTTCACAGTCAGAAGCTCAAGATAAGCTTTACTAAAATTTTCTTGGTTTTTTCCTTCAAAGCTCTAATTTATAGGATGAAGTTTTAAAAAAGCAAAACAACCTTCCTGCACTTCAGTGAGGAGTCATTAACCATTTGACTATTGCAATGTTACTGAATGTTTCAACCATCTTGGAGCCAGATTTTCCTTGCTGAAGTGAACAGAGCTACTTTATTACCTTGGCTTAGGAATGCTATTCCCCAATTTAGTACTCCCAGGAAAAAAACCCTGTGAGCTGCTCACCTCCCTCTCCAGTCAGAGACACAAGAGGCAGAGATAATGGTTGAGATAACAGTTTATGGGAAGCAGCCGTGAGATAAGAACACAAACAGTAACAGCAACAATACTAACTAAACTAAATTAAACTAAAATAGCAAAAGAGAGGGTGATTTAAATACAAAATGCTCACCAAGCCCAGAACAATGAAAAGCAATGGTGGACAGACCCACCCACTACGCTTTTCCACAACCAGAAAGGAGCATCCTTTCTTCCAGGAAGCAAGAGAGAGAGTTCCTTTCCCCACCCCAGCAATGACAAGGGATGGTACCCAATAACGTTGAGGTCTTGGCCATGCCCACATGGTGCAAGGCTCCACCCCCTCACAGCTTCTGTGGAAAAATTAACCCTGTTCCTTGCCAAAACCAGGACGTTTATGAAATTGTATTTGTGCTAGCAGTCCATTCAAAATTTTCAGGGATTGTTTCTGTGAGTGTCCCTTCAGAGAGAAATAGATCACAGTCACCACTACAAATACCAAGTGCTTTCTCTAGTTTGGAGTTAGATGATATTGCCATTCTAATATTCCATTACATGAGTTAAGCTTTCTTGAATAAAGTGAATAATATGGATACAGTTCTCACAAAGAGGGTTTATAAATGTCATGAAATATCTTACTGATGCAGGTTGAAGTTAGTGTTCCTAGATTTGTCAGCTCATCAGTCTTTTAACAGAGAAGAAATGATCTGCCCTGATGTAGATGAAAACTATTTTGGATCCTGTGACATCTGATATGTATGTTTTTCCCATTTTCCTAGAGCTTGAAGTCATTCGAGGGTAATAGGAAAAGTAACTATAATTCTGATTTGTATCAGAATGACCTTTATAGAGCCGATTTACAGATCTAAGTGACATTTAGAGAGTAGAGTAAGATCTTGAATTTCCTTGTGCTAATTCAAATCCAGACACATGGAAAGTAAAGACCTGTCTTGTAAGTCATCCCTGAGAAGTCAAAGGTGCTCTCAGCAGTACTACAGTCTTTCAGTTCTTCTGTATCAAGGATGGGGACCATCTGTCAGAGTAGGGGAAGAGCGTCCTCGCTTACAGGCTTGCAGAGCTGTGGTGAGGAAGGCTTTAGCTAAAGGTACTGGGGGAGGGGGACCCTGCATTCATCCCACTCCTACCAGTTTGATGCCAGTGGCAGCAATAGCTGTCCAGAGCCTGGAGATGGATTGCAGGTCCAGCAGAAAAGCACCTGAAGAGCAGCACAAAGGAATTACAGCCATTCCAGCCAGTAAGTTGGCTTCCTCAGGACTCAGTTTAAATAATCCTATGCAAACGCTGTGTGTGCAGGGCTGTGATGTTAGTGGATCACATAGACATGGTGGGATACCTCCTCTGACTGGGGAATTGGAGTGGAAGGATTCAGGCTCTGTGTCAGTGACCAGCTGGAGTGCATGCAGCTTCACTGGGGATGGAGGAGGAGCTGACTGAGACCTTACAGGTCAGGACTAAAGGGAGAGTAAGAACAGGTGACATAGTGGGGACCTTCCACAGCCCACCTGACCTGAAGACTGAGCAGATGAGACAAATACAGACAAATAGGATCCATCTCACATCCACAAGCTTTGGTCCTCATGGGGGACTTCAACCACACTGATATCTACTGGAGGGGCAGCACAGCAGGGCATAAAAAATCTAGGAAGTTCTTGGAATGTGTTGCTAAGAACTTCCTTCTCCAAAGATAGAGGAGCCAACAAGGAGAGGTTGTTATGTTGGACTTGGTTCACGTCAGGAGGGAGGGGCTGTTGGGGAATGTGAATCTCAAGAGCAACCTTGGCTGCAGTCACCATGAAGCTGTGTAGTTTGAGGTCCTTAGGGCAGCAAGGAGGGTGCACAGCAAGCTCAGTACCCTTGACTTCAGGAGAACCAGCTTTGGTCTCTATAAGGATCTGCTTGGTACAGTACCATGATAAAGCCCTGGAGGGAAGAGGGACACAAGAGAGCAGGTTAATACTCAAGGATCACAAGAGAGCAGGTTAGTATTTAAGGATCACCTCCTCCAAGCTCAGGAGCGATGCATCCCAACAAGAAGGAAGTCAAGCAAACCATCAGGAGGCCTGTGCTGATGAACAAGGAAGTCCTGGACAAATTCGGTAACAAAGAAGAAGCCGACAGAGCTTGGAAGCAAGGATAAGTAGGCTGGGAGGAATATACACAAATTTTCCAAGCAGCCAGAAATCAGGTTAGGAAAACTGAAGCCCTGATAAAATTGAAGATGGCCATATTGTTGAAGGGCAACAAGAAAAGCTTCTATGGGTACAGAATCTTGTATAGCGTTAAGACTGGTTCCCCAGGATTTGGAGAAGGCTGAGGTACTCAAAGAATGCGACAGGTATGAGAGGTGGCCCCTTGCAAACCTCATGAATTTTAACAAGGCCAAGTGCAAGGTGCTGCACTTGAGTTGGAGCAATCCCAAGCACAAATACAGGCTGAGCAAAGAATGGATTCTTCCTCCCAGCAGCCCTGGGGAGAAAGAGTTGGGGATGTGGGTGGACCAGAAGCTCAGTGTGACCTGGCAATGTGTTCTTGTAGCCCTGGAACCCAACTGTATCCTGGGATGCATCAAAAGCAGCATGACCATCAGGTTGAGGAAGGTGATTCCCCCTCTGCTCTATTCTGTAAGACCCCACGTGGATTGCTGTGTCCTGCTCTGGGGCCCCCAACATAAAAAGGCCATGGACCTGCTGCAGTAAGTGCAGAGGAGAGTGAAGATTGTCAGAGGGCTGAGTCATCTCTCCTGTGAGGACAGGCTGAGAGAGATGGGGTTCTTCATCCTAGAGAAGAGAAGGCTCTGGGAAGACCTTATAACACCTTCCAAGACTTACAGGAAGTATACCAGAGACCTGGAGTGGGACTTTCAGAAATGTAGTGACAGGATAAGGGCTAATAGCTTCAAACTGAAAAAGGGAAGATAGATTTAGATTAGATATTAGGAAGAAATTCTTTACTGTGAGGGTGGTGAGGCACTGGCACAGGTTGCCCAGAGAAGTTGTAGATGCCCCATCCCTGAAGTGTTCAAGGTCAAGTTGGATGTAGCTTGGAGCAGCCTGGTCAAGTGGAAGATGTCCCTTTTCATGGTTGAGGGCTTGGAATTAGATGATCTTTAAAGTCCCTTCCGACTCAAACAACTGAAAACCAGGAAAAAGTCAATCACACAGCAGATTCTATAAGCCACCATCGTTCTGAATGGACAGGAAATCTGGGCATTTCCTAGTAACACTTGACATTGATTTCATTTAGCAAGACCTTAAAGGCAACCTTCAGTGCAGGCATTTCTTTCCTACTTAGTCAAGAGATCTTTTTATATATATCCAGGCCCTTGTTAGTGCTTCCTCCTTTGGATTGTTTCATGTCTGATTCAGCTTAAGAGTTCAAGCCATCCTCCAGCCTAGCTGGCAGCTGACTGTTTCTGGCTGACTATGGTTAATCATAGTACCTGATGGTCACCTTTGAGTTCTGTCCTATTTATTTCAGATTATAGCTGTAGTTGACCAAGGAGGACACATTTCAAATTTGTCCTCTTTGAACCTTCCCTCCCTTTTGTTGACCCAAATACAGTATTTAAAAACACAGTGGAATTATTTTCTGAATGCCTCTATTAAAAAAAGTCATTAAAGAAAAAGTCACGCAAGAAGTATTTTGAGTTGTAGCAGACCCGGGACTGCCCCTTAAGCAATTCTTTAATATATCTTCCAGTCAGGCAGCAAACCAGTTATATTCACTAAGTGGACTATGACTCTCATTTTGCTATTAACTTTTTAAATTATAGTAAATGTATGTTTGCTAGGTGGCTTCCATTTTCTTGTTCTTGAAGTTTCTTCTGCCTGATTTTTAACCTGTTTATAGTAAAAAAGAATTCCTCTTCACAAAAGAACTAGATTATACTATTGGAATCTATGGGAAATGCTTCAGTGAATAGCCAGGGAATTTTTCTTACTAGAGATGACATACTCAGTGGGGGAAAAGAGTCTGAGTTTTGCTACCAGGTTATATAGTGATCTAGAATCTTAAAATTCCTCCTGTTCTGAAGGTGGTGCCTGCCTGGCAAAGTTTAGGTTTTTCTGTTGCATAATATTGAATTGCTGTTTTAAAAAAATAAAAACTACACAAAACCTGCTTCTTCCAGGTCTAAAATTTTAAGGCAGGAGTGTTGTACCTGTTGGCAGTAGAGTTCTTGTTACAGTGGAAGCCAAATAACCTCTAATATGTACATGGCTGTTTATATCCTTGTTGTTTCTCCCCTGACTTTTTCCCTTTTTCTTTCCTTCCATTCTTCCTTTCTGCCCTCTTCTTGCTCCCCACAGGATCTTGGCTTGGCCCAGATTTCTGCCACCAACACGAAGACACCAGTTCCTTTGGGCTCGCAGGCACATCAGATCTACAGGATGATGTGTTCCAAAGGCTATGCCCTGAAAGACTTCTCAGCTGTGTTCCAGTTTTTACGTGAGGAGGAAAGCTTGTGAGCTGTCCTTTGGAAATGGACACAATAACAAACCACTTTTTTTTATCCTTAGAGCTCATTTGGGAAGTTTGGTTTAATCAAGTACTGTGCATCCTGCTCCCGTACAGATTAATCATCTTTGGCTGTCCAGATCACAACCAACTCCAGAGTTCCTTTGTAGTTCTTGAAAAAGCAAGCAGCAGGGAAGGGATTGTTCAGCAATTAGCCAACAGCAAGTCCTTTTTTTTTTTTTTTTAAGAACCATCAAAGTTTTTTTCACTAGATGCAATAAATAAATATTTTTTTTATTAAACACTTAACTGTTCACTTATAAAATAACTTACATTATGGCTACAAACTTAGTTGAATCATGAATAATAAGAGAAAGTTTTATTGCAATTTTATCATATATAGTGATCTATTAAAATTTAAAATGAATACCATATGGAAAAAGAGAATATATGTTCAGTGCAGAAACACATCTTGAGATGGATTTTTTTTTTGGGTTTGGACCTACTGGCCTTGAATTGGTCAGAAGTTAATTTTTCCTGGGATTCAGGTTGCAGATTAAGTTCATAGGCACATGTTCTAAGTGGAAAGCTGTTACACCATGTTTACCTGATAGACTTCGGTAGAATAATAGAGAATGTGTGTCCCTCTTGTAAAGCTCCTTTATTGTACTTTGCTAACCCAATTTTATATTTTCTTGTATTCTGTCACGCATTTTCAGAACTCAAGATCAGCACTTACCAGAAGTTCTAACAAAGTGTACATTTGTTTTCGGTAATTACTAAAGTATTTTAAATCTAAACAAACCCCATTATTTTGAAAAGAAATAAAATCTATACTGGTAAATACTTCTTGCATGATGATTTGCTTTTTGTTTTCGTCCAGTCTTGTACATGCAGTATTAACCAAAACTTATAGTATGTGGTCTTGTTTTTTAATTTGCTGGGTTTTCTACAGCTAATCAGGTCATCTTGCAAACCCAAGCTTTTCAAAAGCTCTTGTTGTGAAATGCAGACACTAATATATTTTCATCCGTATTACCTTAACTCTTCACATCTCATTGTTCTTGCCAAAGTACAGGTACTTTGGCTTTATAAATACTCATGCTGATTTTAGTGGAACTACTCACATTTAAACTCTAGGCTTCATTATCAATTATGCAGCTACATTCTTGTTTTGGTTGTGTGATGGATCTTTTTATAGATGCACATTAGGTTATCAAAATTGTGTGCTTGAATTAGCTCAATTCTGTCAATAATCAGACTGCTTGGACACTCTATTCCAACAATTAGTAACATCATGCAAAAGTAAGAGTAGTAGTTGATCTCTTCTCCTTTCGGCTTTCTTTGAAAAGTGTTTGACATTCCAGGTGATTCAGGGAATTGGGATTCATTATTGTTATATACGAGTATAGGACTGCTGAGAGCAATTGTACTTTTAAAAAATTGTTTGTCTCTCTTTTGATAACAGTATTGTTTCTACAGGATTGCATTCATTCAGAAATTAGACACAAAACTACCTGCGGCACAGCCACTCAGGTGCAACGTGGAACCATGGTTGCAGATGTGTGGTTTGACCTTTGCCAACAAAATCACATACTACAACATTTATTTCCTATGGGACTCCTGCCTCACAAAATACGAAGGGTAGATCTAGTCTTGTTATGAATTTGGGGTCAAGTAGTGAAGGCTGGTTTTGACAGTGGGATCCTTTTTCATTTGGAGGTTTTATAATGGATGAGGTAAGGAATCGTAGGAGTGTCCTGGTTAGGTTTTTGTCCTCTGTATTTTTATGCTTGAAGATCTGTCTGGCACTGCAGCACCTATAAGACACTCTTCCTTCTGCTGTCCACCCCAGCCTGTGGCAGCATTTGCTATGAAAGTGTTTGCTGGTAACTCTGGGTTTACCTGGGTTGGGTTTACCTGTAGGCCTGGACTTGCAGGAGCGTGATCATTCCTTTTCTGAAGATATTACATGCACATATAATTGTTGGGAGTCGTGAGGCAAGAGAATATGCTCAGTGAGAGAGTTTTTGAAGTTTTTATCCTCTGAAATCATACAGCTTCAATTAGATATGTGGAACCCTCATTGTTATTTTTATATTCCTCTCCAAGGCCTGTAGCTTAGGCTTCCTGGTGTTCTTTTCTCCTCCCTCACAATCTCTCATCAAATTTTTAATTCTCATTCCAAAGCACAGGGTGCTCAAGTTGGAGGAAAGGCTGCCAGAACGCCATTTTTCCAAACCAAGGAAGTGTTCTGTGGTCTCCCTCTTGGAGGAGGATTGTGGCTGAAATTAAAAACAAACAAACAAAAGAAATGCCAAAACCCCAGCTTCAGGGCGGACAGCCAGCACATAAAGTTTTAGAACAAGCAGTTAGTTTGGCAAAGTCAGAAACAACTTTTTAAATAGATGTTATTGTAGAAAGTGCCTTAAAAACTTCAATGATGTCTAATACCTGAAGCCAGTAATATGATTTATATTGGAACACACATTTATTTTTTTTTACTAAATATGCAGGAGAATATTGTGTGGCTGCATATGTATAGTAATGATAGTACATACTAGCTGTGGCTATTCTGCATGTGTAAATGTTTGTAATGTATCTTTTGTTTGAGGTATACTTCTGCTCTGTGAAAATTAGGCAAATACTAAAATGATTGTCACTGTCAGAGACAGTTCGAAATTACAGTTCGAAAACTGTAATTTGTGGAGTTGCACAGAAAAATGGTAAAACTGGTTGAATTTTGACACTAATTACCATCCAATATATACACACAAATTGGATGCCACAAATTAATGGCATATTTTGTAAATGTCTCAAAGGGAAACTTGAGGTGACTTCTTTTTAAATTAGTTTGAATCTCAAACTAGCCCTCCCAGCATGCTTACTTTGGAAACTCACCTATATCAAATGCATTTACTGACTAATAAGAAAACTTTGACAAGCAATAAAAGTAGTGATGTTTTTTAAAAAAAATCCTTAGCAGCCTTCTCTCATTTATGGTTCAGTATAACCCATCTTAAGCTACTATTTTTGGTGATTGTTTAACACAGGAGGCTTTCCATTAAAACCTCAGAGTACTATATTTCTTTACCCTTATTTATGCCTTTTACAATCCTGAGGAGGAGGAAGAGGTGTTCTGACCAAGTAAAATATTATATGTGATAGTCTGGCTCAGCTTTAATGAATGGAGATTTGGCCATTAAGTACAATACTGCCAAAATTTCAGTGTGTGTTGAATGCCCACGTGATTACATTGCAGATGTGGCCAAGATGCATCTGTGGAGCAGCTCAAGCACATCTCTCTGGCTGGGGTTGTTCCATATTACTGGCATTACGATTATGAGAAGCTGGGCTGGTGGCTGTAAGAGGAAGGAGCCAGCACAAGCCGCTGAAGTTTTTATTGCCAGTGTCCATCCGTGCCTTGTCCCACACTGGATGAGAGATACTGAGGAGTTCAATACAGCTGCTGTCCCTGCCTGCATGAGCACAGAGCTACCTGTCTTTTCAGCTGTTTACAACTTACAGCTCTGCCACAAGGAGATTTTATCAAATGGCTTATGGAACTGAAAGACTGGGGCAGGCAGAGAAAGGCTGCCATCATACAAGGGTTATTGTATTTATGCAGTAGATGTCTTTCCTTTAGTCTGCCAGCTTGATTTGTAAGATCAAATCTATCCAGGCTTGAGTCTGAGGGTACTAACTTCATCAGTAGTGATACCTGTTGCTTTTGATTTGTTTTCACATCATCATAATCTTCTCCTTCATATAAAGATAGATGAAACTCAGCTTTCCTCAAGACAAGTTGAGAATATTGTCTGCCTTTTCAAGGCTGGCTAGTAAGCTTTGGAAACTTTGAAGCGGTTTGGAAACTTCTGTTGTGTTTCCTTGGTGCAGCGAAGTAACTTGGAGTTAGAGTTCTCTGCACTATTTTAGACTTCAGGTTTACCAAACTCCTCTTAAAATTTGGGGGACTTGCAGACGTCATTGACTTCAGTGTCAAGTTCTTAGAACTCTTACTGCAAGCCTTGGAAAAGTGAAAAATTACACTTCAGGAGTGGGAGAACTTTAGTTCAACATCTACAAGTTAGAATAAATAATGCTTTTGAAAAGCTTAAGCTTTCAATAGCAAGAGTCTTTTCATTCTGTGCAACACCATAATGGATGTGTGGTCTTTAAAGGCTGCTGGTGTTTTTAAGATTTGTTACTTTCTATATATGCTTTGTCACAGCCTGTCCAACGTGACAAAGGTACACATTAAATTTTTCCAATAAGAATAATAGCAATGGTTACAAAGTTTTCTTGGGTGGACAGAAAATTAATAATTTTATGGCTGTTCAATAGATGTATGAGACGGAGCTAGCCATCCATATGGCAGAGATTTTTTTTGGGCTTTGGCATTCATCATGGATTGCGAGCACTTCGGGTAAATTGGAACAGGTGGATAAACCTTTCTAAAGTGCTAAGTGTCTCATAACAACTACTGTATAATTAAAAGCCGTCTGGCTCTTTCTGCATTTACACCTAGCTCTTCCTTTTGACCTTGACCCTAAGATGAGGTCTGGATTCTCATTTGAACTAAGAAGTAACTCAGTCTGTTTCTTTATCTAGTTTTACTGAGCCTCCATTAGTGATGACAGAGTTTGGTTTGTTAGAGTAAATTCTGTATATGGAGATAATAAATGTGCTAACATATGTTTTATGAAGTTCATTGATTTCAAAAAGACTTGGAACACTAGCCAAAACTGACTGAAATCTAACTCATAAAAAGATGTTTGCCTGTACCTAAAATGCACCTGCTCTGGAAAGTAATGTAAATGTTGTTACAATGTCCTTACCGCTATTTTACAGTATTTTTGTCTTGTTGAAATTCAAATGAGAAACCAGACAAGTAATACAAAATTTGTAGGCTTCAAATGTGGCCAATTGTAAGTTTTATTTGGCCAGAATCAAGTGTTGCTGCTGTCTGTCTCCAGTTTGAGAGCACAACAAAAAAATATGCAGGCAACTTATGGCACCAGCAGCAGTAGGGAAGTAAAGAACATGTCTTAATTTCTCTGATCTGCTTGCTTTGCTCTGTGACTCCTTCCAACCGATTTAACAGCATTAACTGGGCTCTACCACTGGATGCAACATACCTGAGCCAGCTGTAAGGTAACTGGTTTGTATATCTGCAGTTCTCTGATCCCAGAGGCTTTCTTGGGTAAATTCTGGGCCAGCAGTGCTGTTTCCAGTACCTAAGCTGTCTAGTCTGTGGCTAGCAACAGTGGCCCGTTTTTGCTTTTCAGTCATGTTATTCCATGGCTGTAGAGCCTGGAGGCTTTCACTGACCAATGTTTAGTAGGTTAATGCACTGGGTGTTGTGGCTGTTACCTTTTTTACAGCATCTTTCTGGCAGTGTGTGCCCTGTTGCTCATTCCTCTGCTTGTGCGATGCCTAGCGGTGCCCTTGGTGTTGTGTAACTGCGTCAGGCAGCAATTGGAGTGCAGTCCACAAAAAAGACTTGATGTCAGTCACTCTCTGGTGATTGAAGCTGAAGCTTCAGCACTGGGATTCAAGATGCGCTTGGGTTCCTCTCCATTTCTGCTTATGAGGTTTTCATACAAACTCTACTTTATTTGAACCTATACATTGTGAGGCACCAAGACACACAGTATGTCAGGTGGTCGGTATTTTTCCTGTATTTGACTGTGTTAAAGCTACATTTGCTATTCATGCTCAAGAAAAAACAATTTCTGGTCCTTGTCAGAAGACAGGGAGAAAAACTCGGCTAAACAAATGGAGATTGGTAGGTCACAGGATCGGATGCCAACACGTTACTCTCACTGGAAAGCCACTGGATCCTGTCCCCACCTCCTATTGCTATGACTTTTTTCCTCTGCTTGTCCCTGGGTAGATAACTGGGTGGATGCAAGCAGTCTGTGTTTTATAAAAGAGGAGAAGCAAGCAGCATCTTGTGCTGTGTGACCTATTGGGTCTGTCAGGGGAAGGTGGTTCCTTGTAAAACAGATAAGGGGACTGCAATCTGCTCCCTCCGGCACCCTGATAAAGATGGAGACGGTGAGTCTGCAGACATCTGTAGATACTACCACTAAAGTCACAGCCTGCAGAATGCAGTTCCTGTCCCGCACCACACCACCCAGCTCTGCTCTCTGAGCAATAAACAACACACCAGCCTCTCCAAACTCTCCCTGGAGCCGCTTGTGGCTCTAGTTTGGGCAGCCTTGCCTGCCTTGGCCCTGGCTGCCTGGAATCTACTTCCGCACTTCTTCCCAAAAATTCCTTTTCCAGTTCTGTGCCTGGGCTGACTGTAGGCCTTCAGTATGCCTATAAACAAGATGCTGGGTCTTAACTCGCCCTCCATGTGCTCGCAACAGTGCCAGAAAGCACATAATGAATGTGTCTCCCTTGTTTCTTCCAGACTTAATAAGTAAACGAAGCCATAAACAGTAAGCCAAAAGGATGGGGATGGCAGGCATTTATGGGGTAGTAGGAATTTGTTCACTGAACTGATCGTTGTTCTACTTTGTGACTGTGTTATCTCGGCTTTTTTCTGAGAGCAGGAGCAATGTGGGTTTCTTTTCAGATGAAGAGGAGCCAAAACTGGCTTTGTCCACTGATCTGTGGCTGTCACTTTGAAACAGACTCATTGTTTAAATTTACAGTAAAAATGAAAAAAAACTCTTTTTGTTTTTCTTTTTTTTGGCAGTAAAATATAGCTAGTTTGCTTTGTAGGAATTTTTTAAAATCAGTTTCCTACGAATGGATGCTCTAATGTGTTTGCAAGTATTTTACTTCCTTCTCCATCTGTGTAACAGCCTGTGTATTATAGGCTACATATAACATCTAAAATCACATTCAGGGATCTGTGAGAAACTCGAGTCTTAAGGTAACCCTGCCATGGTGCTGTTAATAACACATTGCAAACAAGAAAGTAGTAAGTGGAAATAATGCACTCATTTAGAAGTAATAAATCCTTTGATCTTTCTTTGAAGCAAGGGTATATGCTTAAACTACCAATTCAGGGACAACCAGATGCCCATAAAGAATGGTTCTTTGCTTTGATAGAAAATCGCTGAGGCCTGCCCAGCAGCTCTGGTCTGTAAACAGATTAGTTAAGTGCTCATCAGCTCCGATTTGCATAGGACAGTCTTTGCACACAAACCCTACTTCCAGCCTTAATAAGCTATTTACTTGCAGGAAGGCTACTGGTTTCCTTTTAGTTAGAAATCTCAGTAGAAAATTGCTTTGTGAGAAGGGGCAGGATCCTGACTTGGAAACAGCACTGTTCCTCTGCATAGATGTTAACAGGCAAGCAGTGACTGGCAGTTTGGTGTGCCTGCTTGCTGAGCTTCTTTAGTGAACAGCTGTGGGAATTAGAAAAATGGCTCGTAGTTAAAAATTTGGAGAACAGTTACTTCTCTCTGCTCATTGGTGCCTTTCAGCCGTGGCTGGGTAAGGAGCATACGTGGGAGGGGATTGGGAAGTGGACGTTTGTCTCTGCAGGAGAAGGGTCCCAGAGCTGAAGTGTTCACTCAGGAGGATTTCGCTGGGCTGTAAAATTCTCATCACCTTTGAATAAAAATAAATGCCTTGTGGATGCTTGTTGGTTTGTGTGCAGAGATTGTGTGCAGCCTGAAGATTTGTCACTCACATTTTTCCCTGTTTAAACTTGACTTGATCCCCACAATTACTTTTGTCTGATACAAAGGGAGGTCAGTCTCAGCCACAAATGCAGCAGATGGTGAGATTCACCCTAGAGTATAGAAAAGCTACAAGTACCTTCAGTGTCTTTTGCATTTTAAAGTGTGTTACTTCTCAGTTGATTTCAGCCTGGCCAGCAGTTTGCTTTTCTTTGAATCAAGAAAGCAGTGAGACTGCAACTTCTTTCTAATGGCGAGACAAATATATCCGAAGTCAGAAGAAAAATGCATAGTATTCCTGAAACCAACTGTAAGCAGTTTCGGTGCAAACCTGCTGCAGCTGGAAAGGTCTTAAAAATTATAGACTAGATTCTTTATTAATGATCTCACAAACTTTGGGGTGACAGGTCTGCAAATAAGAACATAATGTAGGTGTGTGTGTTTTTAAACAGAATACTGGCATTAAATACAGAAAAGTAAAATGTGTAGTTCTGCCTTGCCCTAGTAACAGTGAAAAGTGTTATGGCTCTGTTTTTTCACTGTTTACATTATTTCCATTTTCTGTCCCCTTTTGCTTGGGAAGTAAACTTAGGTTAATGCTTTTGTGCCTGAAAACACAGGGTGAAGGGCTGGACTGAGGAAACTACTTATCATTTTCACAGGCAAGCTAAATATAGTTACAAATTCTTCCCTGGAGTTTGGTTTTCATCATTTATTTCATCAGCCAGATGCTATTGTTTCATGTAGGATATGATAAGAACATTGCCCAAAGATTTCCTCAAAAAATAAACTCTGAATTATTACAGGGCGCTCTGCATTAGCCCATCAACCGTCTGCCTTTGAAGGTTTGTGTTCAGCCCCTCCGTTTTATAGTGCCAAGATTCAAATATAGGATTGCTAGAGGAAATTAATTACTAGTAAATTTAGAACAAAGGAAAGAACCTGCAATTTCACAGCATGTAAAACACCTTTTGGAATTCTTTGCTCTCTTCTTGGAAACCAGTGCGCCAAATTCTTGGAATTATTTTAAAGGTCTCAGTAAAATAGTTAGCTATCCAAAAGGCATAGTAAAACCTTATGCTTAAGGATATAAATAGCTGGCAAAAATTATTTTATCTCTAGCCACTTTAGACCATGCCTATTCAATATTCATTGTAAATCACTGCAGGCCTTGCTTTTCTGGTGTCCTGAGTGCTGAGCAGGGCTACGGGCAAAGAGTGGAACCTCAAGGGCAGAGTTGAGAGACATCCTCACCCTGGAGATCTACAGCTACTGCCACCTTCCCTTCAACCCCTGTCAGCCACCTGTGTCCAGCCAGGGGCAGCAATGGGCTCAGGGATCCATATGGCTTCACTCATCAGGTGTCCCACAAATCCAACAGTACCTGCATTTTTCTGGAGCTGTCACCTGTCTCCAGCCACTTCTTAGACACCTGAATCTGCTCATAGTGCTTCGTGTCTTCTCCAAGGCAGACAAAGAAACGCCTGCAATTACAATGATTATAAACTCGGCCTTTCTGTTGCTGCTCTTGCTGCTGGTTCTTGGTTCTCCCTCTCTGGCAGCTCTCATTTATTGTTGCCTCCAGATCACAGTCTGTAAAATGTGTCTCTCACCTGCCTCCTCCCATAGTCACTCTGTCATGTGGTCTTCTCATTATTCCATCGCATCTGAACATGCATTTCTTTGTCCCAGAACACCATCCACAAAGATCCATCATTCTCATCCCTAAAGGCAGCATATGAATCCACCCAGCTAGTTTTCCTTTCTTTTTCCTTGTTAAGAAGTGTGGCTTGTCTCCCATGGCTCTCGTGCTCCATTTGAACTGCACCTTATTTCTCTTGTATCCTTGCAACCCTTAGTGCTCGCAGAGGTGTCATGCAGGCCGTACAGTCAGTCGGAAGAGTGATTCCCAAATCACTCTTGAGGTCATTAAGGAGGTTGGATTTTATGTCGCCACATTCACTTTTGTTTTCACATCTTGTATCTTACTCCCGCTCCCTCAATTGGCTTTTAGACCAAATTAGCATCAAGTGTCCTCTCACCTTTCCTTCAAAAGCAGCTGCATCAATACCAGTCTCTGAGGCTGTGTCTAAAGCAGTGACGTAGTCCAGAGCAGGAACCTGCTTTACAGCGTATTTTCTGAGCATACCCATTCCCCATCCTTGTCTGCACACTGCAGAGGGATCCCAGAGTACATCAGTGGGTTTTCTTTCAAATGAGGCAAAAGAGCAGGATGGTGCTCCAGGTCTGTCTCAGGCACATGGACTTACTCGTGGGCCTTCTGAGTACCAGGCCAGACTGCAGCTGGTCTGGGGAGAAGCTCCAGATGTGAAACACCTACAGTGTAAGCATTGGCTCCTCAAAAACAACTGTGTAGTTTTCCAGATTTTCCCCTACTGTACTGCTGGGGTGGGTAGGCAGATCCTGTACATCCTTTCAGCAGATGTGATATTTCACTGCTGCTGTAAACCTCAGTTTATTATTTTAACATTTGAGATGTATCTGTGTCTCACCAGATCGATGTAAGATTGCAAGCCTGAGTCTTCCAGCAGTGTGGAGCTGACCCTTTTTTTACTGACATTGATTTTATACCCAAGCACATTTACGGGCTTCTGCAGGGATTCCCTTTATGTCATCTAAAGTGAGATCCACATGGAAGTGTATCTTCTGTTTGGTGAAATGTCATGTCTGTAACCATATTCTGCGTTTTTAAATGCTCAGTCTGGGAAGCATTCTGACACTGGCCTCAACAGTTGTTTTTCTAATACAAGAGTGGCAACACTCAGCTTTGTATTCTTATGGAGCTAGCCAGGTTATTATTGTGGAAACAAGACATAGTAACTTGATTTTAAAACTGTTCTTTGTGGGGGATTGTTTTTATGACCCTGGATTTTAAAAGATTTCAAAATTCATTTGCATTCATGAAAAATGTATTTTAACAACTTAAAGGCTGACAATCCTGCTAGTTGTAAGGAATTCCTTTGATCGTGAGCTACAAAGTCCTTGGTAGCCCTGGTAGTAATACAGGTAGTAATACATTATTCTCCACCTTATTTTATTTATTTCTCTTATTTGAAAGCTTTTCTTTCCAGAAGCCACAAAGGAAGAATAGGAAACACTCATCAATGTGGAGGTGACTTTTCCACTTCCTTCTCTTTCATGAAGTTGTTAACAGTAATTTACAGTTGCTCAATTACATTGAGATGGCTGGGATATTTCTAGGTAAAGTAATAAAAATCAGTTTGTAAGCCTTATTAATTTACTGTATATCATACAGCCTAACAAATTGTACTGTACTAAAAGATTATTACAAAAGTATTTACTTAAAAATATATGATATTGAAGTAATTCTGCTTCTTGTGGACTTCCTTACCTCTGTGGGAAAAATTATGATAGCATTAGGAATGTTCTTCAGCTGCATGGTATGGCAAACCTGAGAACAGTTGTGCACCTCTGAAAAAATGTAACAGATATTTTTGATGCATGCACACATTTTATTTCCTTCTTGAGTTGTGCCACATGGATGTGATTCTACCTTAAGCAAGTAAAAAACTGAGTGGTTCTGAAGTCAATAGAAATTTTACCATATATTTCAGTGACTTTTTCTCCCACATTAACTTTTGGGGGGCACAATTAAAATTTAAGTGTGGCTCTTCAAGTTTAAAAAAGTGTCAGGTGCTTTATAAAGATCCAATTGTACCATTTAATCAAATAATTTTGCAAGAAATGGTGTATATGAAGAGTGAAGCTGGCTCCTGATTTGTATTAGTGTATGACAAGTTCTCTCAAAATGGGGAAAATTGACTGGACTTGAAAGTTAATATCAACAAATTTGTTGATGAAAGGTAGCCAACTATTAGATATCTAGAAGTTGGGGGATCAGAATTAGGATCATGGGCTATTTAACATTTTCATAGCTCAAGTGGTAAACAAGGTCTACCCAGTGTTGAAAGCTGCAGCCATTGCTATGCTCAAAAACTGTCTGTCATCCCTGTGGCTTCAGGCATGTGAATAATCACAGAACCCCAGCATGGCTGAGGTTGAAAGGGACCTCTGCAGATCATCTGGTCCAACCCTCTGCTCAGCTAGAGCCATCTACAGCAAGTTGCCCAGGACCATGTCAGTTGGCTTTTGAATATCTGCAAGATAGAGACTCCACCTCCTGGGAAACCTGTGCCAGTTATCAGTAAAAATGTTTCCTGATTTCAAACAGAGCCTCCTGTATTTTAGTTTGTGCCCTTGCCTCTGGTCCTGTCACTGGGCACCACTGAAAAAAAACCAAGATGCTCCATCCTCTCTGCACCTTCCCTTCAGGTACACATTTATTTTTTATTACATAAATGTACACATTTATAAGATCCTCACTTAGCCCCACTCCAGGCTGAACCAGCTTGCTCAGCCTTTCCTCACTGAGGTGATGCTCCAATCTCTTCATCATCTTCCTGGCTCTTTGTTGGATTATTTTCAATATGTGTTTCGTCACGTACAAAACGACGTTAGCATCATTCCCAAGGGCGGGGCTTCTCTGGAGAGGAACAGGGACCAAGCTCTGGTTCTTTTCACATCCTCTACCAAGATGTTTTCCACAGACATCCAAGCATTGCAAGTCTTCAGTGAGATGGCTTCGTGCTCCTCTACGCCACGGTGAGGTTGGAAATCTGTGGCTTCACTGTAGCATTCTGCCCACAAAGGGATCACTTTACAACTGTATAGACCTCCAGGGCCTCAATGAAAGAGTAAACTATCCTTTCTAAAATAAAACCAACTTGTTCTATTCGTGCTATAGTAACCAAAACCAGCAAAAACAGGCTCTAGGTGAAAGAACTGTGCTGGTTCCCAACCCAGCTGTGTAAAAGGAGACCGAGATCTAAGGCAGAAATTTTTCCTACTGTGCAGTAGCTTTAACTGTGAAGTAAATGCCTGTTACTGAGGGAAAGACTTTTGCCTGATACTCTACTGGGTGCTGTAATTTCATCTTTTCCTTTCGTTGGCTCTGTGACTTGTGAAAGTCTTAATCAGGGTGAAAGGAAAACTTTGCCGGGCCACCCTGAATGCAGTAGTGATATCCTGTCTGAAAATGTTCTGCTAATGGCAGAAGAATGTACTTAGAATTTAACTGTCAATAATTTCATTCGCCGTAATTTGATGAAGTACAATGATTTTGCATGTGACAGCCTAAATCTTCCACTGGTCTGGGCTGAAATACTATCCCTAAATTGAGCTAACAAATAGCAAACTGATCATAAACAAATAACGAACAGAGAGAAAATTTGAATTGACTGGATAGCTATTTGCTCTGAAATATTCACTCAGCTCTATAAATAACGTTTTGTTTCTCTCCAGAGGAAGAATGACTTACTTCACCAAACAGGTAAAATAGAAAAAATAACAAGACCTTAATACACTGAACCAAATGAGAAAATAAAAACTGTGGTAGATGTGACCTTTGGCAAAGTGTTCAATTTTGTTTGTCATTGCTTGGAAATAATGCAATGTACCTTACAGGAGGTAAGAGCCAGGCAGCAGAAATGTCACTGTTTTCTTTTATTATCCTAATGTGTAATGCAAGTTTTTTAATAGATCCAATATACTTTAATAGATTGCTTGTTTTCTTCCATTCATAGGGGGGTTTTATGTGGGATCACAAATGGGTGTATTCCTCCACCCCCTGCTTTATAGCTCATTGCTGTCACACATGACATCAGTATTGCTGTAATGTGTGAATGTTTCTACAGGTTTTTCCACAGGATTCCTGGGTCTTTAGTGTGCTGATGAGCCGCTTTTATACTTTGTTTCTTCTGATTTAGATCAAAAGAACTTGCACATGGCCAAGCCCCTTGCAGTAGACTTGATCCACTTCCAAAACAGTGCCAGGTGACGAATCTCAATTTTATGCCACAGTTAGTTTGCTTGTTCAATGTGTAGGCATTTTCCAGACACTATACCCCCCCAAAATTAAGTCTTTATTCTCATAAAGACCCTCCTCAAAGAGCCCCTGGCAGCCTTATGTTCCCCCTTCAGTTACCATCTACCTTTAAGGAGGGAGCATGCTGTGTATTGACATGCAAAACCAAGCTCCAAATAAGTGACCTGCTGTGTCTGGTAGTTTCTCTACCAAGTGGCTTTTAAATTAGAGTTAACCTGAGACTTTGGGAGAATCTGCTCATTTGCACATCAATATCCTGGTGCTCCTCCTTAGCACTGGTGATGTCCCAGTGTTACTTTTAGGGTGAGGTAGCTAGCTTTGATATTTAGAGATATGCGCACATTAGAAAGTTGGATGCGATCCTGGATAAAGTTCCAGGAGTGTTTTGGCCAAATGCACCAGGACATATGTTAGTGATACAGTAAGAACACCAGCCTGGAAAATACTCATCACATGAATGCGCTATGATAGGCAAAGATGTGCTTTGAGCAGCTGCAGACAGATTACACCAGCAGATGTGTAATTTTACTGCTGGAACATCACCTATTCTGGAGCTTCTGCCAGTGCTGCTGCATTGGCCAAGGGCACCTCGCTCCCTGACCCTGCACAGAGAAACCATGCCAGTGGCATCTTGCTGCACAAACATGGTCTTGGTGTGAGGAGAGAGGTCCTGAAGAGCAGTGCTGAGGAAGTGTGAGTCCACCGGCTTTCAAAAGATGAGGTGAAGAACAGATCTGTTATAACTTGTTTAAGTCTGGAAGTCCTGTAGTGGCGCAGAGATGCAACCTCCAGTTCCCCTCCAGCTTTTGACATGGAAGCCTGGAAAATTCAAGTGAGGGAAATAAAAGTGCTGTTTGCTGAGAGCAACAGTAATTTATCATCAAGAAAAAGTGACAAATTCATCCTTGGGAATGCTAGCTCAGTCACCCAGCTACTGGGTTTCACAGTCAGGATCACTGCAGGCTGCACGACAGCACCTTTGGATCTTTGTCTTCTTCTTTGCATTCAGTATTAAACAGAGTCTCTGGCCTTGTTAAGATGTAGTAATTACTGTTCAATACATTTGTCCTTTAGGATTTGGGGTGGTTTTTTCAGCTTTTGTACTAATGATTTGTGGTGCTAACACCCAGTGATAGCTAAATGTGGGATACAAGTACATTTCTGATGGATTTTGGCACTTACTGCTGTGTCATAGCAATAGAAATTATTTCTGGGTCTTTCTTCCTAATGATATCAAGAACTGTAGTTCTTAGTGACATTAATTATGTTCTCAGCTGAGTCTCCAGTTCTTCCTTCCTCCCTGGCTGGACTCAGGAGTGCTAATAGAATTGCTTGGAGAAGAAATCCGTAGAAGTTTGAAGCTTGCGCCTCGTGGAAATGAATGCTGTCATTTATTTCCTATGTTAATGTCTGCTCATATAATTGAAGTGAAGCAATTCCTATGAAATAGCTCTCTTTGAAGAGTGTAAGAAATGAAAAGTACCAGGTCAGGTGCACCAGGTAGCTCTGCCTCCTGTCATACACAGGAATAAGTGATGGATGTGGACAGAAGAGTATGACAAGGAAAACAAGCCAGGAAATGACTCCATTCTCCTCTCCTACTCTCTCACTGTTCTGTACACATTTTTCCCAATTTCTGCTGGCCTGATCCAGTGAGGGGAGGGTGCTCAGCACCTCTCACAACCTTCTTTGCCTGGCTTCATGATAGATGTATTAATGTATTTGAGTCCCTGGCATTTGAGTCGTAGAGGAAGGTGGGCCTCCCAGGCAAACTGGGTTAAGATGAACTTCTCTTGGGATCAAAAGCCACAAAATAAGTGCTCATATAAGTTGTGTAACATGAGTATGACTATTTCAGTGTTTGCTATCAGGGAAACTGCTTGTTCTTAATCCCACTTGTGTTACATGTACAGCAATAATGTCTTCAGACTCTGGAAATGTTACATTTCCTTTTAAAAGCCCAGGGGTGTAACTCAGGCACACAATCAATGCCTGTACTCTACTGGTCTCAATTTCCAACATTTAAAAGGCTGCTTCATTCATTTTTCTCCCATACCTGCTAAGCAAGGAGTAACCAATATCTGAGTGGAGAAAATATTAACAAATTCCACTGGTGGCCCTCTTTTGTCAGTTCTGGAATTGTGATGGCTGGATAACATTTGAGTACATTAACCCTTTAAACTCAGAAAAACAAAAAATCCCAAGGAAAAAAACCCAAAGGTTCTGAAGATCAAATAATGTTCTGATATTGCTAAAGCATTGTGGAGTTGTAATGAATACTCTTGTTGCCAGTAAAAAGCCTTGTGCTCAGTCAGGAACTGTTGGTAACAGCCCGACAGACGTGGAAATGTGTGTTACATTGTTTTCCCATTTAATTGCTCTGATCTTATTTAGAGAGGAGGTATTAGGAAACACCTTCAAAGCATGTAAAAAACAGTAGTTGTGGGATAGGTAGAAGGCAGTTCTCTCACTGGGATCTTCAGAAAGTGAAGATTTGTAAAGCTTTCAAGATGACTGGGGACAGGATTGGCTTCTTGTTAAATCAGATAGGGACCTAATTAGAGATTTATGAAAGCAACAAAGCACCCTGCAGCAGGCAGTTTCCCTGCTGGGAGAAAACTCACTGAAACATGAGGGTGAGGCTAATAGCAGCTACTAAGGAAAAAAAAAAAAATTAAAAAAAAAAAGCCAACCAAAAGTCCCTTTCAACTGTTTTAAACCCTCAAATGATTGGACTTCTCTTGTCAGGGTTGAGAGGAGCTAGCCTACCTTGTCTGATATGAAGACAAGCGACTCAAATTTGTTGCCAAGGGCCACAGGGAAGGGTGGTCAGCAGATGAGCTGATATCTCCCCTCCAAGCAGAGGGATGAATTAGCCTTACAGCTGCTAAACTCAGGATAACAAGTCTAAAAGCCTGAAATAAAGCCTAAAGCTTTGCTTCCTCATTGGGAAAATAACCTTTGAATGGATCTCTGGAGCAACAGAAAGAGATCAAGGAAAATGTGTCAATTTGGGATAATAAAGGAAGCAGAAGGGCCATAAACAGAGCAGATATGCATCCCTAGGCAGCATCCACCTTTTTTTCTTTCAGCAATTGACAGTGGCCCTCAAGGTGTTGTTACACATGATGGGTTCTCAGACTTGATGCTGCAGTTCTTCTCATTGACATTTGCATAATATATGACCCTTCACTTTGGTGTATATGAAACAATCTTGTGATAGAAATGTCAACACATGGGGGAAAATTATCCACATTCCATCTGTTTTGGTGCATTTTTGCAAATGAAATACAAAGACTGACCCGAAATATTAATTTTGGGTTTCCTTTTTCTATTGCAACCAATAGAGGCCGAAGTCTGAAAACTGAGAAAGCTTCAGGGCAGCAACCTGAATAACTTCACTTACAGAAACATTCTGTCATAGAGAAAGGCATTCATAGCTCAGAAACAACATCTCTGTGTTCAGCCCAAATTAGGCAGTCTGGCCAGGGTGGGCCTTCTTTTGTACCTTCCAAGTGAGTGAAAACAATGCTTGTTATTGCATGCATAAAATTATTTTTATTTTAATACATTTCAGCTCCAGAAATAACGTCCTGAATGTTTTGGGCAAATGGGAAATAGCAAATAATGAAAATTAATGAAAAGTCTTTAATCTCTCAGTATGATAAGCTCACTTTTTTTGGCACTGAAGAGGTGACAAAGTTCATGCCCATGTATAATACCATTCTAGATGAAAACAAAACTTCCTCTATTTTCTCTAATAAATGTTGAATGCTTCAGTAACGCTTGCATGCTTAAGTAATATATGCAGGCTCTGCTAGTTTAATTTTCATAAACTTGATTGATTCAAATGTTGATTTTATTGCCACAGCTTTTATATTCCTGTCTAATCAAACTACATGTTTATTATTTCAATTTTACATATTTTAGTAATTGGGTTGTGTACCTTAATAGTACAGTAAGGCTTTCCATAGTTTACTAAGGAAAAAGCTGACTTGATACCCTTTCTCCTGTTTTAGTGCTGTATTTTTAATTATTCCGTATCAAGTTAAGCTCTTAAGAAATTACTTTACAGGAGAAGTGTATGACAAGTTGAAGGGAATTAAATGAGACTCAATTGACTCAATTCATTAGCTCTTGCATTCCAGCATTACTGCTGCTCATCACTTGAGATTCCTACTCTGCAGCTGCCTTAGCCTGATATGGTGCTCATGACTTTCCAGGTTCATGCAAGTGGACCCAATTCTTGTATTGTTCTTACGGCCTTCTACTTGGAAAAGGATAATGGCTGAGTCTCAGATTCGTAACAAATACTCGGTTTTGTCTGCTGCTTTTCCATCACGGATGCAATCCACAAAAATAATTCATTCTTTCTTTCCCAGAATTTCATTTTTCAGATGAAATATTGAAATAACTGTTGCAATGTGAAGTGCCAAATTCAACACTTCCTGTGAAAACTAGATGTGTATCTTATTGGACATATAAAAAATGAGGCTTCCCAACTTGATAATTAGCCTTGCTAAAGCCTCCAGCTTTAGCAGTTGCAAGTCTTCTGCTTTGAAACATATTTTGGTTTTGTTTGCTGGTCTTGTCATCTGCCCTTATAACAATTTTCTTTTTTCACTTTCTGCTCCTACATTATTTGACTTGCATACATATGTACCATCCAAATATTTCAAGGAATGCTTCTCATGTCTGCATATTTTTAAAAGATTAGTAACTGAAAAAGTTAAGGTCCTAGGTCTGAGTTTTAGCACAGTGCAAAAAGGTTTTTTAGAAAATCTGTTATCAAAATATTCAGGAAGATTCAGGAAGATTCAGGAATTCATTTTTGCTGATGCACTTCATTAAGAAGTAGACAACCTCTGTGAATTGCCAACGTTACTGGATGAGCCTAGGATTTCTGGGGAGAGGGATAACTCAGTATGTCTGTTCATGCTTTGCATTACCAGAGGGGCTGTAATGCTTATTTTTTAAATAGATTATGAGATCAATACATGAATTAATGTAATTTATTGATTGAGCTTTATGTCTTAATAGCTTGACTTCTATGCCTCAGTGGTATTACGTTTTAAGCAAGTCCCTCTGTGTGTGTTTTATAAACAGGATGATGACTTAAAGTAGGGGTGACAGGTGGATTGTAAGTTGGCAAGAGAAAGTGTAGATAGGTGGCAAGTATCTTTTCTCTGGTATTCTTCCCCCCTTTACCACCCTCTTGTACACCTTCCAGCACAGGCATCCGGCATCTCCCAGGTCGGAGTGGATTTGTGGCTGACGAGGGCTTGAGTGGAAGGGCTCTGAGGAATGTGTTGCTCTGCTGAGTGGCAGCTGTGATTTAGTGGATGGCAGTCTCTCAGTGCAATTAGAATTGAACTGCCAGCTCAGTCTGGAGTTTAGGACACTGGTGGAGCTGCTGTGTTTGGGGTGAAATGTAAAACCAAGGTTTTGTTTGTTTGTTTGTCTGTTTGTTTGTTTCTTTGTTGTCATTAAAGGCTTCTGGTGAACATCTTCTACTAAGCTGTTGTATGGTGGTGCATTAAGAGTTATTTTTCAGAAGTGGATTGTGAGATCCTTTTGTCTGGTTTCCTAAGCTAGAATTTGGGGGATAAAAAAATGCCATATAAATGTAAGTTACTATAATAATAATAAAATGAAAACACTCGCTTCTTAACTTTACAATCAGGAGCACATCAAGAATAAAAGGGAAAAAATTAGTTTGAGGGTTCTTTAATACCTAAATTCGGAAGTTGTTCACCAGATGTGGGTCAAGATCACCTTTAAGTCGAGGTTTGGGCTTCAAGTTAAAGGCTGAACCTTCAGATTCTGCCTTAGTGGCAATGAAATTCCATAAGAATCTCCGGTGAGATTTCATCTCAACACTGTGAAAATTTCATGAAATCACCTGTTTTCCTGAGATTCTCATCTTTTTCTTCATTTTGAAATGGATTTCTTCTCCCCAGCTTGTGAAAGATGAGGGTGCGGAGAGATTGGATTAAAGTCTCCCAATGTGACTTAGTGCAAAGCCCAGGACAGCAGGGATTCATGCCTGGTGATCTCTCTGGGGCTTGGTTTTAATGCCAGACATAGAAACAGGTTTGGAAGGAGAGAGAGAGGACACTGATACACAACACCCTGTAGTTTTACTGATCCATATTTAGTATAACTCTGCAAGACTTCACTAGTCATTTTTAAGACTCACTTGGTAAGCAAAACTGTGCAGGTACTTAGGCAGCACTTAGACCTAAACTATCCACACATCATTTATAATTACTCACAGTTAGCACTTTAGGAGTGCAGGGAAACACATGCCTTTAACCCATCACTTTCTAGCTCTGGGATAATCCATTTTGCTGGGTACTTTACTCATCTTTGCACAGGTCAGCACATTTCTGTCACACTTGTGGTGGTACTTGTCTGGGTAATGTAGTAGTTGATCAATACTCTCTGTAATCATGGCACTCTGCGTTCCTCAAGTCTTGTCTTTGCCTCATCTCTTGCATTTACTGTAGGATCTGTCTGGGGACAGAATGGAAGTACTTTCTAGCTGGCAATTGTAAAAGGGGCTCTGTCCAGGTGGGCATGTCAAAGGAAATTCCCCTCCAGAGATTAAAGTGGTGGAAAAAAGCCAATTTGGGGATAACTCAGTCAGCTGTATCACAGTCTGTGATACACAGATTTGTGGTAAGCAACTGCTGGCAGAAACATTTAACTACTTGAAAATACAGTTGACTAGTAATCATGAGCTATGGGATCAGCTCAGAAAGAAATGCTGTCCAACAAAAGTATGGGGTATAACATCAGAAATCTTGTGCAAATAAAAGATGATGGGGCCATCAGTTTTACCCACTTTACATAGAAGGGTCGGTGTCTGAGAAACAGGAATTCTGTTCTGGAAAAAAATTCCAGTGTTTGTCATTTGCTTTTTTCTTGCAATGCAATGAGGCCTCAAATTCAACTAGTTTTAATAGAAGGAAAAAAATCCAATTCAGAAGATCCAGCGTTTAACAGCTGAGACAAACCCAAGAAACGTGGTTTTTTGGGAATTTCATTCTGTGTGTTCACAACTTGCCCTATTTCCTCTGACCAGCCACTCCATTCTGGATCCCTCAAATCTTTGTAAAATTTATGGAAATGACATCTTCTCATAAAACTTTCCTATGGATGGATCTGCATTTTTCCATTAAAAATGGTTTAAAACATTCTTTACCCAATCTTACCTTCATTTTTATGTGTAGGTGATGAGATGCAGAGGAAGGGTACTGTTTGAACAGTAGGACAATATTCTGTAGGAAAAGCTGTCAGACCCAAAATTATATGGCTCATTAAATGTGCAACCTAATCTGTGTCTGCCTGCTGCCAAAATCATGAACTCTGTGAAGACGGTAAAAAAACTTCCTCAAAGATGCATTCAAGCTCTTGGTAGAGAGCTAAATAACTTCAATTTCTGTTAAAGCTACAACTTCCAGCATTGCCTCCCATATATAATGGGCATAACTGTGGAATATTTGCACAACTTTTTCTGTGTCTCTGGAGACAAGCAGAGTATTTGGGCTGAGAAAATCACGAGACTGCAACCAAGAACATCAAAATATATGCATACACTTTAAGTTGTTCCAGCAAAGGAAACTCACTTTCATTGAAGCATTGTAAGTTGATCTGAGTGAGTTTTCTGATGTAATGAACTTTATCGCTTTGATCCCCATGAAGAATCCATCTGAGTCAGAGCCAGAAAAACATGTAAATCTGACACTACAATAGGAACATTTGTTTAAAATGAGTAACACATCTTGATTGGGCTTTTTTGATAGCTAAAACAAACTTTATGCAACAGTTTTGAAAGCTTGTTGAAAAATGAATGGATAAAACATGTTTCAACTCTAGAGTCAGCTATACAGTCAGATTGCTTCTTTCTCTTTGATTCAGTGTAATAAAAAGCTGAATCCTCTGAAGAGTCGTTGGAGCAAGCTGACTAGGTCTGTTATGGCGGAGCACATATTACTGTAATGAACCAGTTTCACACAGATAATTGTCATGGCAATG
Source organism: Bombycilla garrulus (assembly GCA_013400315.1). Taxonomy (NCBI): domain Eukaryota; kingdom Metazoa; phylum Chordata; class Aves; order Passeriformes; family Bombycillidae; genus Bombycilla; species Bombycilla garrulus. The sequence goes on from VXBU01002007.1 coordinate 1,675,748, forward strand.
GAAACCGAAGCAGAGACACAGATGCGTGCTGCGTTCTGCTGCTCCTGCCAATGGTTATTTGAAAGTCTGAAATCAAACAGAGAGATGAGTGTTAGGTTGCTGCACAGGGTTTTCTGGTTTCCTACCAGGGTTTATGCAACCAATTAAAAACATGTATTATCAAATAAAGCTTATGCTGCTTCTTTCCATCTATACTTTCTACAAATACACAAAAAAGAAGGCCCCGGCAACTGCAGATTTTGGTAGTAAAATCTGATAGTCAGGAATATGTTTAGCACGTTTATTTCAGAATATTAATGTCCATTCAGCTTACCAGAGTTCTTTACAAAAATACAAAATTTAAAACTTAATACTCTAATAATGGTCATCAGAACTCTCAAGGAGAGACATCTGCAGCCAGTGCCCCTGCAGACTGTCAGCTGATATATTATCAATTAGCCAGCAGACTGGCCAAACATATCTGTGCTATGTTTTGCCTGAAGATCGCTGAATCACGTTGCCTGGTACTCTAAAACAGTGATGACTAAGTCTATTAGAAAGGGCAAGATGATGACCAAGCAAATATAGAGAAAATTCTGCTCCCTGCTGTGTAAAAGACCTGTTTTCAAACGGTTGTGTACACAGTTGTGTTTATAACCTTTCCTGTATGGCTCACATCAAACTTCCCATGCAGTGAATACAAGTAGCCCTGGAGCAGCACCACCAAATTGCTGCAGGATCACTTCTTACGTGGGAGCTATTTAGAGAAATCTAATTTGTAAATACATTTTAGAAGATAAAGAATCAAGATACTATGGTTTCTGGAATAATCTATGTTAATAATTTCTGAAATAACTCAATGAACTGAGTTAGCTCACTTTTAACAAAAGTATGAGACTTGAATGAAAATGATTGGAAAAGTAAAAACTTACATTAGAAACACCCGTTTTTACAAGATGCTGTGAGGGAAATGTTAGCAGCAAAATTCTGAGTGATTTTTTTGGCTCAATGGTATATCAATTTCACTACATGCCATATTTTATGATTTCTTTTAGGGACTCTAACACTGGCATAGCAAGAAATATCAGCTGAGGTGAGTGGCTGGCTGACAAACCAGTTTAAGATGATGATAAGCACAGCAATGATGAGACAATGTGCAGGGGTGAGATTTCCCCACATCTTAACTCCAGAAATGCTGATTAATGAATTCAGCGTAAGCCTCTTGCTTTTGGATGAAATAAAGTATGAGCAGATGAGTAACAGAAGAGGGCAGTGAGGGAAGACAGTAAAGAGACTAATCTTTCCCAGCTGAGATGGGAGGGCTTTGTGGAAGGACTAACTTCAGGCCAAAAATATTATGAATTAAGAGATTATTTCTGTAAAGAGAACATTAGTTTTAAGTCTACAGGGAGGATTTCTAATAATAACACAGAAAGAAATCTAACAGAAAGCATCCTATTTTTTTTTTTCATCCATAGGGTCAAAATCATCAATGAGTACAGGCAACAAGCTGATGAAATGTTATCTTCCATAATATTAATTTACTTCTTGATCCAAAGTGAAAACAAAACTCTAAAAATATATGTTTTACTGTTTCCTCTCTCTCTCTTATGTAGAGAATATAATCTGCTAGCTGTGGTCCTTCCCTTTAGTGCTTGAAGAATTCAGATTTTTCAAGTCCTTGATCTGTACCATGACCACTGGGCCTTCTACAGAAGGGAGCACGTGGGGAGACGTGGGAAGTCCCGCTCAGAGTGCGACTGTGGGAACATCACCTGGCACTGATTTGTGCAGAACCTGTTTGCTGCAGATGGTGCTGAGACATTTTACTGGGCACTGCCTCTTGGAGTGTGCGTGCACACGTGCACACCTCGTGTGTGTGTGTGTGTGTGTGTGTGTGTGTGCATGCGCGCACACTCGGGGATCTCATTTGCCAGTGTAATCAAAATGACCACGGATCCTGCCTTCTCCTTACATTGCTTTTTAAACCTGACTGACACTGGTGCCCTCCATGATCTCATTGAAGGCTTTCAGAGCAGAAAGGCGAACATCTTGGGTTGCCACAACCAAAGTGACTGGAACCGTTCACAGATGCAGAATGTCACCCACCTGGTTCAGCTTGCTGCTGGAAGCTGAAATGCCAATCGGTTTAGATGAGAATTTCAAGGATCATATTCATGGACTTGAATGCTGATGTTCTGCCAAGTCCCTTTAGGGGCTGTAAAAGGGATGCACAGCTCCTTGTGCTGTGCCTACCCTGGCAGGCAGAGCAGGGCAGCAGCAGAAGGCTGGCAGTTGTCCATGCTCTGTAATTCCTGCTCGCTCCCAAGCACAGGGATTGCCGTGCTGATTGCCCTTCTTCCAAACAACACACAGACACGCTTCAGGGGAGAGCATGTGCCAGGGTCCATTCCCATCAGGCAATTTCAACTCAAACACCCAGAGTCTGGGGGGTGGGGAAGGGAAAGAAGAGACTGTGGTATGTAGAGCTGAGCCGTGCTGGGCTGCCTGGCCTCAGGGCCAGAGCATGGTCCCTGGTTATTTTACTCACTAGACATTTCCTGTGTGTCTCAATTCTCTGTCTATTTGAGAGCAAGAGAGGAACTTCCCCCCTTTACAAAAAATAAGTGCCTTTTTAATGTGCTACAGGAATAGGTGCTATTTTAAGTATCCACCAGAGATGAAGCCAATATTTTTTCAGTCTGCTGGGAGAGTGGATCCATGGTAAGAAATCTTTGTCCTGCAATCCAGATTCTGTCTGAGTTTCAATCTGCAGAGATCTCCAAGTATGTAGTTGTTTGAGTTTGCTGTTAAGTCTGGCCCACTTCTTGATAGTGTTTGTGCAAAGCTGAAGCTTGAAATTGAACCTGACTGGAAGGCGAGACGGATTCAACTTCATTGCTCTGCCTGTTGGGTTGCTTCCTCTCTGGGCAATGTAAAAAAAGTCAACTGTATTATTTTTCCTTTTCCATGGCCAGGGCCAAAGAATGCAGGAAAATTTGCCAAGAGTAGAAAAAAAATTGAGTTCTGCTATAGCTTCAGGGGTCCAGGATACTTGCCTTTCTCATCAGAGAGAGAGCAACCAGACTGATATACTATTTTCCATCAATCAAGTCAGCAAAGCCAGGCAGAGCACTTCCTTTGACATCAATGCAGTGGTGACAGTTGTAGAGTTAATGCATTCCTTCTTAATGGAATACCATAAATCTAGGTTCAATGCTGCCAAAATAATGGCTGCGGTTCTCACTGGTGAAGTCAGCTCTCTCCCTGCACTCCCATGGGCCTAAAAAAGTTTGGATATGGAACTAATAGTATTATTTACTGGTATTAATAAGAATTTCTAAGGCAGTTTACAAGGACAGTTTACCTGTTCAAAGTGATGCTATTGCCTCTTGGTTGAGCACACATCTGCCTTTTAATAATAGCATCATATTTCACAGCTTCAGAAGAATAATACTCCTTGTTTGAAACCACAGGACAAAATTAGAAAGGAACAATTTATGGTTTTTTTCCAGGAAGATGTTTGGATTGTGTCAGAGAGTCCCTAAAGTAAACACAGGTTCCTCAGGTTTTGTGTGTTACTTCTAAGGAAATATGTAAGACAGAATTCAAATATGACAGTAGGGTAGAGCGCTGATACAGGAGGAAAAATTCATTAATTAATTCACTAGCTGTGTTATATTTGGGTACCAGTGAGGGAAACCCCCAGGTATACCTGCTCAGGAAATAATCAAATCAGAGTTAGAGATACATCAGGGATTCAAATGAAAGTCAGAAAACCTCTTTGCAGACGGCTTTGCTCGTGGGGTGCGTAAACAATTGGGCTGCAGCAGGAGGAACAATGAGTGCACAGTCTGCATCACAGAGAAAAGCCCTGACACCACAGGCAGCAGAGCATCTACCGAGCATTTCCCTCACGGTATCTTGATCCTCTTTCTCCTCTCCCACAAGAATTTACTCAGCCCCCAAGGGGATGTTATTTGGGATTGTATAACTTGCTGGAGTTAAACAGCTTTATAGCACTATTCAGGCACAAGGCTTTACCTCTCACTTACAAGTTTATTTCACTCTGCAGGGATCATAAAGCAACTTTCAAATTACCAGCCAGTACTGCTGGGGCACAGAAGAAACCATTGTGGTACAAAGTCCACTGAGCATAGGATGTAAGTGTAGCAATGCTTTTAACCCCTCTCTGCATGGGAATCTGGAAACAGATGGTAAATGCCCAAAGGATAGGTGGTGCTGAGGGGGAGGGAAGGAGGTGGACCATGAGCATTTTGGTTCAGGTAATTTGTATCTTGGTTCAGTGCACTTCCAAAGTGCAAGCATGTGACCAGGGCTTCCTCAGAGGGCTCCCCCAGTGAGAGCAACAACATCCCTGCCTTCCTACCCACCAGAGGGGTCCTCACCAACATACAGGTGGTGACGAGACCAATGCCCTAATGCTGCCCACCCTTTAAAGGAAATGAAAATTATTGCCCAAATTTAACAGCACTCTATTAAATCTGGTGTTTGACTTAAGCATCCACAAGTAATAGTACAAAATCTCAGCTTTGGTTGTTCTTGCAGACCTAAACACTCGCTTACAAAGCAAATGTGCAGGATGGAAATAAAGCATAAGCAGAAGGTAGCCTAGGGGGTCCAAGCCCTGAAGGCATATAACGCGTTGATTCAATTTTTGGAAGAGATTTCTTGTTTATTAAACCAACCACTTGAAATTAATTGGAAAGTAAAGTCTTGATCTTGGCACATTTAAATCATAAATATATTCAGCTTTCATTTAGCTTCTAAATAAAGCCAACAGTGAAGGTCAGACTTGGAGAGGGATAACAGGACTCGCTTGCTCTCAGTCGGGTGGAAGCTGTTGGTGCTCTCTGAGCTCACAGGACACGGGTGGAGGGGGAGCAATGCTGGCCCCAGCTGCAGACACTTTGGGCACTTTGGGCATGGGGAGGTTGGCCTTTGGTCCAGACTTATGAACACATAACAGCGAAGATGCAACACATACGAGGTCGCTCATGGTACTGTGCTGATACGAGTGTTTGACTTCTGGGCCAGACAGTCTTGCATCTGTCCAACTCAGTGCATGGGCTCATGCAGACAGGCGTGCACTAAATCTGATCCCAGGGCCATTCCCTGCCAGAACCACAAAATAAACACATGCGCACTCACTGCTTTCTAGAGTACACCGGATGTTAATGGGCAGAATAATTTGTAGTGGCTTGACTACTGCCTTTTTTTTAGCTTGTGGCTAATGTACGGAGGCATTTCTGATCATAACTATGCCAATAACCCATTGTCACGTCAGCTATTGCTAACTGCATTTACTCAAACAAAATATTGATGGAGTTCTTTTTATTGCACAGAAAAAAAAACAAGTGGGCATGCTTTCAAGAATCACAGTCAGAGTACAGTATGTCTGCATTTAATTATGGGGTTGGAGCAATTAACACTTGGGCTCTGCTTTGTTCTGTATTCCATGGCTGGTTGTTGAGAAAATACAATTCTCAAAAGCTTGCCATTTAAAATGTATTTAGCTTTTTTTTTAGTTAGCGTGAAGGGGCTTACCTACAATTGCTTAGGGCTATGAGGGTTGGGCTAAGACTCAGGAGACCCTGATTCAATCCAAAGTGTTCTTTGTGACAGTGGAAAAGTCTTAATTCTGCTGCTATCTCACTGGCCTGCTGGAGAATTATTCCTTCCTGTAAGGCAGGGATTCCATTAGCTGTAAAGTGCTCAAAATCAGGGCTATTTGAAAAACATTGGTGTTTTCTCTGGTTTTATTATTAATTTATGTCACTAATAACAGTTTACATCAGACTTATTCACTGATAACTAGAGACCCTTAAATCGAAACATTACACAATGTACAATGTATATATTTTTGCCCCTCTTACATTAATTCTCTTAAACATCTAAGTCTGACCTAATTCATAATTATATCTCTCAAGTATGTATCTTAGATTAAAACACGTTTCAGACCCACTGAAAAAGTTATGATACTAAAGACCTCCTTTTTATTATTTCCCCTCACAACTTCACCTTGCAACACTTTCTTAATTGCAAAACAATTTTGGCTTGAACTTCTGTGTCTCAGTCTGCTGTACTGTGACCTAAAGAACAGTACATACACATGCAGAAATTAACTGGTCCCCTAGGAGTACTCTTGTGCTGGAGAGTGAAGGAGGAGAAGGCAGATTTGCAAATAGCTATATTTTCTTTCACCAGCTTAATTGCTTCTGTTTGGAACTTTTAAAATCTCACCTTACCATGCAGTCATTTTCAAAGTGAGCACAGCATGACTGATCCAAAAAAAAAAAATCTGTTTGCTTTTCTATTATAATTTTGGTTGTGATAGTTTATTAGTGGAGGCTGCGACACCTCAGAGGAGTAACAGTCGGCTGATTGTGGCACTTCTGGCATTTCCTAGATTATACTCTGATTAACTCTGCTATATTAATAAAGACCTTTTAATATGCTTTTGTGAGAGTAATTTCCTAGGGATTTCAGGAAAGCATATGGAAAACCAAACTGCACCACACAGCATGACACTGACATTTCCGTGAGTCGTCAGAGTTGGACCTTTGGATCTCTAGCAGGTGAGTTAATCAACTAACCAATAATAATACTGAGCCATCATCATTCTTGAAGATTACTACTAGAAATATTTACTAGTTTTCACAGTTATTTGTTGACAGACACAGGTTGGGGTTTTCAGTTGTCATTTATGGCTCTGAAAGTATCTTCCCATTCTCAAGCGCAAGCCTTTGCTAGACCACTGGAAATGAATGCCTTTTCTGGAAAATTGTCCATTTTAACAGGAAAACATTATGTTTTTCTGTAATCCTTGAAATTTCAATTAAAAATAAAGGTTAAACTATGATAATGGTGGCACAAAGCAGGTTAGTACAGCCAAAAGGGACTCTTTTTTTTTTTGCAGCCCTGCTCACAGCATTTCTTATCCAGCAGAGTGCATAAACTGCACATGCACACAGCCCTTTGCACAGTCCTTTGATCTTTGACAGGAATCTTCAGACACCCTTTGGAATGGGAGACACTCTCGTAGTCTGTTACAGTTGTGGGTATAATTTTGGTTTGGAGTAAACTATCTAGTTAGAGGATGTTTTCTTATTCTTAAAATGACATGAAGTCCTCAGAAGGAGATGAAAGTACATCGCTGTAGCTTTGTACTTGTGGGAATATTAGCCATTTATAATTGTCTGGAATGAAATAAAAATGGAAATACTGAGAACATGATGCATAATAAACAATCACAGACCTGTAAGACATGTATTACTCACGAACACAGGATCAAACAGCTGCTTTTCCTGCCTTTTACAATGTGTTCCTGACATAAAATTAACTGTATTTATTGCACCAGCATCTCACGTGATGTCGATTCCCCACTTGTGTCTATAATTTCTTCTGTTGAAGTTCAAGGACTGATCAGAGAATTTTGTCTAATAACATCTTTACACTCTTTTATAACCTGTGGTCTAATTCTCCAGAAATTCCAACTCTTGTCCATGCCTATCTTTCAGCTGATAATGTGTTTTTATCTAGCTCTCTAAAACAGACTTTTACTCCCAGCACAGGAGGGTGACACCCTGCTCAAGTTAAGGATTGCAGCATCAGGAACCAGAGTTTTCAAATTTTCAGTTGATTCTTTTCATTGGCTCTCCAGAGCTTCCATGCACCAGAGCGTGACCACAGCTGACTCCTCTTGAACCCAAAAGGGACAGAGCTAAAAGGCAGCAGGGAAACAAACCTCTGTTGCCTTCTCTGATTACAGCTGCAGAATGGTTTTGAGAAATTACTATTGAGAAATACATCAACATATTGTTGATGCCTTTGGCTTAGTGAGCGATGATCTAATTTCTGTTCAATTGACCAGCAGCCAATTCACGTTTGGATCAAAGTTTGAAACATGGCTTGTTTCTTATTAGGGTGAGCTGGTCATTATGAATGTGAATTGTAACAACCCTTAGAAAAGCATTAATCCTGCAAGATGGTGAACTCTCTGTGAAGGAGGGCAGGTGCTCTGTGTACCACCTACCTTGTTCTTCACGTTACCAAGTCACACCATTTCTCTGAACCTGACCTGCCAAATTATTCATGAAGCCCTATCCTAAGTACAGACATTCATTCAGACAAATACATTGTACTGTTCATTGAGGAAGGAAAAATTAATTATACTCAATGATCTCTGTTCACACCTGCGTTACGGAAGACTTAGATCAATCTAAACCCTTTGTTAACTCAAAATTGTGGGAAATGGTCTTTCAATGGTTTGTCATTTTACTCTGATTTCTGTCACAGGTCACCAGAATAAACCAAATGCCTTGGCCAGTCACAAATAGATCTATCCTACTTTTTTCTAAGAATAAAAATCTGCTTTAACTTAATCAATAGTAAGAGTTGCATGACACAAATGAGAAGATTACTGGAATTAGTTAAGATAATAAAAATACTCTGTGTCCCTCATTAAAAGTCTTAACAAGAGTAGCTAAAATTAAAAGGAACAGTTGAAAGATCAGGGTCAACATCTGTTTAATTTTTAGCTATTTTAATTCTAGTTCATGATTATTTTAGAAGCTATCCTAAAGAGTCAAAGGAGAAAGAGCAATGGGAAGAAGACAAGAGTTCTTCAGGGGACAATTCATCAGTTGATTCAATATATGGAGCATGAGAAAAAAAGGCAAATAGACCAGAGTTCTCTTAGTCATAAGCTAATAATAAAGTCTCTAGCCATTGTCTAGGGTAGGGTCAGGCCTTCAGCACTTTGAATTTCTGACTGGTGACACGTTGCAAGAAATCCAGCGCGCAAGAAGAGCAGGTTGCTGTCTCTGGTGAAAGTGGCACTGACAAGAGCCACTCACAGTATCCCGAAAGTTCCCATTTTGTCACTCAGTGTCCCTAGGTTCACAACACCTTAGTGCAGCATGTATCTAAGGGACTTCCATGACAAAAAATAGCTGATGAGGGCCCTTGTGCAGTCAACAGAGGCATAGATGGGGAACCTTTCAGAGGATCACTCATATTTCTTGTGGACTAAGAACAGCTCGCTTTCTTTACCCCGTATCAGTCCAAGGTCATTTGGCTTACATCACTGCACAGTAAAAAAGCTTTAAGAGACATCAAATGACCTCTTCCTTATGGCCAGACCAAAAAGAAGAAAGTAAGTTCTTCTGTCTTCTCCTTAGTTTTACTTCTGCCTTAGATGTTGCTTGGGGCCTGAGATCTCTGAATTCAAAGATGAAAAGTGGAGCACACTAAAAAGGATGAGTTCCTTCTCTTCTTTCTTTCTGAGGACTCTTCAGGCTTTACTTCATTACGTAAAGTAGAGCAATCCAGCTACCCTTTTTGCATTACAAACTTTGCTAATAAAAATCAAAATCAGACAATAAAAGCACACTTTCTCCTGATGCTCTGTTTTCTCATTCTTTCCCTCTCCCTGGCCCCACCTGTACTAACACAGTCACACTTTCAGTAGCCCTTACTGGCAGCAATGCAAGCTTTCAGTTTTTATTAAGAAGGCTAAATCAGGAGTTTATAATAGTCCTTTTATACTTTTAATGTTGCCCATTTTACTGCTGCTTTAACATTCACTGCCCAGACCTGGCTTGTATTCCGTGTTCCCAGATCTGAACAACAGAACACCCCTATTAATTTAACCATGTCCTTTCTATTCCTACATTTCTTAAGTAGTACAGCTGTGATTTTGTCTTAATTTCCCTAAGGTCCTTAAACATCTTTCACATCCATACCTGCAGTCACTGCCAAGGTAGAAAGTTCAAAGGGGAGCCTGCAGTTCCCTCTGCCTTCAAGAAATCTGCAGTCATACATTGACTTTGCATGGTCAGTTGGGAAAACGTGTCCTGTAGAAAAGGGGAATAGCTCTTGGGTGCACTTAATGCATTGACAAGCCCAAAACAAGGCTCACCCAATTATACTGGTGCTGGAAGGAGGGCCATGGCTTTTTGTACATAACTCCCAACAAATAACAGGGTTTGACTTTTCCTTCCTGATTTTGGTATCTGATTTCAAACTGCAGGCCCTGCAAGGACCAGCCTTCTTTCATGCACCCATCTCTCAGGTTTGGATACCGTTCAGCAGCCTGGTGAGGATGTCAGAGACAAGGAAATGGGGAGGAAGAACAGAAAAGCTTGTTCATGTCAGCTGCCTGCACTTTGGTGATGGTCTCTAAGATCCTTCTTTATGCAGTTGATTACAGAGCTTGATTTCAAAAATATTTAAGGCCTCTGAAACCAGAAGTGGCTGGGATATTTTCCAGAGCTAGCTTGCTGCTGACCTATAACCAGCAGTACAGCTAGTGGATGTACCAATACCCAAGCTTCAACCCAAACAGGAATTCAGGCCAAAAGTGATATTCAAAAAGTCCCTGTTCAGACACTGTTCCCTGAGGTGCCTAAATTTGCACTGGGGCTGCCATGGCTCCTTCTTGAATTTAGCTCTAGCTGTCTACCTGTGTTTGCTGATATTCACAACCTCAGACAGTGCCTGTCTGGACTAAAATGCCTGAAACAAATATTGATCGAGTTTGGGATGCATGCCACTCCTTAGGCACACTGTTGCTTAAGGTGAGTCAAAGATTCATCGTGCCCTTTGTAAAGTCAGAAACCTCAGAGAGAAAGACATTTGCACAACACTGCTCCTGAGTGGAGATTGTTCTTGCTCTGGGGTTATGCACCAATGTGCCTCTTCACCCTCAACACACTAATGAAAAAAAATAGTGTGATACAGTGTGACCTCCCTGCAAGAAAAAACCAAGCACCATCGTGTACCTAAATGACAATAAATTAAGATCATTATTGTATTTAATATAGTCAAACTTATCATTAATCAGTAAAACCAGCAGCAGCATAATGTTCTTCCTTAAGTGACAGATTTGTCAATAGAATAAGAAAGCCTTTTTCTTGAGATATGGTGACATAAATGCAGGCACCTTGATGGGATATCAAAAATAACAACAGTCAGAAGGGAGATCTCTTTTACCAATAAAGAGGAAAAAAAGATCAGGTATCTACTAACTTGCTGTAAATCTGTCTTTTGTTTTCTAATCAATCGTTGACAATCAAAGGCCAACTGGTTTAATTGAGGCTAATTTTCAGGAAGCCTGATCTGGCATTCCTTGTGCACTGCTTGGTTGACATGAATGTCGGAACAGAAAAACCATAGCTAGTAAAGAAATGAAGAAAACCTGTCATTAAAATATTTTTAAACATCCATAAAAACTTTTTTTCCCCAGTGGCAAATGCAAAATATGACTGTTGGTGATCATTTAACGAACTAGCAAGAAAATAATGTTTTTCTTCTCCTAAAGGCTTTTAAAGAGTGCATGGACACGTGCAAAATCACAGCTGTATTTATTTTTTAAAGCTGAATGGCATCAGGCTAGAGAAGTCAATGGTTTTCTACAACCACCATCATAAAGATATCTTCTGGCATGTGGGCCATAGAAAGATTTTAGAAGATTCCAGCCTAATAGGGTAAACAAATATCCTAGAAAACACACTTCCCCTTTGGTATTGGGAAATGTTTTAGTGGAAGGCTAATTAGAGCCCTAGCACCTCTCTCTTTTGTCTGCAGGAAGATCTCCTCCTGTTTGAACTCTTTACCTGGCTCCATCTTCTTTGCAGAAGCAGCTCCGACTCTTGCTTCTGACAGAACATGACACCATTTACACGGGCTGAAGGTTTTGGGGGCCTGGTCTTGGGGTCATAGCAATGGTCTGACTGCACTCTGCTGATGGATAAAGCCTATGTTTTACATTCTGCCTGAGTAATTGTAATAAATATTGATAGGTGTGCTCTGTTACTAATTTATTTCAGGCAGAGCATGTCTCTGAAGCTGTGGAATGACCTTGAGGGAGCAAGCAGTGCTTACCAGGCATAAGTATCTCTGCTGAGGGCATGGCAAAGGCCAGGGGATCCTGTCAACACAGCTGAAAGATACTGCTACTCAACAGGAGCTTTCTTGGTGCTACAGAAAGGTAAGATACTGCTTAAAGGCAGAAATTTAAAAGTATTCAGTATTTTTCAGGATATCTGCAAAACAAGGTCATTGAAAGATTAAATAGTGCTGGAGCACTGGAACTGTAAAATGAGGCATTTCATTCCTTCACAGGGAGAGGATGTGTCATTCCTAGCCTGTTTTTTTTCCTGAGGTTTGATCCTTAGATCAGGGTTTACCACCAAGCTGTTTGGGGCCGTGCTGTCCGTGCGGGCGCAGTGCTGTGCTTATGTGGTGTGCCACAGACAGATCCTGTCTCTGTAGGTACTGCAGAACCCTGCCTGGTCTCATCTCTTTATGAGATTAAGTCTTTAATCTCGATTTCAATTACCTCCATAAAATCGTATGCAAATATTTTCCTAGCTCACCTGTTATGAAGGGGGTTGCCCTCTGGGTGGTTGCCATTCAGCTTGGCTGCCTTTACTATAGACTTTACTGGTTGGCATCAGAGTAATTTTTCATGTACAGACCCATCTGCAGCTGTAGCAGCATTTTTCACCCAGCTTTACCAGTTATTTTTGCATTTCAGTGGTAGCAATCTATTTGTAGCACTTGGTTCATTGGATTCTTAGAGTACCTACACAGCTCATTTAGTGTCACTGACCTGAGCTGAAACTCAGAAATGTACTTCCTCCTTCTCTGCTCCAAAGTGGAAACACTTTGAAAACAGTCTTTCCAGCCCCTAGTTGTTTCTCTGTAGATTTATATTTGATCATGACATTAGCTCAGTTGATTAGAAAATGGTGCTAATAACACCAAGGTCGTGAGTTTCAGTTTGGATCCCTGTATGGACCATCCAGTTAAGAGCTGGACTTCATGATCCTTCAAGATCCTTCATAATCCTTGTGGGTCCCTTCCAAGCTGGAATATTCTGTGATTCTGAACATACTGAGGGTTTGGTTTCTCTGTTCTAGCTGACAAGATCAGCCCCTCTGTTTTGAAGTATGGTACTCATAACTCATACACCATCTCCCCAAACTGACTGTTAATTTAAATAGCCAAAACAATCATGCTTTACATTACGGTTCTATTTGTGAGCGACCGATAAAGGAATAATAAATTTTTAATAGATGTTGTAATGATTTGTTAATTGAATATTATAGAGTACAACAGGTGAAGTGACTTTAAATAACCATAGCATAAACTTTTGTTATTCTTTCTACTAAAGTCCTTAGCAAGCATGTTAATTTAAGTCATAATACATGACCCTGGTGACAGTGAAATGTCTCTCTATATAGCTATGCTGCTAAGTGCTTCAACTATGGGATTTTGCACCCCCAAAATGTCTTAAAACAACCACACACACACAAAAAATCAAACTGTTGTAGAGTTTCATGGAAACTGCCTCCGTATCTGGTAGGTCAGCTTCTTGATGGTAGTGAGACATTTTGAAAATGGACGACTTGTGGCTTCTCATGCCAAATATAACAAGTGCATTTTCCATGTGTGTTAAAGTCTTTGCAACTCCTAAGTGCTTCCCTGAGTGAAAGTGACAAGCTTCTGAATGCCGCAGAAAATCAGATCAGCTGCACCCTCTCTATCTGCTAGACTTCTAAGTGTGCTTTCGGCTGATAAACATAAAAAAATAACATAGTAATGTTAACATATCTCACTTCTCTCCAACTTTTCCCCCTATATCAGCCTTACTATAGGAATGAAGGTCTGGAACTTCTGCATGACTGTCAAGGGAGACCAAGTTGGCAACGAGTCAGAACCATATATTTCCTGAACAGAACCTCCACCGATGGACATCTGATCACACAAAAGTCTTGTATATTCCAGCCCCAATGCTGGGGCAGAAATACTTCTGCTGCTCTGTATTTCCCATGTCTGGGTGTTTGTCATGCAGCCCCATTTTACCCAAACAATGCAAATGAGACATAAAATATTGAAAAATCATCTGCACTTTTTCACCTTTGAGAAAGAGCTGGGGATAAATTCTGATCCTCACTGCGAGTAGCAACTATCTCCACTTAAGCCAGCGTGGTGCCACTGCTTTCATGGATATAAGACTGGGGTGATTTTGGCAGAGACAGAGCAGGGAAGATCCTGTTATGTGGTAACACCTCTGTTCTGGAAAATTATCCACCGTTGATAAACAATAACCAACTAGACCTCACTCAGATTTCCAGGAAGATTTATGCTGATCCTGCTATTGAAGTGATTCATTAAAAGTGACAGCGATGCTGGGACACATGTTAGTGTTGTGCAAAAACACCTCTGAGAGCACCTCGGCATGCCTGCTCCAGAATAACCAGTGGAAGGTTTTTTCTACAATGAAAAAAGACAACTGCTGCATTTTCAGTCCATTCCAATAATGTGCTTCATTCTAATCAGAAGGAGAAGTTTATACTAAACAAATGCTCGCTTTCTTCACTTCCCTTTTCACATCAGTCACTGTCAGCTTGATATAGAAAATATGGCTGTTAATAGCTTGCAGTGGAGCAAACATTTGCATAACTGTTACCTCAGAGCCCATAACTCCAAGCTAATTGGCTGATGGTGATTAAAATGATTAAGTGACTGTAATTTATATGATTAACCAATTAAGCCATTCTCCTGTGATTGGCCCAGGGTAGGGTCTGGGATGCAAGCTTGTTTCCCAGCATGCATGCCGGCAGTGCATGATATTAAATATTCTTTTAAATACTTGCTGTTGTTCCTGCCAACAGCACTCAATGTGCTTTTAAGGTATTTTAATTACTCCATATCATTTGTGTAGCACAGAGAGTCATAAGTTGAAGGCAACCCATGAATTATTAACAAAATAAATCTAGCACTGGCTAGGATAACACAAAATTACCGAAGGCAGTAAATAGGACAGTGAATTTGATCATCCAGAACTGATGGATGACTGACTGGTGTAAGTACAGGCAATATTACTGCCTTGAACAGAAGTTACGCTGATTTATCCCAGCATGACATCCAGATTTTGATCCTTGGAAACTGAAAGTTCACCAGCAGGTCTGAAAAAAAAGGTAGACAAAATTAATTGCAAATCCTTCTAGGTAAAAGAAGCACTGACTTGGTTAATTTGTAACCAATTCCATTAGGAGTGCATTTGCCAAGGGAGTGAATGTGGTTTGAGGGAGCTCTGGTTCTTGAAAGAGCAAGGCAGGTGGGCAGGAAGCAATAATTAAGCATATTCTCTGCTAATCTCCTGCTAGGTACGCTGAAGGGAAATCTTGCTGTGGTTTCATCCCCCTCTTTCCTTCCCCCTACCACCTTCCTGTGGGCTGCTGTTATGAAACAAGGGACTGCTCCATTTCCAGTTTTTTTCCCTCTCACCTCCTACCAGCAGACAGTTTAATTCCATGCTTCCTGAGGCTAAACACATCACCTTCATTCACACTACTTTCAATTTCAGTTGCTGTGTGTCCTGAAACTTTAAATCAGTTACCAGTTAGCGTGGACTCTCAGTTCTGATTCTACAGTATAGTAGTCTTTCAAGAGTTGAGAGCAATATGCTGTTCTTTTCAATTTACCTGTGATTTGCTTTGTGTTTTCTGATCTTTCTTGACTGATAATAAATGTCAACATAATATAGAGGAGTAGTATTTTATTGTCTGGTGGGTAAACTACTTATATGTGTAGTTTTGTCCAAAAGAGTGGCCTTGGTAAACAGAAAAATATTACACTTAACTGTATGAAGCATCTTTGTGTTGCTGACTGGGTATTCCCAGTGCTTCAGAGGACGATGTCTTAGGGCATGGTATTGAATTCTTAGGGTAATCAAGGTTTGAGAAGTCAATTATTCCATGGAGGATATAAAAATCTGAACAACCTCTCTTGATCTAAGTGATTCGGTCAAAATGGCTTCATGAGGAAGCCTGTAGCATCAAGATGTCTGTTTTACAGTACCTTGCAAAAAAATTAAATGCATTGCCAATATGCCCATGCTAAGCCTATAGTGCAGAAATTCCTCTGGCTTTTTGTCTGTTGGATGACATTTTCTATATATTACTCACAGAAGGTTCCAAGCACTGCTCTGGGGGTGTCTGTGAAACAGCTCATGAACTTTCAGTCCTGAAGTTTGTGGACACATGCGCCTGTCTGTCTATGACTTTACTGATATGCCAGAAACATTTTAGACTTAACCCTGGGAAGAGTTGTGAAAACTTCAGCTCCCACCAAAATAAACAGCTAAGCCAGCTTAAACAAAACCAGGAGCAGTAGTTAAAGCTGGGGGACAAAAGACAGTGTGTGTGTGACCTTGGCCCATCACCTCAGCCCTCCCTGCAGCCCTGCTCCCAGTTGTCAGAGCGAGGTATTGCTCTTTCATCACTCCTCGCAAAGCTTCAGGACAAGGCCATTAATATACATAATGCACTCACACAGTAACAAGATGACGTCCATGGAAAAGCTTATAAATAAACATAAATAAGGACCTGATGAGTAAAAGGCTGGGTCCTGCCCAGGCTTCAGTGAGACTTATAAAGGCCACACAGAAAATGCATCTTAAAATAGACTATTTGAAGGTCGTAGCCTCCTGCCCCTGCCTGTCAAGACCTGAGCGGAGGCTTTGCCTGTGAAGTGATGGCACTGCTGATGACATCAGCACTCTCCATGCAGGTTTTGGCAGGTGTTAGCCATTCGTTTCACCTTTGCTACTGTTCACCCAGGAATTTCTTCGGAGTCATGACTCGCCATGTGCTTTCATGGCAACTACCATTTAGCTGTATGAAAAAACACATTTCTGCTGAAGATCTGCTGCCATGATATCAGAACTTCAGAAAAAGCAGAGCCTCTAACTGATCCGTTTGACAGGTTATAAAATATTAAAAGAGGGTAAAGTTTTAAAACTCATTTTTACCTGTCTCTCTACAGCCAAGTGCTGCTGGCCTAAGGGATCAATGAATGAAACATTACATAGAAATGCTGAATTCATGTTATCCTTGATAATCTATATTTCAAAAATGAGACTGAGCTCTTAAATGACCCACACATGGATTTGATCTGCTCCTCCCTTTTAACTTGCTCTTCAGTAGCCTGGCTTTAAAAAAATTAACTGTTTCAGTAATGTGGGAGTCCTTTCATTCCTACAGTCTTCTGATTAGTTCCAATAAAACTGAATAGTAATAAAGTTAAAATCCATTAGTGGCTACAAGACACACAACAGAACCTGTTCTGGTATTTTAAAAAAATGTAAAGCCATTATAGCCTCCTGCGCAACTTTGAATTTACCACAATTATTTTTCACTTTTTGTTTTCTTGCTTTTTTTGTTGTTGTTATTTCAAGCCTCACGAACGCAGGAGTAATTTCCCCATGTAATACTATAAAAGCTATTCTGTCAGAGTACTGCAGTAGTGGCTCAACATGACTGAAAAAAAAATTAAAAAATACCAAGTCACCTTAATAAGAATTATACTGATTTGGAACATTTAAGACTTCATCTATATGTAAAGAGAAACAAAAGGAGAGGATCTGTGGAGGGAAAGTTTTTCTACTGACAACCCAATGTCCACGTTGTCTGTGTCAGGGCTGGGGGGCAACTTGCAGAGTTTTCAGACGAGCACAGGTAGGTTTCCCTGAGTTACTGGAGCATTCTGTGCTCTCCCAAAGATCTTGCAGTTCAGTTTTACCCAAAATGGTCCAGATTTTGCTATGACGCAATATCCCAGTGCAGCTGCAACACCCCGTAATGGAAATAAAAAGTTCATCTAATGCTGCTGCACAAAATGGTGGAAACACAACCTTTCAGCTCCTGGTTCCACCTGGTGCTTCCTAATCATCAAATACCAAATCTCCTCAGAAATGCAATGCATCTCTCGGGGTAGTTTTGGCCCAATGTGATGTTTGCACCAACTCCACTCTCTAAGGCACTCGAGCAATTCCAGAGCGCCAGCACTCAGCAGCAGGGTCATGTCCCCCACAAAATGCTTTTTTAAAAGGAGCTCTGTGGAGGAATCGCCCCTTTTCTGGGCTAGTCCCCAGGAAGGATGCCCAGCCCAAGGGGCCCAAAATCCAAATCTCCCTCATTGCTGAGCAGCAAGCAGGGCTGCAAGGAACATTTCCTTGGACTTTTAGCATCCCCCAGCTGAGAAGGAAACAAGCCCTGGCTTTATCTTTCCTTGGTTAAATACATTAACCACTAAACACCTACACAAAGGACAGGCAACCCCAAAACCTCCACCAGAAGCCACGTTTTAAAAGGGAAGACAGATTAACACAGTGCGTAGACAAGGTAAAAACCTCCAAC
This sequence comes from Bombycilla garrulus, assembly GCA_013400315.1. Lineage (NCBI taxonomy): Eukaryota > Metazoa > Chordata > Aves > Passeriformes > Bombycillidae > Bombycilla > Bombycilla garrulus. The sequence continues at coordinate 1,693,960 of VXBU01002007.1, forward strand.
AAGTGCTTGGATCAGAGGGTTTCCTCACAGGAAAAACAGTAGACTTTCTCCTCCTGAGGAATAATTGGGGGCCTGGCAGGTGTGCCTGGTGCTTAAAATAAAATAAAAAATTCCATGACTGCACTTTTCAGTGAAGTTCTCTTTTCCTGGATGAAAATCAATTAACTCTTCACTGTGCCTTGAGGCTAACAGACAGGAAAGAGATTAACAACAGGAAAGGAGACTTCAGCTTTATTGTACAGCAGCATAGGGCTCCCCATGCTTGATCCACTCCATGAGTGCTCTAATCCAGGGTCCTGTCTCAGCCATGAAAGTCCAAGGCATTTAAGCACATGCTTAACTTCAGGCATGGGAAGATTTTCAGCAGCCTGGTGGAAGTCTGGCATTCGCCTCTCCTCCTCCCCCAGCTTTGGGTGGGAGTTACACACCTAATTGTTTTCTTTGAACATTTCCACTCAACATGCTTTCCTAGGGACTGAAGAACTGCTGAGCTGGGGCCTTCTGGAATAACTGCTGTTAGGGAAGCTGCTCGTTAGCCCTCTGTCGTCTAGTGGCTGGCTTTTGTCCTGGGGCATGGGGGTTTATTTGCAGGCTAGGAAAAAAAAATCTTTTTTAAATTCCATTTAGGATGATGCCAGCCATTCTAGCTAAACAGTCTTTCCTTTTTCAGTCAATTAAGTACCTGGCTAAAACAAGGGTCTGTGTCACATTGGCTAGGCTGAGTTAAAAAAAATGGAAATAAAAAGTTCAGTTGCCCTTTAATTATATTGAGAGCCTTTCATTTTTCAATTAGGATAGAGGGTAAGCAAAAGTGCATATTCTATCTTTACAGTAGACGTGATGCTGTATCTTGTTATGAGCTATTAAATTCATCTTTTTAATGCAAATCCTCTCAAAATAAAAAGCATTTACATACTCCTTATCATTCTTAGCCATTTCCAAGCCCTCTGATATCTTTTATGTCATCTTGGAGATAGAAAAACAAAAGAATTCTGGTAAGATTTATACCATGCCATTACAATAGTCTCTGGATTAGTCCCTGTTCTCTTCTTTTTTTTTTTCTTCTTTTTCTTTTTCTTTTTCTTTTTCTTTTTCTTTTTCTTTTTCTTTTTCTTTTTCTTTTTCTTTTTCTTTTTCTTTTTCTTTTTCTTTTTCTTGTTGCTATTTCAGATGGTGCAAACAGGTGATGCAAAACAGCTATAGTGAGATTAGAACCAGATATGATTAGATAGTTCTCACAGATTCTTTTTTTTATAATTATGTTTTGAGACATAACAGATAGGTAATTTTTAACATTAAGATCTTGTTCTTATTGACTTGCGTGCATGAAATGTCAGTGGTCTGCATCTGGATGTAAAAAATTACATTAGGACTGAAACTGTGGTATTTTAATTAGCACTTCCAAAAAATTTGACAAACCTAGGAAAAAGTGATTTTGGTCATCAAAGTTTTCTACTGAAGAGTCTCCTTTTTCACACTAAAAAAAGCATTCCGCAGAACTGAAAACTTTCACTTCAAAAACAATTAAACAAGAACATTGCAAAGCTGCCTTCTGAGTTGAAATGCTTTCATTTTTCTTCTTAACTCCCTAATTGGTCCACATGTTTGACCTTACACCGAGATCCCCTCTGAGGTATGAGGGCACGTTTTGAGACTCCTTGCTTTACTGTGTTACAGGCAAAACTGGTGAATCAACATGAAAGGAAGGAATTCAGGTTAAGAACAGCATGTCTGCAAAGACACATTTGGGGTTTGATAGGAAAATTTACAGTTTTTCTGTGTCTGAGATTTTTTCCACTTTCTCTGTGGAAACTTCAAAGACTTAGTTTTTATAACATGCACCACTTTCCTATGTAAAAGTACATTTAAATGTTGCCTGTTTTCCAACCGAGCACTTGAGCACGTGTACTTAAAATTGAGCACGCCGTGCTGTTTTGCTTTGTGTGCCCCACAGATTTCTAGTCTTGAGCACTGAATTGCTTTATATTAATTTAGGGTTTTTTTCCCCATTCCCCACACCATTTCAAACCGTTCAAGTTTTGGTTGATTCAATCGATTCTCTTTCACCAAGTAGACTTCTTATTCCTGCTTATCTCAAGCTCTCTCTCTCTGCATAATTCTCTTCTCTCAGGCCACACCCACACCCACACCGTCTTCTTTCTCTTCTGGTGTCTCTCTGCTGTTCCATTCATGATTTAATTCTTTAGAAAATATGGCTGAGTGCATTTTCCTATGAGTTTGTCAAATGGCCTAAATGGGGAAACCTTTTTCTCAGTTTCTTGGCATGAAAACATAAAGCCACAGGCATTTTGTTATGCTGCAAAATTGGATCAAATGCACCTTCTGAAAAAGCCGGCCTCTATCGAAAATAGGATGCTTAGCCAAACACATCTGTGTTAGCTGAGCTATTTCTTCCTTCTTTAAGAAATATTAGACCTCAATCTCTATAATTGCCTGTAACAACTGTAGCAGAGAATTCAGGTGGTTTCCCACTCTACAACTGGCATTTTATGGGATGTTTAGCAGGCAAAACACCTCATTGAAAAGGCAAATACACCTTCTTGGTATGCACGAGAAAATTCAAACCCTGATATCATCTTATGTGAAACCAGTTTTACAATCACCACTACTGAGCTGATTGCATATCTCTTTTGTGGTTCCCTTCCTCTTAACAGAGACAGGATACAGGCTTAACTAGTGAGAAAAGATAATCTATTCAGACAAAATAATTAATTGGCACAAATCAAGAGAACACTGGTGGTACTGGAAAGGTGGTGGCTGGAGCGACTGGAATGGTGAGGGAGCATCCTCAGCTGTGCTGGAGGAATCTGCAGGTCTGTATGAGTAACACAAGTGCCTAAATTGTGCCCTTTCTGCTTCATCTGTGCATCACCTGTCTCTTCCTTTTCACTTGCAGGGCATGTAATTTATACGAGATACTGCTTAGCTTTACAGTATTTTGTCATTCTAGAGAAAGGTTATATTCAAAATAGTGGTGTGAGTGCAAAGGGAAGTGCTCAGCGAATTAAAGTAAGTGGAAAGTAGAAGGGAAGGAAAGCAAATATTTGGCATGTTTAATAAGCTATGGACAGGCAAAGGGACAAGGTATAAACTTCCAGGCAAAACAATATTAAACGTCATCAATATTTGACCTGGAAATAGGGAACGACAAGAGATAGAATATTCAAAAATTAGACCATCTCAGTGGCACAATGTGGTGGTAACGCTAGGCTTAGCTCCTAATTTGATTGCACAGTTGCATTTTACCTGCTCGGAAAAGGCATTTTCCTAAGCTCTTGTGAAATTTCCTCCTAAATGAGCATCCATGTCTTAATTACTATTACAGATGTGCTACTCTTCAAATAATTTTTAAATGATCCCTGCTTAACTTTGAATTTTTAGGCCGCACCAAAGAGAAATAGAAATAATTTTATAAAAGCCCTTATAATCTACTTGCCCCTAAATGCTCATACAGTATACCAGCTTAATTAACCTTATTCAAAAACCCTTTAAAATGAGGGGATGTATAAATGCAGATCCTTTATAAATGCAGATCTTCCTGCTCCGAAATTGGAGCTGCCCGTGATCTTTGTAGCTGTTTCCTGTGCTGTGGGATACTTGGGTCTGAACTCAGCTCAGCTAGCCTGGATGGTTCAGAGTTTACATCTTATTCTGGGCTCTTAAATACACAGCTAATGGAATAGAGCAGAATAATGAGATGATGCTGCACCTCAGTGTTTGGGGGGGTTCTGCTGGCATTTACTACCCAGAACGAGAGGCCAGGAATTGCTCTCCTCTCTCCAGGTCCCTTATGGCCTTTGATTGCATGGGCTACTCTGTGGCAGGTGAAGATCAATTAAACTGCCACAACCAAATGGTCAGAGAAGAGCTCCCTGAAGAATTACGGAAAAAATAATTTCTCAGAGATTTGCAGCACATTTTAAAAGCAGCAATACCACCACTATGACCAATCTACACTTCATTAAGGGAGAGAGTCAGGATTAATATCTGAAAGGCAATCTCTGCAGTGTCTATTCCAGCAATTATTTGTATATGCATACACTTAGGAGAAGGAGCAGAAATAGTGGAGAAATGGCACACAATGCCTTTTTGCTTCCCTAGCAATGTCACACTTGAAATATGAAGCACTCTGAGCTGATGACTTCCTTGTGCTGCTTATACATTATCCTGCCTGGGCAACAACCGAGTTCTGTGCAACAGTACTTCATTATTTTAATTAAGCTTATTGCAAGAGTAATCATCGTTGCCATCAGTATCAATCACCAGTAATATTTCTAGTGATGTCTGTAAGTGATGAAGGTCCTAACTGACAATAAATAATAATGTTCCTGGCTTGAGTTGACACTTCATTGGACTTTGCTGGGTTGCTTTAAGTACTCCAGGCTCACTACAAAAAGAACTATTTATCTATGACAAAAGCCAGATCTAAATCATACTTGTTTTGACTTCCCAAATGGATATGTTCATAATGTCGGCAAAATTTATCCTTTTGATTATGGCAGATACCAAGTTTGAAACACATTTTGAAAGAAATTAGAAAGGTCTCAATACTCTGATGCAGACATACTTTCCCATATATCTTTAATTGGTATTGATTTGAATAAGTTCTTTATTTTATTGGAGAAAGACAGCATAACATTCTTTGGATTACAAAAATGCTTTTGCCATTAGTAAGGAAAAGTCTGTAGGGACATCTTTGCACTCACATCTAAATGATCCCATGGTGTCAAGATCTGATTGAAAGGTATTACTTACACATTTAGTCCAAAATATCAGTGCACTTGCTTATTCCTGTCATTATGCTGCTACAGATTAAACATTCTGTCTGTTTTGGTTTGTGCTGCAATTTTTCTTAGCTGGACAAAGACATTTCTGGCAGTTTAGAAATGGCTTTCCTATTTTTATTTCTTTGTGTGCTTGTTAATGCTCTGAGGATGTTCATTTGGAGTTCAGCAAGAGGATATATATACAATCGTTCCGGAAACATAGAACTTAAAATATGAACATAATATTTCCAAGAAGTTTTGAAGTATTAATATAATGAACAGAAATCCTAAATTATCTTTATAATATCTCATTTTAAAAAAAGCAAAATCCAGGACTATTCACAGTCATCCACCTCAGCAATATCCAGGCTTAGCTGTAAGATCAATAGCTGAGCTGACAGTCCACCCTTCTTTTTTCTCTCTGTCCTTCTTTCACCTCTTTCTCTTCCCAACAAATGCAGGCACTGAGCAGATGTCACTGGAATCTTTGATGGGTGATAGCAGAGAGAACCACTTATTGCAGCAAACATTAGAAAAGACTGACATTTCCCAAACCAGATTTTCAGGAAATGGCAAATTTTATATTTTGTACTTATTGATAGTCAACGCAATATAAAAACTCTCTCTGACGGCACAAATCAGCAAGAAGTACAGCACAAGGCAAATTGCAGGGCAAGAGTTGCTGTAAATACACACCTCAGACTGTGTGGGATGTAATTACTCAATAAGATCCAAAATAAAACCTGTTAGAAACAGTCATCCTCAGGATTATCCAGTATAGCCCTTCAAGAATGGTGCACAGCCACCCCCCAGAGTTCCTCTGGAGCTACATGACTGTCAAACAGCTCAGCTCAGCTCAGGCAGCTTGTTACTCCTGCCCCCCAGTTCTGGCTCTCCCCAGACAGGCACAGAATGAAAAGGAGTGCACAGGACAGGCAGAGGGTCCTCTCCATCAGAGTGGTATGAATTTAGTTTTAATGGTCTCTATTAGAAGAAACTGAAGATTTCACTGATTTTCAGTTTTCTCCACGGTAAGTAGTTCAGGCAAGAGTTTTATATCCAAAGCATCATAAAGAAAGGCTTCCAAAACACACAGCAGAGAAACTAGAGACAGAGTAATTAAAAGAAATGGTGCAGTTCTCCTGGATTAAGCAATTCCTTCTTTTTCCATCACACATGGGGTAAAAGAACATGTTTGCATGAAGCACTGACAACACTGAAGAACATTACTCCATTCCTTTCTTGTCCCCAACACTCATTTCATGCATGCTGCCATTTTCCACATCAATTTTTTCTAGTGCCAGTAACTTTAGTTTAGGAAACATATTCCAGTTTGCTCGTCTTTCCGTCTGTCTGTCTGTGTATCTATCTATCTATCTATCTATCTATCTATCTATCTATCTATCTATCTATCTATCTGCCTACCTACATATCTGTCCATGTCTCTCTTTTTACTAAGTCATTCCAAAAGCCAGTGTATAAAGAAGCACTCTTGCTCACTTTCGAGGGGCTGAACCAACAAAGAATTTTCCTAAGGTAGGGCAATTTTTCACTCCTGTGTCCCTCTTTGTGGCTATTTGCTGCTGAAAAGATGCAGCCTGTTCCATCCTGGGTGCTTATGGGAAAGAAACCCTCAGAGGTAAATCTCCTGTGTTGCATCAGGAGCTCATCACACCCTCTGTTTTCTGAACATAAATTCAATGCAATTTTGCTCTGAGTCAGGCAGTTCCTGGCCAATCCATCCAAGAACCATGGACACAGAAACAGAAACATTACCATTATTATTTTGAAGCCTTGCTCAGTGCATAAAGCTATCATCACTTCTCTGAATGAGCGTTGCTCTTTCTACTTTTTCCACTTCAGGGCTGCATCCCACTTTCACAAAGATGTCTCACTTCCCCGGTTTCATCTCCTTACAGGTGCTAGATATGCTACATAATCCTTCCTATAGATCATGTTACAGCGAGTCACACTCCTGGTGCTTTGGGCTCTTTTTAAAATTACATTTTACACATCAGTAAACTTGTAATGTAGGAACAGCTTTCTTAGTGTTATTTATATCCCCGTGTAGCAAAAGAATTTGTCAGAAAGTAATATGAATGTTATTTATCTGACGGCTCAGCTTTATTGGCTGCTACATTTCATATCCCTCAGTACTTTTTGGCAGAGGAGTAAATAACACTGCTGTTAACCTCTAACACCAGTACGAAAATAGGCATTTATTAAGGAGTAAATATTACTTTAATTATTATTGTCTTAGATTCCTTTCTCTGTAAAAAAATAGATCCCTTTGTAGATCTAAAAAATCTATCCAAATTTTATTTCAGTTGTAGACAGTTATCTGGCCACTTGCTCTGGATAGTTTCTAGTACCTTCAGCAGTAATTAAGGAACATATAATGCTTCAGCCACCTGATCGGGTAAAATTCAAATAACAGTATGAAAATAGTGAGTTAAATCAAGGTGTCCAGGGCAAAACTGACATCAGTCTGTGCCACATCAGTGTCTGCCTTCTGTGATCTGTTCTAACCTCAGATAAACCTCTCTATGAAGAGACCAGACCTATCAGAAACCAGAAAACAGACTGTTTCAACAACAGAAGTCCCAGACAATAGCAAGGGGAAATGAATTAAGTCCTAAACTCTCAGCCCTTTCAGCAGGAATTAAAAAGCACACAACACTCAAATCCTCAGAAGACTTTTTACTTCAATCTTCCTTTGGTTTTGAAAATCAATACATGTGATATATGTAAATATCTTGGGAACCAGGATTCCAGCACCTCACCAGAGATGTTCAGCACCCTGCAGGATCAAGGCCTTTGCAACCCTCTAAATCCCCTCAAGTGGCAATATTTCATTGCAAAGCGGGGAGAGGAGTATAAGTGGCATTTCTGTTTCTATGGCAATTGCAGCAGCAGGAAGCACTGGGGTTTGTTACTTCAGAGAACTCTATCTTCTGCTGCTGGATGCAACTTTTCTCTTCAAAATCTCATCTGCTTCACCTAGAGGGAAGAAATTAATGACTGTGAGCATGGAGAGACTATCAAATATCTAGTAAATAAAGCAGATTTTATTTTACATTAGAATGTTGTAAATAATTAGTAACCCTCTGGCAACCCTCTGATGTCTAGTGCCTCCTATCTCAGGCGTAGCACTTCTCTGTAAGAGATAAACAAGTTGAAAGTGCCATTACTTCAGACTGCAGAACCTGCAGGTTTCATCTCTGAGGGGTATCTTTGCTCTGGTAGGTATTTTCACACTTTTTGTTTCATTCCTCTGCTGGCTTAAGACAAATGATAGCTAAAGGCAGAATTTAGGAGCTATTGTGAGCCTCACATGGGGTCAGCAGCACCTGCGCTAATGACAGTATGGGAGCTCACTCTGTGCTTTTAACCACAGTCCTCCCTGTGGCTCGGTGAAAGTGCTCAAGCTTCTGTATTTGACAACAGCATCACTATGTAGCACTGGGGCTTAGCCTGAAAGAAAAAAAAAAAAGAACTCCTTTGCCTGACAGGCATGACAGGGTGAGGCATTTTCTCCAGGTAGCCTCTGGAGCCCAACAGGCCACAGGAGTCCTCTTTTTGATGTCAGCAAGGATTGAAATTGGCTGGCAGACATACCACAGGCCCACTCCACGACCACAGTGGCTGTGGTGAATGATCTTGTGCTTCAGTTTGCAGCTAGCCCTCCCATCCCAGTACCAAATAGGTCATGGCAGGAACAAGCTTCAAATGGCAAGTGGCAAGAAAGGCTTGTTAATCCTGGCCAGAGGAGCATCAATATGCACGTGATCATTAAAGTGGAATATTAGTGGGGTGACTCCAGAGGGAAATATATGAGATGATGTTTTGAGTTTCTTGACATGTATTGTGAGCAAAACTTCATTTGGTCTTGCTAAACGGAATCACCTCTGTTTAAAAAGAACATTCAAAAATCTGTGGAAACATTTGTTGGGATCCTTTTAAAAAGTAAAATCAAAATTATTTGGTGGATCTGTTGGAGATCGCAATAACTTAGAGACAAATATTTTTCATAGTGAGATCAGAATGTAGAAACTTAGAGTTGGGACACTCAAAAAAACCAGTTTAGTAAAGAATTGTTAATAGAAGAATTCAGAACTGCTGATTTTGAAAGTAACAATGTAGAATGCTAAAAATTTTTATAGTGGGCCTTTAACACGTACTATGTCTTTCACTGGGGTAGAGAAACTTCCTATATGCCTTTCACACAGCCTCACACAATGGGTAAAGTTGGGAGGAACCTCCGGAGGTCACCTAGTCCAACCTTCCCACTCCTGCAGGGCTCCCTGGAGCGCGTTATCTGGAGTGTGTCCAGATGGCTTTTGAGTACCTACAGTGAGGAAGACTCCACACTCTCTGGGCAGCTTGTTCCAGTGCAGGTTAACCCTCACAGTAAAGAAGTTTTCACATATGTTCAGGTGGGACTTCCTGTGTTCCAGTTTCTGCCTATGGCCTCTCGTCCTATCGCTCGGCACAAGCAAAATGAGCCTGACTCCTTCCTCTTGGCACCCTGCCTTCAGAAAGCTTTGAATCAGCCAGCCTCCTTATATTATTGCTGATCAGATAAGAAGCAAATGGAAAACAAGATTAACTTCAAGAAAGTAACAACTAAAGCTCAGTGTTCTTTGTACACAAACTTGTTTAATGAGGTATAGCTGAGTTCTATTGCTGCAAATCTGATTTTCATCCATTCCAAAAAAAGTCACAACTGAAAAGAACTATACAAAGTTCATAGTCTTACTAAGCATATCTTCAGACAGACTCCTGCAAATTCGGTGTCATCTGTAATTATAAGTTAGCAAGCTTATTTTGAAAAGTAGTTTCATTCATATACGCTGCTTAAAAATACCACACAGAAAAAGATTTCTATATTGGAATTTTCTATTTTCATTCTTTCTCTTAGGAAGAAGGCAGGAAATTAACATGTATTCAACACGATTTGCAATTAAAATCACAATGAAGCATGCTGTATCTTAAAATCTAATTTAATTTAATATTTTTAAACAGAGAGGAAACAATAACCCAGAAACTATCTAAAATGAAATCGACATCTGTTTCCCAAGTAATTTGGCCCCTACCCAAATGAATTACAGCACTGATCCAGACAACTGGGGGTGTAAACTGGCTCATGTATGATATATTACATTTATAGATTAGTATATGTCATAATACAGTATTTTTTGTTTTAAATAAGGTAATGAATTGGTATTGAGAGAGAAGATTCTGAAAACTCTGGAGGATATTTATTCTTGTAGACTTAGAGAGATGTCCTCTTCCCTCCCTCTCTCCCTTTTTCTCCCTCATTTCAGTGAGACTCAAATCTCAATTCCTAGAAAATCATTACGTATTTTTTTCCTTTCCTGGTTATCCATTACGATTTTTAGCTGAACCCTGTGACTTTTTCAGAAATAATAGGTCATGCAGGATGTGTTGCAGTGCATGTGTCAGCTGCTGCACAGCTGCAGAGCGTGTCCAAGGACAGGTCCAGCTCGGGGGTTGCTATGCTCCATCCTCAGGAAGAAGTACTTTCAAAGCTCTGGAAGAAACATTTTACTCAAAAGATTTGTGACCCACATGAAATTTTTAGTGTCCAGTGTCTCACAGAGAGATGGATGGATGGATGGATGGATGGATGGATGGATGGATGGATGGATGGATGGATGGATGGATGGATCCTGTGCACCCAACAGCACTGTCGTAGGTAACCCCTTTGCCCAGCTCCTGTGCTTGGACATGACTCATTTTCTAGTAAGCCAAAGCCAAAGAAAACCAGCCTTAAAACAGATAGAGGTCTCATGGTACAGAAGCTCAGGAAAAAGGAATATATGGCCAGTGGAAAGTAAAAGTTCAGAGAGAGCTACACGGAAACCTGTGCAAATGTTGTGGCTCCATTTCTAAGCTTGAGAGGTCTTTACAAGAACACTGAGTTATAATCTCATGCATTTTAATGCTCTCCAGTAATACTCAGTCGCCTGATGACCCGGACAGTTTGTGCCTCCTTAGAATCTAATTACCAGTTTTGCTCTGTCGAGGAAGGTACATTCACAGGGAATTTTGCAAAGGAAAGAGCCTGGGGCAAGATGGTTATAGGTACAAGGAACTCAGCTCTTTGTAGAGATTATACGTCTGCAGGAAGTGAGCACAGCTTTGTTTCTCACTTCTCTGTGGTCATGGCAAGAAAAAAGAGATACAAGAAAAGAAACCTGGAAGGAAAAGGCATTAAAAAGGAGAAAATGGACAAACTAAGGCTCATGGCAGAAATTTGAAAAGGTATTTTTTGCATATTCTATTATTAGCTTGGTTTTATGTATGGGATTAAGATTTCAAGTTCAAAAGGATCATAAACTAGGTCCAGTAGAAAAAGTCAGGTTGAAAGACTTCACAGAGGTAAGCAGCTATGCAGTAAGTGACCATAGGTTTGCCTATCAAGACTGGGGACAATTTCATGAAAATTTATCCTATCAGCAAATTGCCCATCAGAAAAGCAAACAGATTTTGTAATCACCAATTTTCCTGCCATTCCATAACATGTCTTGCAATAATATGTCTATGCATAATTTCTCTTTTAAACTCCCAAAGCATTAGTTTTAGGAAATGTTCATTTTGTTTATTAAAAAAAAAGAAAAGAAGCCTACCCAGCAGCTATACCTTTCTCAAGTGCTAAGAGCCCTTTCGAGTGATCTTTTCAGAGTTCTGTCTCTAGGAATAACCACAGTATATTGACACAGGAAATCCATCTAAGGAAGAATGGCACGGAGGAATATTACGTAGATTTGCATACAGTGACATCTCATCTTTCCCTCTGTGCAATTTTATCACTGCATTTTTATAATATAGACAGAGCTCCACAATCAGGCCAGGCATTCAGGAATTACAGTACCAATCATATTTGTAGAGTTGACGTAATCTTTGGAACCTTTCATGACAGCACAGTCAACCACTGTTTTATTTATGAAGAGCAGACAAATCTTTTTAGGCAGCTCCTTGTAAACTTAAACTTCTTGCATTTAGCAGGATTGATACACAGAGGTAACCAGCAATGCAATAAAAATACATCACTTACATCTTCCTACATTTAAATATATTATCCACACTGAAAGTTATTAAGAGCAAGTTATTTATTTCGTGCTCAGGGTTTCTGAAGTCTGCAAAATCAGCAGTATGGAAATGAGTAATTTTTGCTCATCTTACATTGTTTAATAGGTTAAACTGAGCATAAACTCAATGGCAGCGTTGTGATTCACATCTAAACTAAGCTTTGTTTCTGTTATGATATACTCTTCTACTCCTTAAGGGCCTCTCCAATTCCCATTGAAGTCAAAGGGAGTACTTCCCTTGATGCAAAATTGCTGCATAAGATTCTACACATGCATGGTGTGCAATAGCTGTTGTAGATGCACGTGCCACAGCCCATGGAACTAGGATATACTATGGTGTGTATTCATTTCAGGGACTTTAAAATCACTCCAGGCAAAATCTTCTTGCAGTAGAAACCATGTCGTTTTATTGGAAGAAGTTTTGTCACCCTAATGTCATTGGGTAATTTTAGATCTTTTTCTAAATTAAAAATTTAATCAATTCTTTATTTAAAAGAATATATTATTAATTACTTCTTTACCTCCAAGATTTTCAAGCTGTTAAAAAAATTGATCACTTCAGAAAATAATATTTGTGACTTCTTTTGACACATTGTTTTTGTAAGTTACATTAGATGCTTTATTTGTTTTCCATCTGGAAGATGGAAACACATGTATAAATACTGTAAATGGGTGTGTTTTTTAGCTAGTGGGCAATTACAGCTGGTTCTGCTAGAGGACATAGGTGCCTCTGTCACGTTTAGTGCCTTTGCTGCCTTAAGGCAAAGGGGACCTGAGCAGTTACTGTACAGGGGCATGCCCACTCTCACAGAGATCTGGGGTGGGAAAGCTTTTCTTTCTTCTGTGAAGCTTAATCACTGTATGTTAGAATTAAATATTCTTTGGAATAAATGTTGTTATCCCCTGTAAAAATCTTGGAATGGAGAGGCCATCCAATCAGGGCAAAAATAAAGGGCTTGGAGGAGCTAGACACTCTTCTTCCTCCCAGCTTACATCCAGTTGTCTGGAGCACATCCTGCACCTCTTTCCAGTGATTCCTTGAAGATCACAGCATCAGTTCTCACTCAGTGTCAGGGCACAGACAAGGGCCTCCAAGAAGAGGAGATCATGACCTTGTAAGGAGCAGGTAACCATTTTTCCTGGCCCCAGCCACCCGTAAGCTGTTCTCTCTCCTTTCCTTATCGGTATAAATATTTAGCTACCCTACATGTAGCAAAGCAGCTTCAGCAGAAGTGGTTGAATCTAACTTCTCGTGTTGCCTGGGGCAATGGGGCTTTTCAAAGAGGATGTGCATGCATGTCTCAGCAGGTAGAAGAATGGTTTGGTCTCAGGGCTTTCATATCTCAGAGGAAAGACCTAATTGCTGGATTCCCAAGAAAAGCACAACATTGGCAACCTTTGCCAGCCGCACAAGTTGTGCTCAGGTGCTGCAGGTATGTGCCTAAACGTTAGGCATTAAAATACCCACCTATCTGGAGACAGTTCACTGAATTCACATGGAAAATTAAAAGTTCTCCAAGAACTTAATCATTTATTTGGGACACTTAGTAGCCTCAAGGATTTTGTGCTAGTTCCCAGGCCTGTGTCCTAGCTGAGCTCACCTAATTCAAGGTTCAAAAATGGATGGGGCCCACATGGTCTCACTGCATTTTGTTTTCTGCTGGATTCAATCAGAGCCAAGCTGGTCTACACATCATGATAGGATCAGGTCTTCTCCCAGTAGTGCCATTTGGAAGGATTATTATAAGCATGAATCAATTGCCAAAATATTTTTGCTACAAATCTCTATCGCATATCTTATGATTGCCACAGAGAGACACTTTGCTCACGTGTTCAGTTCAATGAGATTTGATAATTCCTGGAATACTCAGAGAAAATAAGTCTGCTGTCATCATGCAGGACCTGCTTCACATGCACACTAGCAGCAGCTAGTGAGAGCAGATGGAAGACTTTACTCACTGAAAATTGAGGCAGGGAGTTGAAATTCCTCTCTGCACCAACATTTTCTCAGCATATTCAAGAAATATGGTAGTGTGGAGGTTCAGGATGCCTGGCACTGCTCTTGGCTCTCTAGCTCTGTAAGGATCAGCACCCTCAGCACAATGCTCCTTAGCCCAGGAGAGCTAAATTAGATGGTTTTGCTTTGTGAACATGGTAGGTATTCCTTGCAACTGCATTCATGTCGGAAATACAATTTAATCCCTCCTTCTCTTCAGAGCTGACAAAGCAGTGAATGAGTAAGGACAATAGAAACATGCTCTTTGACTGGATTAAAAAAAAATAAAAAAAGGACAAGAAAGAGTGTATTAGGGTCTTATGACTTTTTAATAGTTGTAATTCAAGTATAAGTGAGATTCTTTCTTCTCCTCCAATACAAGCATTCTTTTACTTCAGAGTGTCTGCATTGCTTCTTCATTCTGTTTCTCCTGGAAGATAAAGCTTTCTGTATTTGATGAATTGTCAGAAATATGCTTCCTGAAAGTCCAACCAATTGCTTCAGAGTTTACCTCTTTATACATGTATTTTACCACCAGAATGGTTTCTTTTCCTGCAAAAAGGAAAGGGAAAAACCACCAGAAAAAAAGGGCTTTTTAGTTATCTGAATAATCTTTTATATTTGCATATAACAAGTGAATAATATCTGGAGCTGTGTCTTCCCCTGCCTTCCCCATTTTCTTCTTGTGGAGAGCTCAATTGTAGAAAAGCTTTCTTTTCTTTATGTGGGGAAGATATTTGCTCTATTTGGTGTGCAGAGTAAATCAGGTCCTTGGTGCTACTGTACTTAGTATTAGGCCATGAGTTTTCAGGGAAAATGTAATGCATGAGCAGAAAATGCAAATTGGAACTTTTTTCTTTTTTTTTTTTTTAAATAAGCCTCTTGGGCTGGTTTCTCTCTTCCTCTTTCTACACTGCTCTTGTCCTTCTGACAACTAATAATTTAGTTTAGTACAAGGAAGGTTAAAATCACACAATAAGAACTTGTCATTGAGTTTATTTAGTATTTAGGGAGCTGATGTATGTTGTTAGGAATTAAAAAACAGCCCATTAAAATTAACCTTGCCATGTTTATTTTTATCAAATTAAGTTGATTGAAGTAAACCTAATTTCTCCTTATTCGCCTGCCTTATATGAAATGGCATGACAGAAAACCAACACAGCACATCCGAATGCACAACCATAATTTTAAAGTATTTATTCACCTGCGTGTCTTGTTTCAATGACATAATATGAAGTTACAATGAGGGCTGACAGACTGCAAACACATGGGAAACACCAGGGAAGGAGAAGATGGCAAAGAAAATAGATGGAACTTGTCAGAGGGGTCATTGTTTACTCTTAGCAGTGAGGCTGCTGGTTTGGAGAAGAGAATCAGAAGTCAGCCAGTCAGCCGTGTTCCTCAAGGCAGGTCCACAAACCTGTTGGGCAGAACATCCTAAATGGTGCAATCCCAACAGATGCAAGCCTGCACCACAAAACAGTTAAAAGCTGGGTCTTCCCATCTTAGTGGGAATATACCAGAAGAGTTTAATTATCTGGGTGTCTCAGAAGAGTTTAATTATCTGGGGCATTACCCTCCCTACGGCTACACGGCTGGTAGTCAGCTCAGAAGTTGGAGAAGTTGCTCGGTTGCACAAGCTGGCAGTGGCTCGTAACAAAACACAAATGTGTAGGTGCTCCCTGTAGGTGATCCAACAACTGTTGGCCAACAGAGCTGTAAGAGATAAACATAAAGGCTTTGTCTCACAGGTGGCTCCCTTTCTTCTCCTGCATGATTACCAACAGTGAAGAACTTCCAGACTATCTTGTACTCTGGAGGGAGTTTTGTGCAGGCCTGGTGAGGTTTACACCTGAAGAGAAAATAATCAGGTTCCTATGTCTCATTTGCAGAGCATGAACAGTATATTTTTACTTTTGGGTAGTCAAACGTTGAATAAATGAGCTGAAAATGAATACCTGGAACCATGCTAATTCACCCAGTCACGTTGCAAGGCCACGGCCTTGTTTGCAGGGAATGTTAGGCTCAAAGCCTTGCCCCAGGCTCCACATATTGTTCCTATTTTTATAACAGTCCAAATCTGAGCCTCTAAAATCTCAGAAAGTTCAAATCTGGATTCAGATTTTTATGCTACAGCCATAAAAACTAATAATAACAAATTTATCAGAAACAGGATGCCTTCCAAAGACCAGACATGGCGGAAATATTAACAAAATCTAAAAGGAACTGTTAGGAAAGATAAAACTGTTACTGATAATTTCAATCAATCTTTTGCATTTTTGCTCACCAGGAGGACTTAGTCTTACTATAAGGCTTTTCTTTAAGGGAATCAACCTACAGAGAGGCTGTGGTTGCCGCCTCCCTGGAAACATTAAAGGTCAAGTTGGATGGGACTCTGAGCAACCTGATCTAACTGAAGATGTCCCTGGTCATTGCACAGGGTTGGACAAAATGACCTTTAAAAGTTCCTTCCAACACAGACCATTCTGTGATTCTATGATTTTATGATTCTAGGAATCTAAGGATCATTTTCATATTTTAGTCATAATCATGCAAGCTGTAGGGTAACTCAGTAAATGGAACAATAAGAAATTTCCAAAACCAGATAATGTTTACACATGAGGTCTAAACAAACTTAAGAACAAAAAACACTTTAATTGTGGTGCAGGTACAGGTACTGATCAAATACACCCTAATACAAGATAAATATAGAGTAACAAAGATGATATCAAAAAGGATATTCAGATACACAGATTTGGTGCCTGATTCTCCCCTGATTTCCCAGTATGTAACCACAACACCCAGGATCACTCCCGTGCAAAAGACAGAGTTCCAAGCATTTGTTACATTTTCTGCTAAAGGCCTCTAAAATACACTGGGCGTGGATTAACAAATACAGGATTTCCAACTTCATGTCTGTTTTCACAGCCTTGTTTTGAAGGTGCTGCATATCTTAATACTCTAGTAATTTTCCTTCTTCTTTCCTTAAGGCTCAATTTATAAACAAATATGAGAAATTAGATGGATGCTGAAAGATAAAAGGGGGGGTGGATCATTAAGTTTCTGATGAAGTAATAATGTACTAGTGTATGCTTGGTGATGAAAGAAGTCAGACAAAAGTGGTCAGTTAAGATGGAAAAAATTGTATGGGAAAAAAGAAGAAAATTTAGTAACCTCTACAGAAGATAGTCTTTAAACAATGGATTTTTAGTAAGTTCCTCATGCCCCACAACGTTTTTTCCATTAAAATAATTTGCATTTCTGATCATCTGCAGCAAATAAAGTGTTCATATAACATAGAATTGAGGGACTTTGCCCGACATTTGTGGTCTACATTTTTTTGTTGAAGCTGTGATGAAGATTGCATTTGCTTCGTTTAGTGAAACAATACAGTGTACACTGTTTATTCTTGAATTGCAATGACACTAAGATCAACTTTTGTACCAGTGTGGGCATCTTACCATAACACACACTTATGGATATTTGATGCTCTTTCTTCAGTGCCAGCCTGGAATACAAGAGCCTTTGGAGAGAGAGGAGGGTGTTAGGAAGATGAGGGCTCTCCAGCCAGATGCTGTATGGGAATAAAACTCCATGGTTATTATTCCAGGCCGGGAGTGCTGCATGTGTTCTGTGCTGAAGGATTTGGTCAATAATCACAGACCCATGTGTCCTGTCCTGGCACAATTACTCTCAGTAGCGTAAGAAGTCTCCAACAGAGGCGTATTCTGTGGTTTAGGGGATACACTGCACGTGCTTTTCTCTCATGGTTAGCTTCTCCTTCCTTTAGTCTCTTAGCTCGACCAGGAATTTCCCCCTGCATGCCAGTTCTAAGATCTTGTGTGGAATCTGTGGCGCTAATAAACATGCAGTGTGCTTCCTCCCTCTGAGGTGCCTGCTTTTCAGTAAGGAGAGAAGAGATCTGTTTATATTTACAGCCCATTTCCTTGCCAAAAATACCACAGAAGCGAAGGGCAGTTTTAACAGACACCAAGCCCATTGACTTGGCACACTAATAGTCCCATGACTGAACTCACACAATTCTTTTTTGACTCTAGCCTGTTTTGCTGCCACTGATAGACAGCAAATACACACACTCTGCCTGTCAGGCAGTGGCCAGATTTTTTGGCTGAGGTTAGGAAGTTGGCGGGTTACCCGCCCTGTGGCTGTACTTGCGGTGTGCACAACACATATCTCCCCCCTCCCTCCATGAAACTCAAGCTGGGGTCTTTATGGTTTGTAAGCAGTAATTCTAGGAGCTGAGCAGCTATCAGCAAGCTAGCCCGAGCTGTGTTAAGCTTTCCTCAGTTGGAAGTTGTTCTATGTTATATATCACTCAACAGATCTATACGCTGTGGTGCTTTAAAGAACAGAGCTCTGTCTTAACTTGTAATCATTTTCTTTGAACTCAGATACTGTGAGAAATGCCAATAAACCCAGCAGAGACTATTTCTTACTGAGAAAGTGGGACTGTACAGGAATGTGGATTTGAACAACAGGCTCACAGATCTTGTAAGTAGTAGGGTTGCTGGAGGAGGTAAAGGGGCACAACCAGACTAATTTCTCTGGTGAGAAACAGACTAATTGCCCTTATCCAGATCACTGGCACTGTGTAAAACAAACATGTAAAAATGGAAACGTGTGACTGCTGTGTTGCTGTGTTAGCCTACATTCAAATTCTTGGCATGGGAGCATCTACTCAGGAGACAGAGCACTATTATACCTCTACTGGGTCTGTTGATGTCATCAACAGCCTAAGAACACAGGAGGTTACAAGAGAGCAATAGCAAAAGGACTTAGAAAAGTCTACACCAAACTGATTTGCAAATTTACATGGAAGTGCACACAGGTAAAGCCATATAGCTTGGAGAAGAGAGAGAGAAAAAAGCCTGACCCCTGGCTTAACTTCCCTCCTGTATCTCTCTAATGGATCTCAGCCAGAAACATTACATCTGATCCTTCTTCAGTTTTGATCAGGCTTTCTAATTGAACTGCTGTCCAAATGTTGCTTTTCAGGCCTATGTTAATACACGGTTGTGTGTATTTACAGTAAAGCTCCAGAGCTGTTCATAGTCACATAAGCAATGCCTCATAGCTGGCTGACAATTTAATGAGACATTCTGAATTTTACCTAAGGCATTCTCACCAGTAGGAAATCCTGTTAGATTTACAAGTGTCCATCTGTTAAAATCCTCCAGAGTCATTTTAGATGCTACACTGTTTGTTGGGTTTTGACCTCCTTTGCTGTGATTGTTCAATTAGTTCTGTTGTGTTCAAACCACATTTGTGTTGTGCATCTTGGAAAGCACAGTAGGGAAAGAGCTCTGCTTTGATGAGATTAAAATGCCAGCCAGGATGTGGCATGCATTCCTGCTCACTTATTTTCCAGGGAAATGCAAGCTAATGCTTCCTTATTTTTACTAATATAGCTGCCCTTGTAAGTAGAAGAGCTACAGTGCCTAAACTGAGTTTGATGCACTTCGATTAAACCTCTTTTTGTCCTGTTAATGCATCTTGAAGGCATTAAGTGGGATCAAGTGGATTAAGATTTCAAGGGCCTTTGAATCTATTCATGAACCTGCAAACGACACACTATTTACTCTTTCTGAATTGGTTAGCTTACCCATAAAATGGGAATAATATATGAACTGGGTGGAAAAAAAATGTACAGCATTTGAAAATCTTTAGGTGAAACAAATGTCAAATTCCGAAGCTACCTCGATTAAGGGGGAAAAAACTCCTATTTTGGTTTCCCGTGTGAGTTCACGACACTTAGCCCCTCCCTTAGCTTTCCTCCCCTCTTAAAGTGCAAGAAAAAATTTCAACCCCTGGTGCCAGAGAAAGCCAAGGGTGGCAGATCAGCGAGGTTCACACCTGCAATTCACAAGCTCTTTTGGCAGAGACACTCAGCCCCTGCCAATGCTACACAGCCAAAATGGCTCCACTTTGTCCTGCACGGACACCTCTCTACAGCTCTCTTATCTGCACAGCTCGAGCAAACACTCCTGCCATAAAATACACCCCCTCTGTATGTTCAGCATGCTCTGCCTGAAAAGTATATTGAGCAAGGGTTACAACAGTTGCATCATAAGGTCATAAACTTATAATTAACTGTAACTAAATACACAGAGCTAGTTCTTCTCCTCCTGCTGCCTGACTGAGGAGACCTGTATCTACCCTTTTCCCCCTGCTCCTTCACAGCTGCTGTGAGATGGCTCAGTAGCATGGGAGGACCCTTGGGCTAGCATGTAATTTCAAATCTTATGGAAGATGGCCGTGGCTTTTGGGGAAGATCCTGTTACATGCATTTTGTATGGCTAGAGCAGTGACGTCAGTCTCAGTGTGCGAGGAGCTGTACAAACAGTAAAAACTTTTTTTTTCCCTCTCTCTTAAAAGACAGGAAACACCAGATGAGTAGATGCTAATGAGGGAGCAGGAGTGCCCGTTGCATTCACTGGGTCCAGTGGCTTTTTCAAGCCCACAGCAGAACTTCAAGACAGAATTCCACTGTAGATAATGAGGTGGTTTAGAATGGATTTAGGGGTGTACACTCCATATCTGAAGAAAAATAGACAAGACAGCACAAAATATTTTTTCAGGATGTCTACTGATGAGAAGTGGGAGATGGAAGTACTAGGAAGGGATGTAAGAGAGATCAAGCAAATGCAGACATTCCACAAGTGGCAGGTGACATGGCAAAGCATGATGGGCACCGAGTGATGGGCTGAAAAAAGAAACCTGACAGCAACATTCTCAGTAGCAAACAACCGGCCACAAGTCTGCCAGCCAGGGCCAGAAAATTAAACAATACTCCCCCAGCATCCATGCCCATGCATGGGCAGTGTTTGGGGTTGAGCCAATGCCACTCTCATTGAACTCATTGCCACCAAGATGAGCTGAGTGAGGAAGATTGTTTCATAGTCATTTTGCTACGTGTAGCCCAGGACTCAGAGAAACGCCCAGTAAAAAAATAGTGTCTGAGTTATGGAATAGAGTGCAGACTGGGTGGTGACTTGCTTCATGGTACTTAAATAAGGAAATAGAAAGTAGAGGTTTGATCACGGAAATGTACTGAATATCAGGAGTTGTTTTCATGTTGAGGACAGGTTTACTGTTGGGATTATTCATGGAAAGCTTCATCTCAGGTTATCATTATGTTGTTTTGTCTGTGAACTTTATATTAGTGGAGAGTTAAGATGTTGTACAGTCAAGTTCTATAAAGACTGCACAAAGGTTTCTTGAGTGTGCTAGGCGCCTACAAGCAATTCTTGACTCTGAGCCAGCATCCTTTTTCACGGAGGACTGTTCAGTTTCAGAAATAATTTTCGAGGAGCAGGAATCTTATCTACCATGATCCTTTCATTCATTACCATTCTCTCCATAGTCTTCCTTAAATTTATTACTTTGAATTCACACTACTCTGCCAGCTGCGAACTCTACGTAGATCTCTTGATATGTGATCTCTGAATTTGGTCCAGTGAATTTAAAAGAACCTAAGTAGTTACCCAGGTGCCAAAATAGAAGAGTTAAGCAATAAAAGACATTAGTAAGTGAACATTAATGCCAATAAGTAACAGGCTACATTTTTATTTCAGATGCAATCCCCCAGAGGGCACATTTCATAGTTGTGCCATTGCAGCAGGAACCCCCTGAGGCACTGTAACTTAGCGACACACCTTCTCCTCTCCTATTCCCTCAGGCAATCATTTACCTCTGGCCTAAATCAGAAATAACATCATATTCCACCCTTCCTCCCTCAACCCTCCCAAGCACTCACCATCTCAGCTAAGCTGGCCAGAGAGAATGGACCTCAGGCTCTTATTCATTTCCCACCCTCCAATTTCTAATACCCAGGGAGGAAGTAAGCAGATGTGTGGCCCTGCTTGTTTTGTGCACCTGGACAAAGCCCGGGTAATCCATGTGGGGTTGTAAGTGGGTTCTTACTCCCTCAGGCAGCAGTGTCCTGCACACATGCAAAACAGAGCACTGAGTTTTCTTTCTTCTGGCTCCCTAGAATTCCAGTTCAAACTCTGTGTACCCTTTCTCCTACAGCCAAGAGTCTTTTTTATGTCTGAATTTGGGTACAACAACCCTTTTTTAAACATAACCGTCTCACCCTGCACCACCCAAAGAACACGGGACTTTCCCTTCATTCCCAAAATACTTTACTCTGAACCTAAGTCTGGGCTCCAAAATCATCATGTGGCTGCTAAGCAAAGTGCTGTCAATCCGACCCATGGGGCAGGTTCCCTGCTGGGAGAGAGTGACACTCCTCAGAAAACAATGGAATTATTTTGAGGAAAAATAATTCCCATTTGAAAAGGAAGTTATTGGAGAGGGCAGGTGGAAAGCAGAATTAGAAGGGAGTCTCTGTGTGCCTGTAACAATAGGGAAGCTGATGGCAGTGACCCAGAGCAGCTGGAGCAAAGCCGTCCTTTTGCTTACCCCAAATTTATTGCACTCCCTCTGGATTTACTTCTTTACTTCTATGGTTCTCACCTGGGGTCTGGTGTGTGAGTTGGCATGGTAAGGCGTGTGCTTCATCATGGCATTTGATCTTGGAAAAACCCTCACAGAGAAGCACTAATTCCTGCAAGTCCTCTGGCACTCTGCTTTGTATCTCCTGGGAAACTTGTACAGACCGTACCAGCAAAATGCCTCTGCTGCCTGCGCTTCCAGCAGGAAGCACTTCAAGGATGTCTGTGTGAGGAAGCACCGCCACTGCTGTCTAAGAGCAATAATTAGTTAAGATGTTGTACTATCAAGTTGTACTTGATAGTAGCAGCACAGTAGGTTGCTGTGGATGACTAAAGATTAGAGTGAATCATAAAAGGGCAGGAGGAATTGAACTCCCTCTATCTGTGAAAACAGGCTGAGACAGTTGGGGTTGTTCAGCCCAGAAAAGATAAGACTCCAGGAGCCATATTTTGAGCCTTATTGCTCACTTATGAGTGAGCCTTCTGACTCCTTATTGTGACCTTCCAGTGCTTAAAGGCTGCTTATAGGAAAGATGGGGACAAAGATTTTGTAGTACCTTATAGCAACAGAACAAGGGGAAATGGATTGAAACTAAAAAAAATATGGAGTCAGACTAGAGGTAAGGAAGAAACTTTTTTACAATGAGAGCGGTGAAGCACTGGAAGATTGTCCAGAGAGGTGGTAGATGTCCCCCACCCCTGGGAACATTCAAGGTCAGGTTGGATGGGGCTCTGAGCAACATGATCCAGTTGAAGATGTCCCTGCTCATTTCAGGGGTTGAACTACATGACTTTTAAATGTCCCTTACAACCCAAACCAATCTATCATGGAATCCCACCGTGGGCCACTAGATCAGGTTGCCCAGATCCTACGAGTCTATGATTCATCAAAAAACAAGTTGCAATTTTCAACCAGTAAAAGCCATCGCACAGTGAGACCACAGTAACCCTAGTGGGGTAAATAAAGGCATGTTTTTGTCCTCTCACTGCTCCAGCAGAGACATGGAAGTCCACATGAGCAGCAAAAGGATATCAGCATGTACAGTAGCACCACAGCCACCCAAGGAAGTGGCAATAGCTGGGGAGGTGGATGAAAGCCCCAACTTCTCTTCCTTGAGTCACAGGTAAAGGTGGGGAGACCGTACCATGAAGGTCTGGTTTCAGAAGGGAAATCTAACAAAAAACAAGTGTGGTGTTTAAAAAAAATCTTACACCTTTAGTAGGTTTGATTGGGGTGCTTTGAAGGGCAGGTCAATCAAGGGCTTATAGGTAATCTCACACCAGATTTTCAACATGTGTGAATGGAAAAACCTCTTTAAGGCCAAAATTCATTGGCCTCACTGCAACTACTGTGAGTTACACTGGCCAGTGAGGTGGTCACAAGAATTTTTATAAACTTATATAAAGCTGCCAATCCCACTCTTTCTGTGATCACTGGAATACCCATTAACTTGGTCTGCTTTGCACTGGAAATGGATTTAACTAACATTCAAAGTTAGCCTGATCACTGAGGTGATTTTATTTTAATGTTAAAACTAACAGAAGCTGAGCTGTGCCCAGAGAAGGCATTTGATTAATTCACACTTTTAAACAAACAAATGAAAATGTCAAAAAGAATGTAATTGACTTATGAAACAAAGATGGAAACAGGCTATGTGTGCAGAAATATAGTGACTTATGAACATCCACTGAAGTTGGGAAAAAATACATGTGGGAAACATTTTAGTGTGTGAAAAATAAAAGAAAAAAAAAGCAAAATAGGAAACTATCAAGAACATGGGAGAGTGACTGGTCAATTAAGTACTGTGTAAAGATTTCCAATTTTCTTGTAGTAAATTATTTATTTAGCCCTTGCATGCCATCAATATATTTTACAAGTTTAATACCCAAATTATAGCTACCCACCCATTTATGGCCTTGTAAATGAGTCCTGACTTATCAATGCAAATTCTTGTTCTAGGCAATGTCAAATTTAGATTGGATTTGGATGTATTGCTTTTACCCTTATCAAGGTTTGCTAGTGTGGTATTTTATTGCTATATTTAAAATGGAAAGTGCTTTTAAATAGACTTGCCTGGATAGCACAACTGATCACAGCTCAGATATGTCATTTCCCAGCTTAAAAAGCCATCCTAATCCAGGCAGGAGGTCTTGGAGATGTTGCAGAACCCATTTATACTGAACACATTTCACTGCAACCTCAATCCTTTGCAATGAAGCGGAAGAGCTATTGTGACAACAATGACTTTAATCTAAAGTAAGGATAGCTGGAACTCTTAAGTAATAAAACCAAACGGCAATCTGCATGTTTCCTGATACTTCGCAAGAAAAGCAAGCAATAAAGAATTCAAATGAACAAGTGTAATGACTTCCCGAAGTGCACTGCATTACGTTTGGTTATGCTTGTGTCTCTTACCCATGTTTCACTCTTTAGCAAAGGTAGGCAGTTATACAGCAAAGGTGAAGAATTATCAGTGGAGGAGAATAATATGTAAGGGATCAGCTAATCAAAAAGGCACACAAATATAAGAACACTGTTGTGTAAAATTATATCAAAGCAACACAAGTGTCTGGAAAACAGAAAAGAAATCAAGCAGAAACATTACTTTCATACGACTAACTAAAAGCAGGATGTGCCCCAGTACGGGAGTCGTTTGGAAGGTTAATAAAAACAACATTTGTATTCATGAGATCAAAGCTAGCTGAGATTTGCATCTCTGCAACAAAGGACATGTCTAGTAAGAGGACAAAACAGAGAGGGAGCAAGAATTGGATAGGAAAAGATTGGATGTAAGAGCTGAAAATGATGGCCACCTTTTTGTTGGCTGAAGCCTGCAACCAGTGTTTCTGGGCCACAGTTCCTTACAGCATAAACAGTCACTGGTAGAAGATTCTGAGGCAAAAGCAGGCTAGACTGAAGGCTGCCACAAAGGCAGGAGAATGTGGGAGGAAAGCCCAGAGGAAGAAAGGGAGTTCTGAACTCAGAGACATGCTCAGCGGAGATGGAGACCTGGAAGCTGCCAATTGCATGTAGGGCTGTCCGCCAGGATTTTGCGCTCTGATGTCCCAGTGCTTATTCTAAGTGCAGTCTTGGGGCTCAGCAAAGACATACAGCTGCAGCAGGGCTTGCTACATCCCTCTGTGGGGCAATTGTGGGGAAAGAGTCTATCTACAGCACAAACAAAGCTTTGGTGATGGACCCTTCTGCCGATAGACAACCAGAGGAAACAAGAGTTGCAATAGGACAGTGCAGGTTTGGTTCAGCAGGACAAGCATAAGGGATCGGCACAGCCTGTTAAGTGGGCATGAAGATAGCACAGCTGGCAAGGCAAACAGCAGGGATCTAGGGACACAAGTACAGACTCAGCTCTCTAGCTGCTCAGGCTCCAATTACCCACTAACAACATATGGCTGCATCAGAACAGACAAGCGTGCATGGCAAGGAAGAAGGGAGCTTCCAGGCAGGCATTTTGCAGCCATTGACATTAGATGCATCTCATGCACTATGAGCAGTCCAAAAGCTTGGCATTTCAGCTGTCATGACTCCTACAGTTGTCCCTGGAAGGAGACAAGCTCCTCCAGAGCAGATCTCACCACATCTCTTCTCACACTTGTTCTTCAATGGGATGAAAACCCCACATTTTCTCAATTTTCTCAATGGCTGGCTCAGACTAGGAACCTCATTTTTTGTACAATATAGGCAACAATATAGGATTTGGATCCCACCCTTAGTACATATAGCTGACCTGTCACAGAGGTCAGGATCACTGATATCTGCAGCCTGATACAAACCACTCTTCTGGACCTGTGGCTGATATCTCTGTCACATACCTCTCACCTTGCATTCACCCAGATGATTTACTTCAAAAGCACCTTCACTTTGGTAAACTATAGTGCTTGCACAGCTCCATTAAGTGCAATACCTCTTCATGAAATCACAAGTGTTCCTTTTACTATTTGCTATTTCATGCACACTTGCAATCTATCTCAGCCCAATACAACTGTTGACTGTTGGAAGGTACAGCTAACATTAACCAGCATAGATGACCCCTGTATACTGCAGTAATTTCTGGTTAGAGTTATTTGCTGCCTCTCATACTGCTGTGTTGTTTTGAAGGGTCCACAATAGAGATGAAAACAGGTTAAAACCATTTTTTTTCTGTCCCTATTTGAAGATTTACAAATATTATGTTTTCAAGATAAATAGTAAAAGATTTAGCTTTTTTAAATTTAATTTTTGCTACTGAATTGAGTGGGAGAAAAGTTGTTCCAGCATTCAGTCCTTTTAATAACTTCATCTTAAATCAACTTTATATACAGGCCACTCAAAATACCCTTCCAGCTAATTTGTTATGGGCACTGTATTATTTCACACTGATCTGTCCTGGGAATTTACAAATTCATCACAGATAACTATTTTCCAGACTTGTTCTTGCTCCTACTGAACTCAGTCATAAAAATCCCATTGTGTTCAGGGCCAAAATGATTGGGTCACTGAGTCCTACTATTATTTCAAGTTCAGGTTTATTCTACAGTTTCTATCCCATGTGAGTTTATTCTGTTTTGGAACTGCTAAACAGCATAGTCCACTTGAAGAAGACACATTGGTTGTGACAGCATCATACAAAGTCTCGTCAGTATCACTTCTCTGTTGCGTAAATGCAGTACATTGTTCATATGTTTCTAGTTAGTCCTCTGTATTTCATAATCAGCTTTCTTTTTTTAATTACTTAACATGACTTTATAACTGTGGTCACACTTTAAGACTAAAATCGTGCCATTGATGAACTGTAGGAGTGGGAAGGGATGGGGGGAAATCTCCTATTGAACTATAAATAGTCCTTACAAAGTGAAAACAACCTAACCTTGTTAATCACAAATTAGGAAGGAGTGTGCCAAAAATAGCACAACGATGGAGTGTCAAATCAAACGCCTCTGTGCAGGTAGTTTGTACAATACCAGGTGACTATAACTGCTGTGGGAATATCCTTGCTCAGGAAAACAGTCCAAGTCCGTGCCAACTAGCCATCAATGACTGGCTTTCTCAGGAACTCTGTTTAAAAGGCATCTAGGCAACAGAAATGAGTGATATGGTCTGTTCCTCCTGCATTACTTGGCCTCACTGGCAGTACAGTATGGTTGTTGTAATCTAAAACCAGACAGTTGTTTGTACAGTAGTGTAAGAATCTAACAATGGCTGTGCCAAATAACTCTCCCACACAACTTCTGAGATCCCTGTGAATATAAGTTTGCATTAACAATTCGCCCGGCAGGGTTTGCTAAAATGCTTCCTCCCAGCAAGCTGAATTTTCAGGCTTCATGGCAAAGCCTTCTGGCTCAAACAGTTCGATCATTTTCTAGTCTTGACTATGTTCAAATATTTCATAATAAGAAACTGCATTTTTTCCACTCCTAGACTCCCATCAGAGTGTTTATTATATAAGATACATTACATAAGCTGGCACTTTAGGTGCTTTATGAGTTTTCCATAAACCCTTATCTGCTAATGGCTAGCCTGACTTTGTGAGTCTACTGCAATTTCTGACCTTTCCTAGTAATGGGAACCTGGTTTGAATAATGTTTATAGTACCTTTAAAAAGAGGCATCATAGAAAAGAAAAAAAAAATCATAATCATTATGATAAAAATATTTCCTTTATATGATACTTCAGCCAACTTTCTTTCACTGGCTGAGTAGTGTCTTTCCAAAAACTTTCAGCATGTACCTTTATTTTTCTCAGCTGTGGATTTCAGGTTGAAAAGCAAACCCCTTGGATTAAAAGCAGAAATAGACTAAATCTGGCAATCTCTGATGAAAGGTAAGACTCTTTGCTAAAAGTTCCATGCCCAGTGACCAGGCTCAGTAACTCCATCCAACTTACTGACATTCTGCTTTTTCATGATTTAAGAATTTCAAACATGCAAAATCTCTCACAATCTTCATAAGCTAGTAGCCCTGATTTTCAAAGATGCCGACACCAACAGGCCCAGAGAAAATAGCTGAGATTTTAGTTCAAAGGTAGTGCTCTCCAGCTGGCTAGGAAGTTCTGGATTGGAGATCCCACTCTGAGCCATTATCAGCCCCACTAGAAGCTGTATCAGCCTTGCTCAGCTGAGTAAGAGTGGGTAGGATTGAACCCTGCTATATGACATGGTACCATCCTTGGATTTGACTTCTCGGTGGGAAGGAATTTAAAGTAATTCTGGTGATAGCCAACTGGAAGCACTTTTATTGGTATACATGCAGAGTCAGAGAATCATAGTATGGTTTGGGTTGGACAGTACCTTACAGTTCATCTAGTTCTAACCCCCTGGCATGGGCTGGGACACCTTCCATGAGACCAGGTTGCTCAAAACCTCATCCAACCTGGCCTGAGCAGTCTTCTCCAGGCTGAAATACCCCAGATCTTTCAGTCTGTCTTCACAGGAGGGATGACCAAGCCATTTGATCATCTTTGTGGCCCTCCTCTGGACCCACTCCAGCAGGTCTACGTCTCTTTTATGATGGAGGGCCCAGATCTGGACACAGCATTCCAGTGGGCTCTCACGAGAGCAGAGAGGGAGAATCACTTCCCTTGACCTGCTGGTCATGCTGCTCTTGATGCAGCCCGGGATACAGTCGGGTCATGCACATAGCTGGGTCATGTTAACCTTCTTGTCAATCAACTGCTGCAAGTCCTTCTCCACAGGGTGGCTTTTGATCCTTTCCCTGCCCAGCCTGTATTTATGACTCTCCTGCCTGTCAAGGTCCCTCTGGATGCCATCCCTTCTCTCCAGTGCCACAACCACACCACACATCTTGGTGTTGTTGGCATGACTGCGTGAATTCCCACTGTCCATGTCAACAACCAGGATGCTGAACAGCACCAGTCCCAGGGCCAGCCCCTGAGGAACACCCCTTGTCACTGGCCTTTACCTGAGGGTGAAGAATTTAGAAAAACATTTGGGAAAAGCTTTCCCATTTCTCAAACAGGTATGAATATTTACCAGGTAGGCCTGCTCCTTAACGTACTTGCAGCTACTTTACAGAGATGCAGTACAGGGAGATCTGCTCTTAATTATCTTAAAATACAACCACAGGAAATAGCACAAGGCTGTCATAGGCTTTGCAACCTAGAATTCCTACTTTTAATCAGCAATAGTAATTTTAAATTCAGCTTTTTAAAAGTCTTAGTAAAATTTACCTTAGGGAACAATAAAATGTCAATTAGGTATGACAAAGGTACAGAGCAGAAACAATTAGTCATTACCTCAATAAAAGAAGAAAAGATGGGACTGTGAACCTACCAGACGAATTCCAGGAAACGGGATAGGCTTCTTGACCTTAATGCAAAAAGCCCAAATATTTGGAGAAGGTATTTTTGGTATCTCTCTAAAGAAACCAGCGCTTTTTTTTCTTTTTTCATAGCCCAGCTTACCACTGATACTACACCATATTAATTCAATGGTATTGATCAGTCACTCTGATAAATCATCCTATATTTGCTTACATTATAAGCCTCCTAACGTATCTCAACATTGTACAGAAAGCACTGCAATGTACCCCAAGTAGTCACTAGGTGGTAACATATGCAGACTCGAGCATACCTGCCAATCCTGCACATCCTCATCTAATGTTTGTCCACATTAGAGAAATTTAATCGATCTTCTGACGGAACAACATCAGGTTTGTAGTGTCTTGTAATGTTTGATAGAGACAAAACCTTGAGAGCTCATGAGTTGGGTAAAGCCAGCCAGGAGGATAGCTGCCTTTCATGCTGCTCTGGAGAGCCACATTCATCTCCACGCCTGCCTGCGAAGCCGGGTCTGTAGGAATCCCTGTGAAACTTGATATGAGAGCTCGGAAAGGTGTGTGTTTTCTATTAACTGCTATCAGCCTTTCCCATAGGGAAAAAGAAGTCGTGGTTTGCAAGTTTCTGCCTTGGTGCTTTTGATATATTTGCTGAATGCCTCCTGCTAATACAGGGCAAGGTTGCCCCATGCACCCACGCCAGGGAATAAAGAATTGAAAATCTCCCTGGGTGGCCCTGCACACCGACCGACTGTGCCTGTCGGGCAGAGCAGGCTGCCAGGGAGCTTGTGGAGCCCCAGCCCACTGCTCTCCTACCCCAGCACCCCAGCGGGGAGTAATTTCCAGGTGATCTGGGCCAGGAGCAGTCTGCTTTGCTGTCTGATTAATGGGAGAACCCCAGACGAAAGCATCATTCCCCGACTCCCAGAGCTAGGCAGCGGAGAGCAGCTCTGTGTTTCAGGAGGAGCCTGCTGTCTGGCAAGCACCAGGGCAGACCCAGACCCATCTAGGTGAAGCTGTGCAACATTTCCACAACTCAAAATTTGTTTGCCTCATTTGCAGAGAGCCTAGAGGGCATGGCAAACCGAAGGCCAGATTTTGTGCTTCTTTCTGAAAACCTTTAACAGTTTTCCTGCAAAGTAATAGCGAAGAAGGGACAGGAAGAGAGACATGAGGTTAACTAAGTTATGTACAATACAGTCCAGATACAGACATCAAGAAGGAGACAGGCTGATTCTCAAATTTTCATTTGCACAGAGCTGGAAATTTTTCTGCCTTTAAGAAAGCAGCACTATTTTAAGCCTTGGTCTACCGTTTCTGAGTTAAAAATTCTGCCCTGAGGAAAGGGAGGTGCCTGAAACAGGAGCATGTGGTCTTTATTTGGATTGTCCCAGCAACCGAGTCTGCCCTGCAGCTTACTAAATGATTGGCACATTAATTAAAAAAAATCCCCAGACATTTTTAAAACAAACATGTTTTGTCCTTTCTCCCCCTCCTTTGAGATATTTGTTACTTTTCCAATAAGCTTAACCAGAAAGAGGAGCAAAGTGAATGAGCTGTAGAAATGCTAATTCTGAAGGCCTGTTTCCTCACCTTGATTATGTAGTTGTGCGTTGCCTAATATAGCAAGGGAAGGATGACATCTTCTGAACCATCCGATGCAATACGTGACACCTGGCATGCTGAAAAGGAACTTGAGAGTCTTTAGGGGGGTTTAGTCCATGTTTTATCATCTGCCAGCTGTATCTATAAGAACACAGCAACTGCTCATTCATTTATTGTCTTGGACCATTTATCTGCAATGCAAATGGAATAACAGAAGATTGAACAGCAAATAGATCCACATGGCCATTGTATGGAACTATGACTCCGTGCTGCCCAAAAATGTTGTGGAGTCTCCTTTCCTGGAGATATTAACCCCAACCCTGGACATGATCCTGTGCAACCTGGTCTGGGTGAACCTGCTTTATCCAGGGGGTTAGACTAGATGATATCCAAAACTTCCTTCCAGCTCCACCCATTCTCTGTGATTCATGTTGACTGAGTTAAAGGACTTTCATCAGACTTTTTTATTCATGTTTGTTTCCTCTGGCATCCATTTGTGTACTAGTGATCAGATTGTTATTGTAATCCTTTACTGTAAATATAGTGATTCAGTAACAAATACAGTGATTTAAGAAAGTAAATATTGATAGCTAACTCAGGATGGTTGGTGCACTTTGGAGAGATAGAAAAGCAAATGCAGCACCTGAAACACTCACATTGAAAAACTCAAACCTGGTCTAAGTTTAAGTTAGAAACTGTCTGACCACCCACATTTAAAACAAAAACCAAAACCCAAAAAATCCCAAACAAAAACAAAAAACCCACCACCACACTAATGTAAACCTTTCAACACCAAGGAGAATCTAAGAAATCAGTTTAAAAAAAGGGCTCAACCAGACTGAAAATTATCTAGTTCTTCTCCTGACAGTTTAAAACAACTTTCAGAGGCAATGTTTCCTGAACTCCCCTACATGGCGAACAGCAATCCCTGGCCATCTGTGTTGCTAGCCATCTACACTGCCTTTTTCTTGATGTCTAGTCTAAAACTCCTTTGATGCAGTTTATATCAACACTCTCTGCTTTGTCACCAGTGCACACAGTAAATTTTTTTCCTTTCTGGCTGAAGTGCCTTTTATGTGTTTGGAAACTGCTGACTGACTTTGCTTAAGAGAGAGAAAAAAACAAACAAACAAACAAACAAAAATGCATCCATCGGCACTGCAAGGTCAAATTTAACCCTCAGCAGTACAAATTCTTTTTCAGGATCTGAAAGGCATGACATGGCCAAGAAGCTGCTGCCAGCCAAGCAGATGAAGGCGCTGTAGACTTGGCCACTGCTGTACCAGGAACACACCTCGCAAAGCAGGAAGGAAGGAGGACACGGGGAGCTCTGAAGATACCCTGCCAATTCTCCTAGGGTAGGAGGAGTTCCCAACTCCAGTAGTACTTGAGGAAAAGCAGCAGTGACTGGGACAAGCATCCTGCTAGCACCTCTGGGATCTGGCTAGCCTAATCTCTTTAGTTCTGCTGGTCAGGGATAGCCCACAGGGCACAAGGAAGCAAAGTGGAATGCATCTGGGGCACTCCTCTGGTATTCAGAACCCAAAAGATTAATTCATTCAGGATGATTTAGATAAATTGCTGTGGCTCTAATCTGAACATTTTTATAGCTCATAATGCTCGTGATTTGCAAGGGTAAGCTGGCACTCTCAAGAAAGAGCTGTGTGTGATTACTAAAAATATTCAATTTTAAATGTAAACAAACTTATGGTATCATTTTTATTTTGTAGTGTTTAGATTGTATCTGTGGCCTTACAAGGAAAAAGATTCTTTTAACAAGCTTTAAACTAGAGCCCAAAAACAAAAAAAATGGGTGCTCTGGTGCATTATTGTTAACATTAAAATTAATTAGCATAGATGTACATTTTTAAAAACAGTTCTTAAAAGATGATATAATAATTCTCCCTCAGAAAGCAACGATAATTACAGAGTATTGTTGCACCAGCTTTTTTTTGCTGTTCATATTCTAGGTGATATGAAGAATCATTCTAATTTTGAGCATTCCTATATGCTTTAGTCTGTGTGAAAAGCTCCATCACTAGGAGGGAACACCTAGCCTAGAGTGATTACTTAAGGCTAGAAACTTATGTGGCTACTAGAGAAGAAAGCAGATTCGTTTCTTTTGTCATATGATTGTCTTCCCCCTCTTTTTTTTCTTTCTTTTTTAGTTCCTTGTCTCGCTTTGATTTACACTCTTGACGGTCTACTGTTTTGAGAACCTGATGTGGAATCTTTAAGTCATCTGTGACCTAGGTCACTACAGACAGGAGCAATTTAGTAAAAGTATTAATTGAAGCTCTCTGGTAAGCCCTAGTTCTGCAGATGAAGTTACACATCAAACCTACACAGACTGCAACTACACTTCCGAACAGACTAAGATTTTCAATATCTCATAAACAGGCTCCTCAATCACCAGAATCTAATAAGACTATAATCATCATTGACACTATAATGATTAAAATGAATAAAACCCATTAAGAAAAGTCATGTTGAGTTATTAAAAGTTTCGCTCTGTGTGATATGTAATCTTTTATCCATTTTTTATGATGAAATCTGTAACCATCTATCCACAAAAGACCATTAATTTACTGCTCTGTGGATGTTACCATGCTCTTTAGTTTAACAGCTTATCATTGATTTCTTGAGGGAGATATTATATTTGGAGAAATACACATGGAACCAAAGCCAGTATCTTGCTGTAAATTTGCCACTGACAGGATGATCAAAGTGTTTTGGTCTAGTCAAAGCAGAGGGCTGGTGAACAAGTTCAGAAGAGCCTATGGTCATATCCCTGCTGTTGTAAGCAGACCCCGAGGCGAGGCAGCAGATACATGTTCTCAAGAATCACAAACTCTTGTAAGAAAAGGTCATGTGCACTGCAGGGGGAAACACAATAAAATTTCCATTAACTAGAGCCTAGTTAACCGGCTTATTGGCATCTATTAGAAACAAATTGCAAACAAAACTGATCCTATTATAAACTTCCCCTTGTTCCCTCAGTAAAATAAAGTCACTGAATGACCCACAAAAGAGGAGGAACGCAGCTTGTCAGATGACTTGCTTTATTTTCGAGGGAAGTATTATGTTTCACACACTGAAGGGTCTACAGCCATGACTGGCAGAAAATTACATAGTTATGGGAAATACGTGAATCAGTGCATCAAAAGTAACCTGGAGAGGGGAGGCAATGCACTTCTGCTCACATTCTTTTAATAGGGACTTTTTTTCCTCCTAGGCAAACAGCAATAAAAAAATGTGAATGGAAAGATGTGTACACAAACTTTCTGTCTAAGTGGTGGGAGAGCACTCTTCCTGAAGTGTACATTTTCTCATAATAAACCCAGCTCCAATATCTTTATTGCTCATCTTCTTTTTAATCTTATTAACAATAAAGACTAAAAATGTTTTGAAGAAGTCAGATAAAGGGTGTTCTCTTTTTTTTTCCAACATTCTTTCCATTTACCTGGAATTACTAATAAAGTGTCTTTCCCAACATTTTTAATGCTGGGTCAAATCTTCAGATGGTGCAAAGTCACTCAAAAGCAGTGAGGATATGAAGATTATTATTTGTTGAGAATCTGACCCAATCTCTGTATTTTCCATCTTTCTGGCTTTTTCCTTCAGGCACCCCTTAGCACTTCAGATATAGCTATGAATCAAATAAAATTCCTCTTGGTTTATCTGAACATGCCACAAGCCAGTTCCACAGAAATGTAAGTCCTTTTGCAAAGGGAATAAAACAAAAAACATTTCCTTTTCAAATAAATATGGGCATGGCAATGATAAAAGTCAGATATCACCCTCCTCTTAACAAAAGAAAGTAGCAGATGGAGGATGCAGGAGCATTGAACACAATAATGACTGTGGATGTTATTTTGACATAGAATACAGCTATAGGAAAATGCTCTGGTTTTAGGCACTCAGTTCAGAGACAAAAGCGTGCCAAGGAATTCACAGAGACGAGCTTGGTCTGGCCAGCCCTGCCCTTTCACATGCTCTGCCGAGGCAGGATGCTATCTATCTGAAAAACCCAATTTTCTCAGCAATGCCTTTGAAAGAATAATAGAAAGGTTTCAAGTAATGGTTGTAGTAGGAATTTGGGAAACAATCCTAAAAGTTAAGTCTTTTCTTCTGAGTAATAATTCTGACCCTTGCTTTGGGGACTGTGACAAATATCTGTCATGATCATCTGGTTTTCTGGTTTTATACAACAGCTACATGTTCTACTGCAAAGGGAAAAATAAAAATTTAGGAGACCACCTACTCTGACCTAGTAGAGAGTCTTTCTTGTAGTCTGGATTTTAGATTTACTGAGTGATCTATGCTGAGTTCCACTGCAGCATTTTGTTGGTCCCTGTGACACTATTTTTCTTCCCTTGCGACTGTAAGCGAGAGATTAAAATTCTATTGCACAAATGCCCCAGAGCCACAGAGCTCCTGGCCATGGGGGATCTTTCACATTGTTCAGCCTGATGCTCTGCAGAGCACAAGCCAGGCAGCTCAGTACAGCTGTCAACAGATTGAGTCTTATAACTTAGGTGAATCTGAAGTATTTCAGTTGGTTTGCCATACGCTGATTGACTGCCATTAGTAGAAAATGGGTAGTCTGAGGTATTTGTGGTGAACTCTACAATCTTCTATCCTTTGAAGAGCAATAATTTACTGCTCTGCACATGTGACCACACTCTTTAATTTAACAGTTCATCTTGCTGGGGGCAGGGAATTTGTTAGTAGCAGATTATTCTGACAGGTGACCTGTATCCCATGTTGCAAAAAATGGGGTTCCTGACAGATGTTCCCTCACTCCAACTCTGATCAATGGTTTGATTCTGTGTGAGTCATAACACCCTGAATTGGGAAACACCTGAGAAAGGAGTCTCAGACTGCTGTGCCTTTCTGCCTACTATCCCCACCCCAGCTCTTGCCAGAGTCTAATCAGGAGGAAAAAAATCCAAATCCAAGTTCAAATTCCAGTTGCATAGCAAAGTGGTGGTATTTCTTCATGATCCTTGCAACTAATTCACTAAAACCCTGAAGCATGACTTGACTACAGTCATGTATTAATACAGAGCTTCAGGTATCATGAGAGAAAAGATTTCTCCCCTGCCCCTGGACTAAAATGTGGGAAGGAATAAATAGGAAAATTTGTGGCTTAACAGAGGTTTGATTCCTTAACAAATACTGCATATCACAGTGAATGATGTCTGTTGTCAAAAGATTTAAAGGGGAAAGTTATTAGGTAGATGAAAGCTTGTTAAGGAGTCTTCTATGGTGGGGAATAAGGTAAAATGAAAAAATGAAGGAACCTGCCTCCATCCTTGAAGAAATATTTACTTTAATACACCATAAACAAAAGTTAAACTGATTGCTAAAACATGCATAGTTTATAGATATTAATGAATTTCATTTTATCTTCATATTATTAAAAAAATACATTTTTCAGCAAGGTGGTGAAGATTTTGTTGCATGAATGTTTCCCTGCTCTTAATCTGAACTGTAACTAATTATAATCTTTTGAGATGACTCCTACACTGATCAGGAAAGTGAGGGAGCGGCACGCTTGCAGGAATGATGAGAAAACATGTCACTTTGAGAGTTTTAGCGAATCTGTTCAATGGTAAGGGGTAGTTATGGACTGATGAGTCAGCTGTTCCACAATTACAGGTGGAGAGAGCAATAAAATCTTGCTGAGATGAGTTTGGCTATTGAAATTATATGGTTTCATAAATAGTATAATATTGTTCTCGGCAGGTAAAAGGGTGTATTTTAAGGACACCCACTTTACCATATATAGAACTATCCGATGGCTGAAGGTTAACAGGCCATCTGCTTAATGATAATAGAAATCCATATAATTACTTGATAAGAAAATAATTGCTGAAGCTTTGTTCTTGTGAAATTACAGTTTACTGAATAGGCAATATTTTCATTGCAAATATTTTCCTACAAATATATCGAGGGAGAGCGGGCAGAAGAAATTTTTCCTAGTGTGTGTCTCAACAAGGAGTACCGCATTTCATAATAAACAAGTCATAATGGTTGGTCTATTTTTCCTTCCAGCTGATGCGGGAAAAGAACAAATTTCTTTTTCCTTTCTTGCTCAAACGTTATGTCTAGAAATGTAACCTCAGCACTATCTTTAAACTGGTGATCATGTCATGCAGCTACAGATTCCCAGATGTGACTGCATCAGGAGAGTGGGGCTTTTTCCCTTAAAAAGGAATGTCCACCCTCAGCAAAACACAGTATATGAGGAATATGAGCTAGCTTGTCCTTCTTTAGCCCCCTGTTATGTCTCACAATTGCTCCTGACCCTTTTCTGGTGGAAATTCCTTGCTCCCTGCTCTCTGGCTGTTTATTTGTAAGCAGTTGCAGATGAGAAATTTCACAAACAGCCAAGTGAAGCCGGAGAACTGCCTCAGAGACAGGGCAGCAGTGCAAGGAGAACAGACATGCCAAAGTCAGTCAAAAAATTGCTTCCTTCAAAAAGCATTAAGCCGATTTTTGGATACTCCCTCAAGTGATAATTCATTAGCAGCCAGGCCCTAGACTTCATCCCTTTGAGTCTAAAAATCAGCTGAAAATTTCTGAGGATTGGTCTGTAATATTGCTATTATTTCAGAGTAGTCTGAAAAGTTATCCACAGCTTTCATCAATCATCATGCAAATGAACTTTGCTCTGCAGGTCCGATCACATCTTGATGTTCTTTTTACTAAAATGTTCTTTTTATGGAATATTTTTTACAAAAGGACTTATAACTGATACTCGGGAGTATTCATCATGCAGCAGGCTTATTTATACCCAGCATAATGCTAAGTGTTATAGTCCTCAACTTGAAAATGTCTT
Source organism: Bombycilla garrulus (assembly GCA_013400315.1). NCBI lineage: Eukaryota > Metazoa > Chordata > Aves > Passeriformes > Bombycillidae > Bombycilla > Bombycilla garrulus. The sequence continues at coordinate 1,732,077 of VXBU01002007.1, forward strand.
GCTCTCACAGAGGATGCAAACAAGGTCCAAAGAGTTCTGAACTGAACCCAGACATTGCAAAATTTAATACAAATTACTGCCATGAAAAACTGCGCCAGTATTTTTAATGATTACACATATGGGTCTATAGAAAGTAATTTTGAAGGCTCATTTCCGCAGGTGTAAAGTGCCTAGGCTTTCAAAGGAACTATTAGGACTTGTCTAGGTATAATTAAAATTACATAATTCATAAATAATAAATCCCTTTTTTTTCAATTACTCTTCTATCTAATTATACATCAGTGCTTAATTGATATTTAGCTCAGTCAGTACCTAGGTCTTTATGTAAAAGCAGAAAAAATACTTTGGGTTGGAGTCCACTTAACCAGCATCTTACTTACTTGCATTCAAATATTTTTCTCACACAAAATAAAACACAGATTATCTAAAATGAGAGTGTAAATTGTCTCACTATGTCAACAGTGAGAAGTAGGTATGTTTTAAGGCTTTTAAGAGAAAACTTAGGCTAAGCAACAAGGTTTCATCCAGGACTCACATTTCAGTTTGCTCTTAGGTACGGAAAAGACTTTAATATACAAGTTTAAAGGGTGTAAGGGGAAGGAGTATCTCGAGAGTGATTCTTGGTGTGGTCTGAGGCGCTGCATAATAGAATAGTTTCCTGTATAGCTCTTCTGGAGATTAGTTTATTTTTAAGTGGGAAGTAACCAAGAATAATTTCTTAATGTGAAGACTTCTCTTGCATGGATAGCCATGCTGAGAGGCAATATTTGCCTCAGATCCCCATGGATAATTTGTAATAGCGTTTTGCTATTCGGAAGTCGTATTACTGATTCCTTTCCTAACATTTGCCATTAGTCTATATTTTATCATAATATCAATGTACCTACTGGCACGTGTATTATGTTGCCATTGTAAATTACTGTTGCAATGGCTGTATTCCTCCTGGACTCTTAAACCGAAAGGTAATTTTTCTCAGATTCGCCATCAAGTCTTGAATTTGACCTCTGAACTCTGCATGACTACTCATAGAGTCAATCAGATGGGAAAGTTCCACCACTGACTGAATCTTCCATTATAGCTATTGCAAGGTCTTGGCAATCTTTGCAATAGATAACACACAGGCAAATCAGATACCATTTGGTAGCAATGCTAGAACTGTACTAATTTACAAAGCTACCACTGAATTTGCAGTAGTGCTTTGTACTTAGAAGATAATTTGTTTTAATTTATCTGAAACTGTCTATCTCTGCACATACTTTGCTGTTGTGAACATACACATGCTTTATATTCACTGTGTTTAATGTAGAAGATTTTCTTTCTTTAGCAGCTGTTTTACCTGCTACCCAGGTTAGGAAAAGAGTGGCAAATATTCAGAAGAGCTATGTTCTCATCTAATTTGTCCTGTATCACCATCATCTAATTTGGTCTATATCATGATGTAATGTTTTCATCTAATTTGGTCTATATCATGGTGTAATACTTTCCAATTCATATTTAAACTTCAAAGTCCCACATCAATAAAACCTCTTTCCATGCTCATTCACCTATCACCTACTATTGTCTGCAGAGTAAAGTGTGCATCATCCCACTGAATCTCCAACATGTTTGAATGGAAATGGGCCAAATGAATTTACCATTACTCTAGGTGTCTAAAGACAGGTTCTCCTGTATTGAGGAAGTAACAGGTTTTCATCTTTCTTTCCATATAGTAATGGGGGAAACATTCAGGAGCAACACATGAAGCTTCGACATCTACACTTTTGTTTCAGTTTATCAAGATTTTTTACTTTCATCTTTCAGTAAAAAATTACAGAGATATTACATGAGAAATCCTAGATAATATCTTCGAGATATTACATGAGAAATCCTAGATAATATCTTCGAGACAGACCACTGTTTCCAACTGTTTAAACAAAATCTAATGTGAACATACTTCAGCTTGGCTGGCTTTGAAGCATGAGTTTAATAACCATTGGGATAGAAACATCATTATTCATAAAAAAATAACAAAAATGACAACAGCAAGTTAAAAAAAAAGGTGTGCTTGCTAGAACTTGCAGCACTATTATTGTATGTAATCCCAAAACCAAAAACAGTTATTTAGAAATCAGGATATTTAAAAACAACTTAGAGTCTAAGGCTCCATGTTCCATGTTTGCCTTTCAGTTACTATTTCAAGTTTTCCTTTACAAAGAAGACATTTGGAAAGTAATTAAAAAAAAAAAAAAAAAAGGAAAGCCAGGTCCTCCTGGTGCTAAGACTCATAGCTTCAAAGAAAAACCAAAACATTACAGAATCATGGAATAGTTGGGAAATTTATCAGCCCTGTGACACAACAGTTACATTCTAGAATACAACTTGCTAGCCCAGGATTCACAAGGCCAAAGGGCTTGTCCCCAGAATGGGCCTGGTTATCAAGAAGAGTTACAGGCATTCACACAGCCTCATGCCAAAGCCTTCTCCTGCCATCCCTTGCATATGGAAAATGTTAGAGAACCCAAACAACTAAATCAGGCAAGAGAAACAAAAAGAGAATAACAATTACTTTCACATGTCCCATAAATATACCTTGGCAGTGAATCCATTTGGAAGCACAGCACATTAGACAATTAAGGGCAATTTTTTCAAATGTGTTCTCTGAAATTTTAATGCAGCGTTGCTCACCTGGTTTTCACAGGAAAACTCATGTTTTCATGTTGAGTTGCATGTGAAAGCTGGCATGCAACCATTCCTTGTGTAGTTTCAGAGGCTGCAAAGAAGGGCCTTCGAAAGTTGAACCTGCTGGTTACCATTCTAATGCAGAGATAAAATATTTTTCCTTGACCTTGATCTTGCAGGGTTTTCACAAGCTTCAAGCGAAAATAAGTGTTCATTCCTCTAAGTAATTTTTGCAAGACGTCTGTGGGAAATTACCCGCAAGATGTAAGTAGGTTCATCTGATAGCTGGAGACCCTTAAAGTGTCTATTAGAAAACTATACTCATGAAAGACTTTCTTATTGATTGCAACCATTATTAGCTCAACTGGCCTGAGACAGAGAATAAATATGCATTATATCTCTTGAGAAAACAAGTTTCACGATTATACAGATTTTATTAGACAAACAAGATTTTTAAAAGCTTGTATGGTCAGTTCTTCTTTGGAGAGGCTTGTCCAGCTTGGAATCATTACAAGAGCTAACAGCAGCTCTCTGTATTGTGTGATTCATCTGTCCCTATAGATAACCCTATATATCACTGCAGAGTGTGCTGATTAGAAGGGATGTTGCTAGGACCCAGAGGCCTAAATTGCTGCTTAAAGCTGCATTAACATTTCACATTTATTAACTCAACATACAAACGATTGATCTGAAAACAAAATTAGTGGTTTCTGTGGCATAGTAGTGAAGAATAGCTCTTTGTAATGAAAGAAATTCTCATTCTTGATTGCATAACAGTAACCATTAAATTTCCTTATTATAAAGGCGTCTAATTAGCAAAGATTTTCATTTTTTCCCAATACCACAGGGGGCCAATCACTATTCTGAGCACATATCACTTAGGTGCATAAAAATTTGCATTGTGCTGTTGGTTTTTCTTTTGAGAGAATGCCTGGGAATATAACAGAATATAGATATGATGGCAGTATTTTCTACATAAAATTAAAATTCAGTTCAGCAGAAAGTGTTCAGAAAGGAAATGTACTTGAAGGTTCTGTTTCCTCTCTGTCTTCCCATTCTTCACCCCTCCCTGAAAACTTTGTAATGGATATTGTTACCATAAAAAGAAAATGGTTTTGTTGTTTGATATAAAATTCCCCTGCAAAGCACCCAGAGGTTTTCAGTAGGACCCTGCTTCTTCTGAGCATCCTCTTGCCTCACACAGAATACAGGTGCCATTTAAAACCAACACTTGCATTTCAAGGGTGCTCTAACTGGCCTTCCTTCAACTCTCTCTCCTCCACAAAGTCAAGCGCTGTGAAAGAGAAATTAAAACCTGGAAATGTAGCGGTGCGCAGAGACATGGAATGAATGATTCTGGAGTGTGTGTCCCAAGCACTTCCTTGCGCTGTGCCTGTGCTTCCACTGGAGCCATGAATGCCGGAATGCTTAGGCCAGCAGGTTCTGTAAGTGCAGTAGATGAACTGAAAGGGAGCAAACTCTCTTGAAACATAATAAAGCAGTGTTCTCTCAGAGGTCCTGCACCAAATTTAGAGTAATTCTGAGTGATGTAAAAGCACATGTGATATATGCTGAGCATAAGCGCACGTGACAGGTCCCTCTGTGTGGGAGAGTGATAGGAAATATTGATATCCAGAGTGGGTCCTAAACATTTTTATCTGAATGGAAACAAGTGGCAGTCCTCAGAAGAGGGTCTTTCTGACATGTTGACAATGCCTATAATGTAGCATCTGCAATTTTGAAGGGGCGTTAGGATTATTTGGTTGGGGTGGGGCTCCTAGTAGTGTACACCTTTCTATCTTTATAACTATATTCAATTTGTATAAAACGGGTGAAATTTAATTTATAATGCTTATATGGGGATGGCATATGCATCACAGTCAGAAGATATGAATTTTAGCTCTGGACTCAAAGTATCTTGGCTATCTGTGCCTGCTTTATGGAAAGGCTGAATGGAATGAAACAGCATGGTTAACACAAGCAAAAATCCCTAATTTGATGGGAAAAAATGGGAAAGAGAAGAGGGAAAAACAACTTAGCGTGTACATTATTCTTTCAGTCATGTTTTTCAAAGGCTGAAATAGATGCACAGAGCCACAATCCTGCCCGTTGCTCTCTGCAACTACAATGATCTCAAGTAAGAGCTCAGCACTATTTAGAAAAAGAGAAAAAAAATAAAATCATCACAATTAAGTATTTCCTTTCCTAGCTAGAACTGCTGATTCTACTGCAATATCCAGCTACTGGAGACAGCATTTGAAAGTTGGATTCAACTCTTTACAGGCAGCCACTGGATCATCTCTTGCTACTTGGGTATTTCTTACTGTTTCTGGCCTCTCTTTGGGGAGCTATGGAAATGCAAGTCTTCTCTTCATGTTTTTATGCAGCAAACCCCTACCCGAAATTAAGAAAGGGTCAAACTGGTGGTTAGATATATTGTCTTTCATTCCAAGGCTTCTAAAAGTGGGGCTAAAACAGCTGTGGTGGAATCAGCCTGCCAAGAACGCCTTATAGCACAAGGGTATACCCAACTGGTTTATATAGCCTTAATTCAAGCAGCACAACTAATGATAATGATATGTTACAGTATTATTATGCCAGGAATGTATGAAATCAAGAGAGAACATTTCATTTTAAACTTTGCTGATTTTTCACATTTGCTTAGCATTTTCTCTAATGATTTCTTGCACCGTTTTTATGCCACCTCAGATAAAATGCCATCATACATGATATTTGCACCATTAGGCACAAAGTAAGCGTTAGTTATGATTAGAGGCAATGCTGTGAAGCATTAAAAAATGTAAAGGAAATGTTTTTCAAGCATACTTTCAAAGGCTCTGAAGCTTGAGTGTCATTTGCTTTTGCCATGCCAGCTGGGTGATGTTCTGCATTTCAACAATGTTAGCTACCATTTCCAAACAGATCCACACAAGATTTTCAGCATTCATATTTGAGTGAGAGGACCAGTAAAAAACACATTCACACAGAAATGCAGAGAGCAGAAATCCAATGAACATATCTAGAGGGAATTAAGTGAAACAAACCACAGTGGTTACAATTAATCATCAGCGAACATGGTCACAATGACATTCTTTTCAAGGAAAGGAAGCCATTTTCTGTCATAAGCTGCATCTTGTCAAACAACACCTCTAATATTTGTTTTTTATTATGACTCTTGTCTTTGCGGAGTATAACAGTGATTTTGACTTGCTGCATAGATAAAGGGTGAATAATATAATTAGGTTGAATTAATGAAACTCGTGCTCTTGCACTATTCACATGTCAGTATGGGAATTTTTCTCAGCTATTTCCTAATGCTGAAATCTAATAAAGTAGAGTTCCTCTGGATTAAGCCTCTACAATTATTCAGTTCATCCTCTGGCTTGTGAAGAAAGAACAAGACTATTTTTGAGCTGTTGCTAATTGTTCTTTCAGCTTTTGGCTACATCAGTTAGAGTGCAGTAAGAAAAACACCTGAAAGAAATGATGGACAAGCTAAGATCAGCTGAAACCCAGTCCCTTGGTGTACATGTAGTCCAGACACTTTCATGTTCTAGTCCCACATAAATGATTATGATTTTTTCTTAGAGTTATCTTAATTTATTTACCCAGAATAGCTGACCTAAGGTCCAGAATCTGATTTTCTGTGAGTTCACTGTTTGCAACACTACAGTGACTCTTTTTTGAACCATCAGAGATCTAAAAGGCATTCATATGATTTATTGGAGTGGATCTTGTTGCCAACATCTACCCTGGTGTGAACGATATGCATGATTCCATTGCATTTCATGAGCATTATCCCAATAGCACTCAAAGATGGAAGACAAAAATGTTGCTTGTGTAAAATTTTTAAGATCCCATGTATCCGCTCTCTGTGTATGAGACATTTGCCATAACTTCACATTTGTTCTTTAATTTTATATCAACCATTTAAACAAAACAAAACAAAAACAGCCTAAACATCTAGTTTAGAAAATAACACAACTTTCGGATGAGAATTATTGTTTATCCTCAAAATTGTGGTGATTTCCTAAGGCAACACTGAAATCTTGATTTAGAACAACTTGCATTTCAATCATATAGACTGTTCTGGAGACATCAGCAAAAGAATGATACAGGCTGCCAACACAGTAGAGGCCTCGCCAAAAATACCAACCTGATACTTGTGTGATTCTTGATACAGCATGATACTCCCTCTGCTTTGAGTTTCCTGACACACACACAAAAAAAAAAGGAATTTTAGAAAAACCCTCTACTCTGAGAGGAAGTAGTATTTCCCTGGTATACAGCAAGGCCTAAGAAAAGGAGGAAAAAATATCACCACAGACAAAGAACAAATAGTCTGAAGTAGTTACTGCCTTCAGTAAGGCAGGATGCAGCCATATCATCCAAAAAGGTTTCTACACTCTGATGCTCAGAGTGAAGCTCACGTCAACACCTCCCTCCATTTGCAGTACCATCAGACTAGCAAGTGGATGTTTTTGTTGTCATTTTCAACAGGTCTTTTAATCAGTTGCTAATTGACAGTGAAATAGATCAGAAAATGCTTGAATACTTGTAGGGTTTTTATAGTCTTAAAGATTATAATAACAGAACAATGAAGAAACCTTAAATCTTAAACTTCTAATACAATTGAAATTTATACAAACCATCAGAACAGACTACATTTGGAGGAAAGTTTTCATATCAATTATTACATCAGCTAAGTGATTCCAGAGGGGACAATAGCATCAGGCTAATGTTTCACAACATTCTTGTGAATGTGGCTGTTAAATACCAAAACCTGTCATTCTTCTATTTACAAGAAGAGAGGTGTCTGAAAAAATGTCATTGCAAATCAGTTTAATCTATCTGACACTGGCACTGAAAACACGAATCTGTCTTCCTACTAACTTTCTCTTTTCCATCATGTTGCTGGTAGGAAAGGGCAGAGCTGCTATTACTTAGACCTGTATTTCTGCACCTTTATGTGTTTGCATTGCTTTGAAGCACGATTTAAGAACGAATTTCCTGTGCTTGTAATGATCAGGGGTTTGTGTGATTACAGCACAACAGTGATGCTCTTCTATTATCAATGCATGTTTCTAAATGTCACTGAATTCTGACATTTTTTGGCCTTGAAGCTCTAATCACAGACAGGAAGTGTGCAATAAACAGAGATGGTGGCCTTTGTGTACATAACATGTTAGCCTCAGGCTATTGTCACTTCTATAACATATTCAATTATCTGAATCCATAGATTATTATATGGGATTTGCTACTGTGACATGCTTTTGTCCTTCAGTCTAGCCTATATTGGTGCCCAACAGGAAAAGCTGAAATGCCGTGTGTTCTTTGAGTCAGGCAGACAACCGATGGCAAAGGAGTGCTGGTTTATCTTCAAGTTGCCGGAAACACTGGCTGTTATAAAACTTCTCTGGTCATTAATGTACTAATCCCTTAGGGTGGTCTACTGAGAGGAAGGAGGCAGTGGAGGCACCACCCACAGCCTTCCCAAGGTAAAGATGAGCCATAAACATCAAACCTGAAACAGCTACTCTGAATTTCAATGCAGATTAGGGATTAAGCAGTGGGGTGCTGTTTTACATGTGAATAGGCTGACGCCAGTACAAAGAGAAAGCTTGGTGTTAGCCACTTGGTTTTGAAGCACAAATGTAACATCCAAGAGGAAGATATGGGCAGTTGCCAGTAAAATGGGTTCAGCTAAACCACATAAGGAATTTATTTTTGCGGAAACAAATTCTTACACATTATTTTATTTGAAATACTGTACTTGAATTACTTGTGAATTCTTGAAATTTATTTAGCTACCCTGGGCTTATCAGAATTCATTACAATATATTTCATTTTGACCCAGGAAATGTATTTTCTTTTTTAAAAGAGAAGATAAAAACATACCAACCCACAATATTCTAAACATGGAATTAGTGTCAGATAAGAGTAGTCAAAATCATTCCCTATCTGAGACTCTGGAATGAAATGTTCTTCGGGCTTTAAGAAGGCCACAACATCCCATGGCAAACCCATAGCTGTTTGTTGATTTCTTTCCTTCAGAAGAGCTCAGGAAAAAAAGTGGTCACAGGCAAAAGTAACAGCTGTGCCATATATCTTTCAAATCTACAAAACATTTGCGTTAAATCACAAATGAACCTCTAAGAAATAACTTTGGAAAAGCCTGAATTCATCCCTTTCAGGATACGCAATCTAATCAGCACAGCACCAAGGGAGAGGAGGAATGGATTAGAAATAGCAGGCTCTGTTTATTTTTGTCTGGGAACTATGGAATGTACATTTATGGCTTTGTTTGAGAGCTCAGAATTTATAAATACAGTCCATAACTCTGAACTCCATCACCAAAAGAGCCATTTAGAAGAGAGTGGATGAGCCAAATCTGCAACCCCAAATTCATCTTTGTTTTAGGGAGCAAGCACATTTCATCTTCAAATATTCAGACATGCATCAACTAGTGCTGGACAAGTTCCGATTTATATTTTTTTGGTTCAGATGTCTCTAATGTCCTTCAGTAAAAATGGACTTAGTGAGATTTCTTCTGCTGTAAGCAAAAATCTCAGAAATACACTCCAAAACTGAAATCCCCTTTTAAACTTTGAATATGCCAAACTGCACAGTCTGTTTCTAAAGCTGTCCTGATGTAAAAGTTCATTTAGTTGAACTACTAGTAATGCAGTTGGTTGATCTCAACACTTTGGCCTACCTGAATCAATTGAGTGTACAAAATAGTTTCCTCTTCTCTGGTGTGAAGGAGGAGAGGGAATACACCTGTTCACTCATAATTCTTAGCAATTTTGGTGATGAGCACCTGAAAGAATAGGAAGATTTGTCAACACCATGCAGATGTGGCCAGAGGATGAGACTGAAGGCTGGCATCACTTCCTGTCTGTGCAGCCTGTATGAGAACAGATCTTCCCAATCCAAATATAGCTTTCCCTTTTTCACCTCCTCAAAATTTTTCTTCCTCTTCTTACATTACTTACAGTCACACTCCATCTCTTTTGTTGCCCATGCTTGTTTCTTTGCCCCTCAAGAAGTTCTTTCCATCTTTTTATTTTCTGCGCTATTAGTTGCCACCACCTTTCTTGGTCTGTTCCTAATATAACCCAAAGCATCCAGTCCTTTCCCAAAATCTCCCAGAAAATGGAGACTTTGGGAAAGGACTGGATTTTCTCCTGCCCATTTTACCCCACTGTCATATGTTCCCACCTGGCAGCGCACTGCCCTGCTCTCAGAGGGTCGGGGGAACAGCGTCCTTCCCTCACCCTCTCATCTTCCCTGTGCTTCCTGCCATTGTCCTCTGAGGGAGAGTGCAACAGACAAGGTCATGCTACCAAAGGGGAAACATGTGAAGGGAGGACTTTACTTGTGCTTTTTATGGATAACTTTTCAGTTGAGTGGGGATAAACGTCTTAACCAAATCTGTCTCCAGGAAAGGAGGGCAGCAAATAGCAGAGGCCACTGCAACAGCCCTACTGTCTGCAATTAATGCCAGAGCCCAGGCTGGCTGCTGCCCACGGGACAGGAGTGAGACTGAGACCACTGAGAAACACACAGCACCTCTGCCTTGAGGGCTGCAAGCTTTGCCCTCATGCCTTCTCCTTTCAGGCACCGTTCTTCCGGCTTCTCTTCTTTGTCTGCCAGCAGAGGCTGAGCTTTGGTCTTGTGGTTTCAGATCAGCTCCATCCCTGCCTAACAAACTGCCTGGACCCTGCTCACTGTGCCATGCCATGTGGAAGGACATGGACCCCCAGGTGCCCACGGCAAGAGGAGAGGATCACTCACAAGGAGACTTCTGCACATGGAGAGTAACGATTTGCGCTTTGGTTTGGGGAAACAAACGCACTTCACTATGCACTGCACACATCCATGCAGGTGGAGGACTGACAGAAGAACAATTTCTGAATGGTGAAGTTCTGTAACTAAGACCAACAGTGTCTATCAAAGAGATCACAATAAAATAGCTGACAATTCCTGACCTCATGACTCTTTCCAGCAGCAGTGCTCTTCTTCCCACACAGCTTACCAGTGGAAAGTGTATTATTTTTGTACATCTCATGCAAAAATGCAGCTTTTATTTTGCCTACAGAAAATTAACCAAGGCTAAAATCAGGCTTAAAATAGAAATTATCCCACAAATTGGATTAGATATACATATAACTGACAAACTCTTGAATGCTCCTTTTATATTTTTTAAAAATTCTCCAGAGATAATATTCAGTCTTACAGTGGCTGCAACAAATGATGGGAAAAGCCTGATCAGATGTTGTTTGTCCAGCAATCTCCATGAAACATGAGTCATCTTTATCACTATAGAGAGCATTCTGGGGAGATTAAAAATTTGACATGGATGCCATTCATCCATGTGCATGGAGCCAGCACCCGGCCAATGCATGGTATGAATTCCACATAATCCCTCTTCTGTAGGCTTCAGGGGTACTTAGGCTTTATGCAGACCATAGAGAACCAAGAATTTTACCCATGGGAAGTAAAATAAAAACAATTCAAGACAAACTGTGAGGAAAATATCACTGATAAAGAACTGCAGGAGCATGTTTGGAGAATGCCCCTACTTCGCAGAGCACTGGGGAGTTGAAATGTCAGTACAGGGAAGATCTGGACCACTTAACAAATGTTGGGTCTGAGCCTGCAAACAATTACTTGTGTGAGTGATTATCAGCACAAGTAATTCCATGAAACTCATGTCTAAACATTTGCAAGAGTGTCCAAAACTGCTTTATTTAGTCAGCAAATACAAGCATGTTCCCAGCACTATCTGAGGGCAGTAGGTGATATACACAGTCGGTGTAGGTATTTTTCAGTTTGTTTTGTTTAAAAGGTATTTTAAAACATGATGCTTTGGCAACAGTGGAGAAAATAATAGGAGAGAAGGCAGAGCGAAGGAGAGGGTTCATGTTCAGGAAAATCTTTCATATAAATTTGCTGCTAATTGCTTCCTTCTTCTTAAGACACCAAATGATGCCATTGATCATCCACAAGTGCTGAGGACTGCACAAGGATGGTTAAATGTATCAGTAAAGAAACATTTTTAATGAGACAGAAAGCAGGGTAAATCTTGACCAGCAAATTTCACTACTTTTCAATTTAAAGAAATATTGACCTTATCATTAGTTTTACTTATTTTTTACCTCAAAATTTGAAGGAAGAATGAAAATCAGGTAATCATGGGGAGCTATGAGTTGCTGCCATTCATATAGTTCAGTGGTCCTTAATATAATAGTTACAATTCCAACCAGAAAAAGGGTGATCTTTGATTGTTTCACAATCTCACACTGTCAAAGTTCAGTAAGATCATGACACAGTTAAAGTTTTAATAAATGGTCATAATAACTAAAACAGATTTACTCTGAAAGTGTTGATTCAAATTTTTTAATCCCTGTTTTGTCAAGCTGCTTTAAACAGCCAACCCTTGTTGTAAGAATATGCTAATGTGTAATTAAACTGCACTCACGTCATGCCATATGGTACATTTGAAACATAAACCACTGTTCTATTATTTGGGGAGGGTCATTTGAAAAGGAAAGGAAAAGAAAAAGAGACAGCCCAGGGGAAAAGACAGTTTATCTGTCCTCTCACATTTTATAAGCCAGCTTTAATCATTAGGCACTGTTATTCTGGATGAGAACTGACAGTTTGGGGGGTCAACAGATTCTTAATATTTTAATAAAGAGAAGAGAATGTGCTGATATGCAACAAAGACCATTTTATGGGTTGTGGGGTTTTTCCTTTAAATTAGATATCATTAAGATTTTAGAGAAAATATCTTTACCGTGAAGCCATGAGCAGGTAAACATGCACGCATTGGGGAAGTAAGCTTTGGAGGCAGCGTGAGTTTTGCTGTTGGCTTCTGTGGGAGCAGATCCTGGTTCTCTGCCATTTTCCGATCTGATATTAACATGCAAGTCAGGATGGGTGAGAGGGAGATAGATATAAAGAAAGAAATGCTGGATTCAGAAAGGGAGTTTGGCAGTTAGGTGCTTAATTATATAGTGGCATGTGGACAGTGTGCAAGCAGGAGTGCAGACGCAGGCAAAAATGATTAATCTCTTGTTTTAATTATAGTTGATTGTTTGATTGTGTGGTCATTATTGAAAATGACCTGGTATTTCATTTGGGAACTTCAGAGTAGCAGGTAGATGAGGAGATGCTGTAGTCTAAGCATTAGCTTCTTACCAGTAGATGTTTGTATTTTAATGTGCTTGACAGGTCACAAGTGAGATGAGTGATGGGCTCAACCTAACCTTTGCCAGATGATCACCTACATTAAAAAAACCCTGCATAATTTATGAAAATAATTCAAACACTTTTCTCAGTAGAGCATTCGTTGTCTACTTCTCTTTTTAATGATAACCATCCATGATGCTACTGTCTGATCGCTATTCAAAGAGATATACATTAAATTAGTTGGCCAATGTTTTCAGCTTAGTTCCCAGAAGCAAAGGTGCAGGTCCTCAGAGGAATTTCAGTTTCTAAAATAAAAATAACTCCTCCTCAGCACTCCTCTGGATTTGCATGTCTACTCCCAAAATCCAACCTACCTTGAATTCAGTAGGTACAAGCAAAGAGGCCAAAAACTCAACAGTGCTCTGCTCAGTGATGTGGTGAAAAGCAAGCACCTCTTGAAGCAAACACTTCAAGGCAAGATTGTGGCAAAAAGCCTGGGCTGCTACATAGAGAATTTTAGTTTTCAGAGTTGGCAGGCTGTAGACTTTCAATGCAGGGTTATTGCACTCAGAAATATGTTTCTGGCCTCATGGGAAGGCCAGAACACTACATAAAATTCTGCTGCAGCATGAAAGAGTTGAAAGGTTTCTTTCAAATGATGTAACCTCTCAGGAAATCTAACCTGACAAACAAAATAAAAATACCCTCTTCTCTCCTTCATTAACAAGAAAATAACCACCTTGTTAACCAACTGAGTGTAATATGTTTTACCTCAGCTCTACAAAGTACTTTCTTATCCTAAAGTGTCTTTCAAACCCCATTCCTATTCTGCAAGGCAAGGACCATGTGAAACAGTTGATGGCATGAGGCCTCCACCACAGGCCTGTGAGAGCTGAGGGGCAGAGGAGGGTCTGGGTGTGGACCACTCATCCTATTTTTCATACATGCCCAGGTTAAACTCTTGACCCCACTGAAATAAGGGTGTTTTCAATTACTTGAATGAGACCAAGCCTTTGCCCACAAACTTTAGGGACTGGTCTGTTATAATCCATCCAGGAATCCCTGTGTGAAGCTCAGAACTTCTGTCTGAACTAGGTACTTTAGGAGCATGTCCAGTGTTGGTTTAAAAGTTTTAAATAGAGAAGCATTCATAATAGCATACCTATTAAAGGTATTCCAAAGGCTAATTACTCTCACTCTTTAAAGGCTGAATCTTACCTCCCATCGTAATTTGTATATATTCAGCTTCTGGATGTTGAATATCACCATATCTGATGGTCTAAAGCACTCACTTCTATTAAAATACCCATACCCATTTATAGATCACAATCAAAACAGCTCTTTATATTTTCTTCAATAAACTGAGGAAACTTAAATATACACAATTTTCAACAGGAGAAAAAGTTTATTGGCCACCTACTGCAGAAGAATATTTTTCAGTGGAAAACAGAATAAATGGCAAATCTGGATCAGATTTGAATACAGCCATGTCAAAATGGGTTTATTTTAATATGTGTATCAATGTAATTGCATTATATATTTAAATAGGAACCACTGCATTGCCCTGACAATAAGATGGCACAGAGTCTTGCATTGTTGAATGAATTACAGCATTATTTTCAAAATGTAATGAAATAGAGGAAAAAAACTAAGACAGTTGTCCAGGGAAGACAGAATTCATAGACTGCTGGCCCAGAAGAAATAAATGATCCTTCAAAGAAAAAATAAAAGAACTTGAACAAGAATAGAGAATGAGGCGTCTGGCAAGAGGAAGGTGTTCCCTATGTTGGAAAATGTGTCAGAACACTTGCATTCACAAAGAAAGAAAGCGTGGTTTTGGTCGAGTCCTTCTCTAAGACCAACTGCAATGGGAGAAATTAAGAAAAGAAGAGTATGAGATGAAACATGACTAAAGATGGGAATAGGGTTTTTTAAACTCAAATGAGGAGCTTGAAGTGTACTTTGGGTTTGAAAGGAAGATAATAGACAAAAGAAAGAAGAAAGTATTTGCCTGCTGCAGATTCCCAGAAGAGGATAATTGCCAGAAGATATTTTAAAAACAACGGAGAAAACAGAAAGGAAAAGTCTGGTGAGTCTGAATACAAAATTAACTAGGACACGAGAGGGTGAAAAACAGGTAGCTTCGGAAATAATTAGTAAGAAAAGAAGACTTTAGGATAAGCAAGGGTTTAGAGACATTGAGTGGTCATAAGGCTGTTTAGAGAAAGGGAACTTCTGGAGCTGAAAGTATCCACACAGAGAGCTGCAGCTATAGGTTCAGGAATAGTATTGTCCCTGAGCATTCTTATTTCCTCAGGGAAAGGGAAATGGGAAAACGACAACAGATCAAAGGAGAAAATGAAAAGGCAATAAGAGAAAATCCAAGAAAGATGGGTGCTCCTGAAGTTAGTAAGTTGAAAGGGGTAGGGTGGCAAGAAAAAAATCAAGGAGTCAAAGAAGTTCCAATTATATGGGAAATAAAAAACTTGGATAAGATTATTTCCTTGCAGAAAAGCAATGTTGGTTGGATGGGATTAACAGGACAGAAGTTTATGTGGTTGGGAGGCTAAGGTTGACTCTATTCATTGACTTTAAAATTGCCAACATTTCAGCCAGAAAAAGAATTTCAGAGATAAAGGAAGTTTAGTTATCCCATTTCCCCACCACACTCCTCTGTTTCACTGTCCAAAATGCAAGCCTATTAGGAAAGAGGACTGGAGTGAACTAAGAGACATTATTCCTTATTCTGCCAAGATTTCTGGAAATTTCAAACTCTGTGAAGATAAGAATAATAACACTTATATTTCTTATATTTACTTTGAAGCTTCTAAAAACTGAAATGAAAAGCTGTGAGTAGGAAGAAATTAATCTATTCAATGGTGATGTGGTTTAACTGTCTTATGGATTATGTGACCAATCAATTTAATCTGAAGATATGGTACGACCTACCAATAGAGAATAAATTAATAACAGCCGGTAAGGATATTCTTGATGTTCTCTATAAATGAATGATATTTACAAATTATTAGATAGATCTACAGACAAAATACTTATTCAATATGAACAATACAAATATTTTTATCTGGACATAACTTCAAGTGATAAACCTCAGAGTTTTGTCATCAGGGCTGGAAGGGTGTGTTCTTCTGAATCCTTTTTAACAAATTCCCAACCCATTGTCTAGGTTTACCATTGAAAAAAAACCACCAAAAATTTAGCGTGTACAAAAAAATTATTGTCAAAGAGAAGTTGCTTCTCCGCTATAAGTGCTAAAAAAAATCTCTTCCCTGCTTTTTTAACTGTGAAGTGCTATTGAGTCACAACAGCCTTATGTGCATGACAGGGTAGTTTTCATTCATTGTTATCCAAAACAGAATCACAGAGAATCACAGAACTGGTGAGTTTGGAAGGGACCACCGGGGGCCATCGGGTCCAACAGCCTGCTTAAGCAGGGTCATCCTGGCCTTGCTGAGGTCGAGGCAGACAATATCCACTGCTCTCCCTTCATCCATCCAAGTACCTGCTTCATCATAGAAAGTAATCAGGTTGGTTGAACATGATTTATCTTTAGTGAATCCATGCTGACTACTCCTGATCATCCTCTTGTCATTCATGTGGATAGAGATGGACAGCAGGTTGAGGCACTCCCCCATTTTTCCAGGGATTGAGGTGAGGCTGACTGGCCGGTAGTTTCCTGGATCCTCATTCTTGTCCTTTTGAAAGACTGGAGTAATATTTGCTTTCTTCCAGACCTCAGGAACCTCTCCTGATCGTCATGACCCTTCAAAGCTGACCCTGAGCAGGCTAGCTGTGGTGTCTGTCAACTCTCTCGACACTCCTGGATGCATCCTGTCAGGGCCTACAAGGTGGACTTGTAGATGTCAAGTTCACCTGTGTGTTCTCTAACCCAATCCTTATTGGCCAAGGAAAACAGAATACCAGACTCAAGAGCAAGAAAATTCAAAACCAATATGGAAGGAGTGAATTAAGCTATCTTGAAAGAAGACTGAAATGTGACTAAAGTGCAACAGATTTCTTGTTCTATGGATAGTTTTCCTGATTTGAAGGTTATACTTCTAGTGTACTATTGCATTCTGAATTGCAGTTAATTCATACCATAGTGCAGGTAAGTGGGAACACGTTGCTCTTAGCAGTCTGTGCTTTACAGAATAAAGCTGTATCTTCTGCAACACTGATGGTGAAACATTGCCAGTGGCCTCTCTGTGTTATCTGTTCCTGAGACTTCAAAGGAAGAAGCAATTTCAGTTAAAGAGATATATTACGTCCTTATTTAAGGGGAAGGGGTCAGTTCCTGGTTACTCAAGCACATCTGAAAAATGTAAACTTAAATACTATCAAATTATCTTTGTATGGGAGGGGATAAGAAAGTGATTTGTGTGTACTGTGAAGCCAAATTTTGTGTGTCTGTCTAGGTGCTTTTATTGAAACTTGTAAACTCACCACAAATTATTCTCCTGGGTAGACGGTGAGCTAGAGAGCCAGTGGGTGATCCTAAAAGTCCCAACCAATGCAGGAATATCTTCTGCAAAGGGTTACTAAATGCTTTGTCTCGTCCGATTTTTAGTTGATTGGGCAATGACAGCCTTACAGCTTCCCCTGAGAGATCTTTTCATGTAACATCAATTCCACATTAAGTCATTGCTGTTTCTCATTCTGTTGCCCTATAAAACTTTTTGTGGGGCAAGGGAAAAATAACGTGAATGAGAAAGGCCTGCATCACATTTCATTAAAAATATCTTTGCCCTTGGAATGAAAAGGTATAGTGATAACTGGAGTCACTGGGGAGTCCTGCCTAGAAAGTGTTGGCATCATATCACCTTATTTCAGTATAGATACAAAATTGAACAAAATGTGCAATTACATCTTAAACAAAGATGTGGTGCTAGACATCAAATGCATGTAGCTGAAGCAACATATGAACACATGGCATCTTTGCTAAGTAATTTGCTCTTAATTGTCAGCACATTTAGTACTGGCATTTTTAGATACATTTTTGGTTCATTCTCTAACAAATTACTCTACACTAATTGTTTTGCCCAGCAATTTATTGCACAGCTGGGAGACCAAGTTGCAGAACTACACACACACTATCCTGTATTGGTTTCATTTCTTGAAAATGTTTAAAATTCCATGAGTTAGTCAAGAATTATTTTAATTGCAGTGTCTACAATGAAAATATGGAATTAATTAAATGTCTTGCGGGTCAGGTAAGGTACGGCTTTCAGAACCTATTGCTTAGGAATGTTTCAACAACTGTAATAGTGTAAATCAAGATATCTTTTAGCAATGGGGATAATTGTGACATCTCAGAGGATCTCTTAAAAGCTTATTTTTATTTAAAAGGTGAACATCTGCTAAGGTAGCAAACTCATCTGTATGCAAAAGAATTATCTTTCTGAGGATCTTTTCATTATGAAATACCTGTCATGATTCTCTTGTACAAATCTGTTAGGTCTCACAAATCTTTCTCTCATGTCTCTCCTAAGCTGCACGTATCTTCTCTGATGAGAGATAAATGCTCATAATTAAAAAAAAAAAGAAAATTTTAATCTTAAGCAGACCAAAGTCTAAAGGCTTACTAAGGAATATTAGCTGTAACAGTATAACTGGAGATGGATCTTTAGAAAATGGGTTGCCTACTCTGTGTGGGATTAACTTTCAAGAAGCGCTGATGTCACACTTGAAGTTGGGAACAAATTGCTAAAAATTCCTTCCCTCTTAGCTCATGAATCACACTTCTCTGATATGTCAAATCACATCAAGAGCAATCAGTCAAATTAACTGGCATCATGAAATGCTTAGTGATTTTTTTTCCATAGGAGAATGATCTCATAGCTTTCCAACTTTACACTGTAAGCAAGGTCTCAAGACACCGAGGAAAAAATGGTTGTATGTAATTGGAATATATTTTTAGTCTGAAGTGAGCAAATTTCTGATAAATTCTTCAGGGCTTCAGGTGGGGATTTTTGGTTGGTTTTGATTGTCTTGTGGTTTTGTTTGTTTGTTGGTTTGGTTTGGTTTTTTGGTTGGTTGGTTGGGTTTTGTTTGTTTTGCTTTAGTTTGGGTTTGTTGTTGTTTGTGTTGGGTTTTGGGTTTTTTTGTTTGGTCGGGTTTTTTGGGGGATTTTTTTGCAAGGTTTTATCACTGTTAAAGTATTTTTATAATTGAAAGTACTTTGTGCTTTTGGTAGCCTGTGAAATGTAAGTAGCATGAATTACTGCAGAGACTTAACATCTCCTGTATGCCTTCGCATACAGTGAGCCCTTTGAATTACTGACCTCGTTTTGAATACCGATTTTGCAAGCTGTAATTTTTTCCATTAGCAAAAGGACTTGGTGATAACAGGATAAATTCACGTGGTCAGAACACCGGGAGCTGTGAAGTGCTTGGGCTGAAAACCCCTGTCTCTGCTAGCACAAGCCAATGCCCGCTATAGACCCACAGCAAACACAAGGTCACAGAAGCTGAAGTTGGACTTGGGAAGATCCATACGGCTTCACAGCAGTGACTGAGATGGTGGGTGAAGGAAAGAGGGTGGCCTTCAGTATGGTATAATCCATCACTGAAGAGGCTCTGGTGGTAATCAACACCATAATCAACAGACCTGCAATAAGGTTAAGTCCTATTCACACACATGAAAAGAAATAGCTGGTTCAGGGCAGGGGGTTAGTGGTTTGTTTGGGTTTGGGGGTTTGGAGGGGGTTGGTTTGAGTTTGGTTTGATTCCATTTGTTTTGCTGGGTATTTTCCTCCATGTACCTAAATTCTTTGTACATTTTCCAACATGGTTGCATGCAAAAAGTATGTATGCAAAAATGACAGCCAATCAAATATTTGCACATGCCATCTCTAACTGTAAAATTAGACTAAAAATGTGTGCAAATTTGGCATTTTTTTATCATTTTGTATCATGTTCAAAGATATAAAACATTTTTTAAAATCTTGCTATAGTCAGTTAACTGAGCTCTTTTAAACTATTTGAAACTCTGAATATACCATTTCTTTCATTTAAACCACCTAAGGAAGTGATTAGCTAACGTATTTTTACTGTTTGTTTGTCTTCTCTGTGCGATCCCTTCTTTTTTACACAGGACATAAGAATCCCTTTTGGTTTTTGCTATGAAGGGCAATCTAATAGAATAAATGCAGCCCAAGCTAAATTGGGATTGCTCTGTCAGTGTTACTGAGTGGTGTCTGCTTAACCTAGAGCTGAATTTCCATTGATTTCAATTGAAGAAGGGCTAAGGTCCTTAATGAAAAAGGAGTAGAACCAAATAGTTCTTAGCTGAACAGTTTGGGGTTTATTTTTTTCCCTCATAAATTTGCAGGCTGAAATCCTAAATCGTGTAGATCAGTTATCAGATTGGATTATCTGCTGATGTTCAGCATCTGTTAGCTAAATCAAGAACTCTGAACAGCAAGACTGCAACTTTCTAAAAGTCACAGCTTAGTTAAAATAGCCTGTCTGTTAGCTGCATGATGCAGGGAGAGGCATAGCTACTGAATAAGTGGAAGTGGAAGGGCTAGGAAGCCCAAGATGGTGATCGTGTCGTATGATGGAGTACATGCTGCTAGGGAGGGGCTAAATAGCCTTCCCCTGTTGTTCTGTGCCTGCAGAGAACATAAAAACACCTAAACCACTTTATTTAATTCTTTGTAGATAGATTTTTGTAAATTATTCAGCTGACCAAACAAAGGCCTTGCTGTTCTGATAAAAATTCAGGTTTTTTCCCATCCATATTAGCTGGTCCAGTTAAAAGACAATCTATTCCTGCAAAACTTATCTCTTATCCTCAGGCCACCACTGCTACCTAAAATAATACCAGCAATGCTGTAGCTAGCAAGTAGTGGCCAAATACTTTATTAACCCAGTTCGTTTCATCAGGCTACAAGTTGTAGCCCGCCTTATCACCTGAAGAGGCAATGTCTGTGCTGCAGACCTTCACTCTCCTGGCTTCCTGACAGGGAAAATCTCACCATTTATACACCTGATATATTGAAATGGAGAATATGAGGAACTAAGGGGTTTTGCTTGCAACAAGATGCTGAGGGGAAGGAAAAACGAGAGGATTTGTTCTGATCTGCCCCTTGAAAAAAAACAGCTCAGAGTGATTGCATTGTGAATGGTCATGAAAGGGCTGCTGAGGGAGAGGGCCAGCCCTTGTGGTGCCTTTGGCTATGTGTTGTGGACCAGCCTGAGAGGTGCTGCCCACAGCCACTGTGAGTGGCTGAGCCAAGATTTGCCTTGAGAGGTGTTTGGACTCTTATTCAAGCAGTCCTTCCCCAGGCTGCCATGAGGGTAACCTCCTCTGTACACACAGGCTGGAGACTGCTCCTGTTCACCCAGCAGGATCAGAGACTTTGCCCTCCTCACCATCAAAACTCAACTCTGCTTCATCCCGGCTAAGTTCCAGGGCTGGAACTTAACCCAGAGATTCTTATTAAATATATTTTCTTCTGGAAATTAGAGTACAGTAGCCAGTATTTTAGTTAACCTTTGCAATGACATATTTATTCTGGTGCACACAATAATTTCTTATCACAAATTGTTTCCATATGGAAACTTGAGACATTTCTATTTCCAGAAAAGGCCTCAAAAGGATTCTGTTCCCACTTTTCTGTACAAGTGTGATTATATTTGTAACAATTAAAAATGCAGTTCCCCTTGGGGAAATGTCAGTGGTAATTATCACACTGATGATTCAGAGAATGCTTCCTTCTACAACTGTCTCTTGATAAATTGCTGGTACTTGTTTGACACTCTCAGTTCTCTTGTTTGATTAAATAATCATCAGAAAAAAATCATCACTTCATAGTCAGATGTCAGTCTCCTTTCATGCTGAAGTGCACTGCTCTTGCTGTTAAAAATCAGAGCCACATCACGATGTGAAAGCCAAAAAAGCCTCCAAGAGCCCATCTGTGTGGCTCATAACATGTGTCAGCAGTAGCTAGAAGAGCTGTACACCTAAACTCACCTCCACAGAGGTGGAAAGCTCAGGGATAAAACCCTTGCCCTACTTAGCAGCAGCGCACACCAATAATGAAATCATTTGTGGATCTGCTAGTGTTTCCCAGATCTTGTTCACAGTTGTCTGGGTTTCACTGTGTATTAGGCTTGCAACTCCTGCTAGCCACATTTTTTATACCCTACCCCACTGAGTGAGGGAACTAGTCAACAGCAACATTCCACTGACTTCAGTGGGTGCTAGGTCAAACTTTTCATGTTTGTGAAAATCTCACTTCTCCCTTAACCCCAAGCCCTATGTGTCCCACATCTTCACTTCTTTCCTTGAAATCCTGTTCACTCAGTTATTCCTCGGTTGATGTTCTCTGCCTTGATCTTCATAGCAGACACCACATGCAAAAACTAATGCTTACCAGTATCTTATTATAATTATCCTGAAGTGGTAAACCACTGTAAACCTCACTGCACCTTTCCTTGTCCTTTAATTAGCAACACATTTCCAATCTTGTCTAACTGAGACCAAAAGAGTTTCAGATCACATTCTCAAAATAATACATGTTGGAAAATAGTACTACTTTATCTCAGATTTCAATCCTTTTGGTAGATGACTGTGGCTCTGGGTTTTTTTCTCTTCTTCTGACTTATTTTTAAGTTTAGCTATTGCTAAAGATGCAGTTTCTAGCTAACATGTAAGGAATTCTCACATGCCAGACAAAAACCTTCGCAGTTGTTCTCAGGAAATTTTGTTTGTTTGTCTGTTTTCTCAGCCACAGGCCTATTTGTATACTTTATTCACTCCGACAAGCAGTGAAGCATGTTGGTAGTTTTCTTACACTGCAATTCATTTTCACTATCTAAATCCTTTCTGTCAATATGAGACACAATACACTGGTTCCTCTTATTTTATTTTCTTTTTTTTTTTTTTCTGTTCCCCGATATTACCCAGTAAACAAAACTGCTGTCCCTTTAACCTCTGGCAAGCAACAGTTTTTCATGGAGCAGTGAATGGATCAGCTTTCCAAAACTGGTTCAGCAGCAGTGATTCTGGGTTGTGGCCTTCTTTGAACTCTTGATCCATCATATCTGATGTGCTGTCTAGCCCCTTGACTGATTTTCAAATCAGTCTGTACTGCACAGAAGCTACCTATGCATTTGGCCAGAGAAATCACATGAGCAGATGTGAGGTGACCCAAACAAGGTAGGTAAATGATGTGTTTGGGATCAGATTCAGTAGCCCGCTGTGCTAAATACCACATAGACACTAATTGAAAAGACAGCACACACTCCAAGAAGCTTCAGTACAGCAACCAAGGAAGGAAATCAGCACCTAGGAACAACAGAAGACAAACAAAGCATAAAACAGTGTTTGGAAACTAAGAGAATTAAAGAATATTAAAGGAACACATTTGAAGTTACGAGGTCAAATAACCAAAGTTAGGAAACACAAAATATTAGACTGTTTCACTCTACCTTTTCTTATATGATTATGTGCTTGCTTTTTCAGCAGAAATATTTTGTCATTCAGGTAAAAGGTTGTTGGCTTAAAGAGCAAGTACTTACTACTTTGTTTTTTTGCACTGGTTGCTGTGTGGTCTCAGAGTGCACTTACTGTATGTCAAACCTTTGCCATGAAAGAGGAATCGTTCATGAACTTTGCCATCATATTTCTCACTGCAGGATCCACAGTTTCACAACACCTGCAGCAGCCCATTACGATAACCCAGCAATGGCCTCTCATGTAGCCAACTTCTTGGTAGACCTCTCACAGCGCTTACAAAAAAGTCTCTGTCACTTTTTCAGCTGATGGCAGAAATCCATCACAGATATTAAGAAAACCCTGGGGTGGGTCTTGCTATCTGGGATAGCTCCCTGATCATGAAAGAGTTGCCCTGTGAGAGCTTGGTTCTGCCTACTGCTGGGGTAAGGGAATGTTCATGACCTGGAGAACATATTCCTGCAATACAAAAGACAGTCAGGCTTCCACTGAAGATGGTTTTGGTGGAAGAGTGACATTGGTGTTCTGTGCGACAGAGGACTGAGCAACTCTGCAGAGGGACCTACAAGACAGGAAAGCTGTCTGGTGTCAATTCCATGCAAGGAGAATCTTCAGGAAATTTACCACCACATCCAAAGACTGTTTATTGAAGTGAAAGTTAAGCAGAACCTAAGAACAACCACTAAACTCTATGTGTTCTTTGATTATTTTTTTAAATTTCCCATGTGCCAAAAGTTTCATCTTCTATCCCAAAGTTGTCACAAGTCAGCAGTTCTGAAAAATTCATCACACATATGACTCTTGCAGTAGAACAGGAACTGTTCTACTGCTGTCTGTCACCACATCCTGTAAGAGACTCAGTCAGGAAAGTGTTATAGATGTATTCTGCTACCATCAAAAGATCTGTCTCCATCTAAAATGTCACAGTCCATTTCAGAATCTAGCTAAGAAATAAGTGCCTATTTTCATATATATATGAATAAATAAATATAAATTTAAACATAAATATAAATTTTAATTTAAATATGGATGTGTATATTTATGTCCCTGCGCTTTACTTCCCATAGTAGGCTTGCACCCCCTATCTCACACCTCTCAGGCTTGTGTCCTTGTTCCCAAGCTGTGGAATGTTCTGAGGTAGAGGGACTTTCTTGTGTCACAGCCCAGGGAAGAAGTCATGATTCAGTGGGTCAAAGACTGAGAATACAAGAGATAACAGCTTTGTAGCCCATTCAGCCTTAAAATACTCCTACAGACCTCTTGAGGGCCATAATTTTTCAATTATTTGCATGATGGCAAGTTTGGGGAGCATCTCGAAGGGATGATAAAAGGTGTAACCTAGAATAAAGGCCACAAATTAATAAAGGCTGTCAGATTTCAAGATAGGGGAGAGATGACCTATGTTTTTCCAAACAAAAGGTCAGCAGAAATTTTTAGCATGGGAAGAACACCATGTTTTTCTCCATTTTCCTTCTTAGAAATGGCAGTTTATTTTCTGCATAAATATGTGTGTATATATAAAGTCACCATTCACTGTACACCCAACATAGAAAATTTCTATGGTGTTTGGCAAAGCTGAAAGTTACTCCAAGGAAGATCATAGCCTGGGAAATATCAGGCAACCGCAGTAACAGCAGGGTGACCCGTCCAGCCTACAACAAAACACATGGCTAGAGACCATCGTGCACTGCCAGATTTTCTGTTTCACATCAGTGACCACATATTTCAGCTAGAGCCAGTGGTAAAAAGTAAGTGTGGGAAAGGGCAATATGTAGCAGATCTCTGCTCCTTAGAAAATTATTGAACTGCTACCTGCAAGAATATATGACCTGTGGGCCAGAAACTTGGTTTCCAAAAAGAAAGGAACGTTTTTTTCCTGAGCTTAAGCTGTGAGCTGGGACAGGATCTCAAAAGTGGGAACAAATAATGTGGAATGGTTAGGTTTGCGCACGTGCCTTATGCCTTTCTCATCTAGTCCTGTGTCACAACAGGTGAAAGACCCCTTATAGTACATGAGAGGGAGCAGAGAAGGCTCGAACTCAGGTGCTTGCAAGATGGTAAGACCAAGCTGAAATCCTATATAAAAGGCATGCGGAAAAAGTGTTAAGTATTAAACTTAATAGTTGTGTAGAGGGGTTGTGCTTGTGAGGATCACTGTTTCCACCAGGACAGCTCACGGAGGCAGGGACATGTTACAGCTGATGGCTGCTTGCAAAGCCTGCAGTTGCTTAACTGCTCACAGTTTTGAGGAAAACATGTTTAGAGTTTTATTGACACACACAAACGTAGCAACTCATTCAATTATGAGCAACAGAACTCCTCCTTCTCCAAAACTGCAGGTAAAGCTTAAAAGTTTAATTGCTTGAGTGTCTCCAAGCTGGGCTGCATAATTTCCTTATAGAATTTCCCCAGATGGAAGTACCACAAGCAAGTGTAGTTACGGCAATTCCTTCTGGTATAATTTGTCTTTTGCACGAGATTTTTGAGAACTGCAAGTGTTCTTCCTCAGCATTTGAAATGTATATTTTATTTATTTCACAAAAGCCATACAGTAGCTTTAAAAGAGCTTGTCTGAATTTCTCAGTCCTTATGAATTCTGCTATTAAAAAAAGTCAGACTCTTCCACACACAGACATTTTGGCTTTTGCTCTCAGAGATGTGCTGTATATGCACACAGAACACTCTTTGAATAAGTAGCATCTGTAATGTTATATTTGCTCTGATTAATGAAGAGAAAGATCTAAGAGATTAAATCTCCTGAGTCCATAAATGCTGTTCTGCAATTATGCTACAGCTGATCTTTATTGTTTTAACTGATTATTTATCTCATTTTCTCTTGACTGCCTGAAGTTGCTTCTTTAAAAATTAGGTCTTGCTATTAACAATTATTATTAATTACCCTTACAGAAGACCTATGTCTGCAGCAGAAATGTTGCACTTACAAGTTCTGTTTTATCCGACTTTGGTTTAAATTGTTTGTTGCTGCCATTTCTCTGCAAGCTCCAGGGATGATCCAAAAGGCAGTGAATTTATCAATAATACTTCAGAATTTGTTATGTGTAATGCTGAGGTTTGGAGATAGATGAATATAAGCAAACCATTTTAAATGCAAGTGTTGTCACAAACTGGAAGAAAGTTATACTAGACCCAAATGTTTGGCCTAAAATCTCAAGGCTTCCCCAAGGGAAATGAATTAATATTGCAGAGAACTGAATCTGATTAGGATGAAAAATCATGACTAAATTCTGAAGTATGTATCTATTGAAAAGGGAATAAGAGTGGTTTCAAGGCATGTACCTCCTCACTACACTTTAGAAAAACCTACCTCAAGCGTCTGACGGAACAGGAAGATGTAGTCTCACAGGCTTTGTTACAAATACTGATGGTATACTAAAGCTGCTGTAAAAAAAAAAGGTAGCAGGAGCTCTAGAAGTACCTCAGGTCCCAGCAGTGAGCCCAGAAGCTGGCATTAGGCACTGGGACTTCCTCTCCAAGAGCACAGAGGAAAAGGTTGAAACACAGAGAGACATCCCCTCCTTCATTTTTGTACAGACTGGTGTCTCAAACTGTTTGGGATCTATATTTCCTAGTCCTTGTTCCCTTGATTTTCTTTGTGTTAATATTTGGTGTCTGGTAGCAGCCGAATAAAGTGTTTCTGGGATTAAGCAATTGCTGGACAGAGGTTTTTTGGGGGTTATAAACACTGGCTTGCTAGAGCTAAGTCTGAGATACCTCTACCGATATATAGACAGGCCTAGTGTGAGGGGCAGAAAGGATTTTAAAATTACACAACTGGAAATACAACAGGAGAGAGAAGCAGCGGTGTTCTTTTACCTATAATGTTGTGTTACTGCAAAGAAAAGGAAGAAAGATACAAAACTAGTGAGTGATTAGGAGCACTGAAAGGTTTGATGTAGGCATTTTAAGTGAAGCAGATAAATGCAAGAGGAATTAGATGTGTTATACAAAGCATCAAAAAGAAGACCCATGAAAAACACAGCTCTTTCAAGGAAATAAATTCTGTTTAGCAGAAACTACCTCCTTGTTGAAATGTCTGTCCCATTAAGTCATCAGTCTGTGTGGTAAAGCCAAATCACATGAATGTTAACAGACTAACAGACTAAACAAAACTATCTGTGACAAAATAAAGAATAACTAGGCCACTGTAACTTTAATGCAAGACACAAATTCAAAGTTGCAAAGGTATTTGAAACACAGCAGAAAGCATGTTTTCTTAATCCAAGTATCTAATAAGCACTGAAAGAATGAAGCATACAATTGGAAACACATGCCCAAACAATGTGTGGCTGCAAGGGGAGGCATGGTGTAAAGACTGGCTGTGTTTCCAATACCCCTGGAGAGAACTGACACCATGCAAAGGTGTTGGCACCAGTCTCCAGTAGGAAAATGCAGCTGGAGGATGAAGCTCTGTTAAGGAAGCAAAGGTTTTACTAAGTCTCTTAATTGAATCTACACTGGTATATTCTATAGCAGGTTTTCTTCTGACACTGCATGGAAATGGATAAGAAGTGAATTCCAAATGGACGGTGGAGCTGAATGCGACATAATCACAGCAAGCCCTGTGCCCAAAGTTAAAATTCAAAGCTCTGCACATCTCAAATAGCAAGATCAAAATGAGTCCATTTGGCAAAGCTGTTCTGGCCTGCCTGCTAACAGATAGAAGTGTTTGAAATTGTGGAATAGAAAGTCCCAAGTGTGCTTGATTGAAGAGCAGCCTGCAAACACAGATGATCAAATTGAGTAGATAACCTATCTATGGAATTGAATTCTAGACTTCCTTTAAAAGAATGCCATGGGACATGGAAGAATACAGGGTGCAATAAAACCATGTAGCAAACCTTATATGTCTGAGGCAATTTCAAAGAGGGTGGGAAAAAAATCAGCATAATAAATTTAAAATTAATAGTTCTCCCAGATAAAGCCATAGAAAAAGTAATGTAAGATGCAATCAACAGAGAATGAGAAGATAGCAAAATAATTAATTGACACAAAAAGTTTTTTTTATGTCTGTTTTATTAAGAAAAAATCTTGTTATAGAGTTTGGCTTTTTTTTTCTTTTTGTAATGTATTTTGCTGGCAATAATATCTGCATTTTTCTGACAGACCCTGAATGCCTTGATTTAATCCGGATTCTGATATTAGAAGTAACCCCTTTGAGTACAACACTTGTTAAATAAGTTGAAAACCAGATAGCTAATAGATCAACAGAAGAGACAGTCCTCACCTAAGGGACAACTATCACAGCTCCTCCAGCAGTTCTCCTATGAGTCACCACTGCTCATTAATATTATCAATATTTTCAGGGGAGGAATTGCTAGAAAAGAATGTGGATTTATTTGGACATAAATATATTTTGGGGACTTGTCACTTTAAGTAGATTACCTAAATCACATAGTAAATGGTCCCATGTCTGCTTCCACATTTGACTTCATCAGAAGATGTGGATCTGGAGTAGCATGTGTTTGAAACAGCTGAAACCTCTGAAAAATCGGGAATAACTCAACATGAATTCCCAAGATGATACGGTAGCTCATAGCGGTAATTCAAATGGCAGTAACAGGCAGAGAGGATTTTTAACTCCATGTAGCATAAATCCATCATTAGAATTTAATCTTCACTTTGAAAAGGTTGCAGACTTAGTGGAAGAGTATTCTGAAAAGTGCTGAAAACTATTCAGATTCAAAGATACAATTTAAGATTTATTTTAGCGCATCCATGTACCTTGACTTCTAATTTATCATCATTGAATGTTGCATTGAAGATCTCCATGGTGGCATAAAATGACACGAGATGACTAAAACCTCTAGGGAATGTAAAGTTGCCAGAAAAGAACTGAAATATAGTGATAATAACAAATCCCTAAGCTATTGACTAAGGGCTATGAGATGTTGCTATCCTTTGCTAAATCAATGGCTTAATGTCACAGGCTCTCCAAAGCAGGGTATCAAACTGGATGCAGAGATAAAAATGCCACAATTGGTTATCTGTCAAGTTGTAAACAGCCAAAAAGACATTGAAGTGACCAAGATGATCATGCTAAAAAATGAGAACCAATCCACTACGTAAGTAGAAATTTTGTGGAATCATCCCGTGAGTATCATCCTCTGATACTCACTGCAACTTGTGGTAGAGGGTTAAAGAAAGACTTTGGGGATTTGAGAAGGAAGCATGAGACATGACTACATGAACATCCACACCGACTTTTTAGAGGCTCTCCCACACTTACGAGTCACAAAGTTTGTTCTCAGGACTTAGATTCTGGTCTGAAGTTGAACTTTTGCTTCAGTGAAAGAATGAAACATGCAGTAATAGAAATTGCATGAAGAATGTGTCTTGTTCATGGGTAAGGGGAGTGGCTGGGAATCAGAACACCAAGAGGGTTTTAGTGCAGTGACTCGAAGGAAGACAGCTGCAACACACAAACATGTTTCCAGTTGCAAATACGATACAATAAACAACAAAGTTTGAATCAATATAACAAAGAGTATGAAGAAAATTAATTGTTTGGATTCTTTTACAAAAGTTGTAGGGTGTATAGATAGCACAGTCAAGGAAGAGGAAAGTTTTGTTAGGGAGAAGATAGTCATCAGCACTAGCACCTGATGGGAGTAGTCATGTGAACAGAGAGAACAAGGAAGGAATACCGACTTGGTAATTATAACTTACAACCGACTGATCTCAAAAGCATATGGATTGATGTTCTAACTAACAAAGACCAGTGTGCTGACAGGTGTGTGTCAAAAACTGCCAAACTAAACCCAAGAATGGGATGTATTACCTCTTAAACTTTTGTCTGCAATATCTAGGCATAAAAATAGTAGCATCTCAACAAACTCAGTTCAGCATGTGTGCAACTTTTTCTCATGCAGCTAGCAATAAACCATCACTGATAGTTTCTAAAAATCATGCATACATCTACATCTTGAAAGGCATGATGTCCAGCACGGGAGAAAAATATTTTGGATCTTGTTATGATGCATTAATTTTTCGACTGGTAACTGGTGGGCGGCTGGAGGCCGGAAATACATTGCATATCAGAAATATCTACACGGAGGGCAAGTTTCTGACTCCAGAACAATCCTCAGAGAGAGTGCAATGAAGGCAAAAATCTGAAGTAAAAAAATCACCATACAGCATGCAGAGGGAACTGTATTACATGGCAATTAGCCTACGTTACATGTTATGAAACACAGGAAGCTGACAAGGGAATCTACAGACAACAGGAAAAATACAGGAGTAGTATGCAGTAAAAGGGCTAAAAAGCAGTGAAAATTCTAAAGTACAACAAAACCAAAATAAATCCTCTCAACAGTGTGGATTAATATTAGTTGGAAGTGCAAAATCAGTGTTTCAATCTTCAGTTGAAAATCAGGGTGATGTAATCTTAACAAAAGAGAAAGATTAAGCATTTTTAAGGGATTATTATCTAAATAAGATATTAAACAATGCCTACTGGTTTAGAGAGATAATTGGTGAATTTGGAAATTCTTTTAAAAAGAAAATAACAGTGAAACTGGCAAAATATGAATTTAATAACTTGCATTCCTCTCCCAAATATATCAATCAACATAGTTTGTATGAAAAAATATGCCTTGGCATTGCACACCTGATTTATTTTAATGAGATTATGGGGTTAGTTTATAAATGTCTTAGCCTAGGTTTCTGTAAGGAATTTACCCCTAGACATTCTAATCTTAACATGTTATATGTTATCCCTACAGTATCCTCCATCAGCAGGTGCCAGAAATTATTTAAAGCAAGTTAAAAATGGGCAAATTTGAAGAGCACAGAAGAGTTTCAGTGGTATGAACATCATCATGAAATGGGATCATGGCTAATGTGATTCTGCACAGATTGGGATGTTCAGCGCTACTGGCTATTGTAATCAGGGGGTCAGAAATATGTACATACCTAATGTTAATCAAATTTGTGTCAAAGATGCACTTGCCATAGTGTGTATGTGGCACCTGAATACCTACACAGATACCACCATGCCTGTGGAAGATTGTTCATACAGCAGAGCCATCAGATGGCCTTTATTTTATTATTAATCCCTTCTCTTTTCCTCTAGTAAATCTGTTTTTTCTGGGTATCAGGTCAGCCCTGAAGCTAAGGTGCATGAATGCCACAGAGAAATTTGAGCTGACAAAAAAGAAAAAAAAATTAAATACTGTAAAATAAAAAATTAGACATTTAGGAACACAGTCCTTACGTATTGAGGAACACATCCGAGAAGACAGAGGTGGAGAAAAGCAGTGTTATAGTGAAGAAATGTGTGAACATGCAGACCTATGTCAGTGCTGCAGAACTGCATTTGGGCTACGCAGTTCTTGGTTGCCTGGACAAGAGATATTAAATAGAAATAAAAAGACAGGCTGTTGATGGAACAAATGCAAAATACCCTGGTAGGTAGTTATGGCTTTCATGCTTAGAAAGAGAGGTTGTAAAATTGGTGACAGTATAAGAGAAAACCTCACTCAGAGCTCAGTAACTGAAGAAAGTGCCTCACACAAATTTCAGGTTTGCTTAGCTTGTCAGAGCAAAGATAAAGAGGTACTTTAGTACCTCATGCAAACTTCTTTAATGGACAATGATGGATAATAAGAGTTCAGCAACTTAGCTGAGAAGAACAGAGGGATAAAGTACTGAACAATTTTTATTCAAAATACGGAATCATAGAGGGTTTTTATTCTTCTGGTTTGTTCTGTTTGCTTTAACCAATGAATCATGGCTAGCATACACTATCAAAATTCTCCATGAGCTGATAAGTCAGGCCACATGAAGCACCTGTTTTGAAAGTCAAATATATCATACTGCACTCAGTAAAAATTAACTGGAAGAAATCAAATGGTCTGTGATGTACAGATCACGCCTTAGATTCCTCTAGATTTAACCTATCAGTTTATAAAGCAAAAGTTTAACAAGTATAGGAAATAACTGGTTGTACACTTACAATATAATGATGTAACAGCAGCTCTCTGATTTCTACTGTGTGCCAGATTACAGGAGACATCAACTACCATCCCTTGCTGAAGGGGTGGTTATGACAAACTGAAATGACATGAAATGAAATGACATGGGATCTTAAATTTGCTTTAATGCTTTAATTTACAGCCTTTTTCCAAGGAAATGCTGTTGTGAGAATTATATCCCTGCATAAAAAAGTGATTGAGGCTATCAAGGTAGATGATTTTGCCCTTGGTAGAGTTATATACCAATGACATGTTGTTGCCATAGCACCATGAAGCCATGCATTCCAGTGCAGAAATGTCACTCTAATTGCATAGCAGGACTTTGAGAAGTTTAAAGTCAGACTTTGGAATATCTTCCTTTGGGCTGAAGAGTGAGGCTGTTACTGGAGACAAAGTAAACAGAAAAATTTGTCTTGGCTGTAGGAAATGCTTAAGATTCCAAACAGTCTAAAACTTCGTGATATGGCTGATCATCACTGCTCCAAATCTCTGGTGACTGCCCCTTTGTGGTGTTAAGTGCAATTTGGGTTTGGCTGGGGAATGTTGATTTGGGGAATACCCTCTGGGACAATGCCAGGGAAATCAGCACTGGGAGACAGCACAGAGAGGGCCAGCATCTCTGATCCTGCACCTGGAACCCACAGCAAACTCCCACTAGTGAACATGGCTTTCTTTTTTTCTGTGGAGCTGTACCAGAAAATGGAGGTCGTTTTGTCCTTTATCCTATCTTGTGCTATTATTTTACAAATGCTTGCACACAGCCCTTGAGATACAACTGGCAACTGGAATATAATACCAAAAATCAGTAGATGGGTCAGACACATGGATAGCTACTGACCTAATAACATCAAAAGAAAGGAATCATAATTAGTGACGCTACAGCTTTGTTTTTTCTTGGAAGACCTGGTGTCATGATCTGAAGTTTGATTAGATTAAGTGGGGACTAAATAGGCGCAGGAATAGCGGTCTCCTTACCAGCAACACACGATTCAGTTGCTCAATGCTTCAGTACAGCTCTTTTGTAAAAGCCTTCCTTTGTGACCCAAGTGACACACAGGTTTTCAGGTTGGAAGCCGTGACTGCCAAAGCAGAGCGAGGGGGATATAAGGTCATGTAGCCTCAATTTTCTTGTACCTCGAGAGCCAGAGTAAATGGGAAGTGAGGCACTGCTTGGGGCTGAGTCCATTTGCCTAAATCCACACCTTTGCTAAAAGAGGAGCAGGTTTAGAGCGTCATTCAGAGCCAAACCAGCACGGATCAACAGGCTGAGTGCTCTCCTGCCTCCAGAATAAATCCCACTCCACATTTCAATTGGCTGAAAGGGGAGCATAAACATTGGCAAAGTTGGGAGTTTCCCCCCTCCCCTTTCGTTTTTTTTCCCCTTTTCTTTCCTGCATGATTTTCTGCTTCATTTTTAGCTGTGAGAGGAGCCAAGACTGTGCTACTACATAGCTACTCTATAGTAAATAAGACCTTTTGAGTTTGGATTAATTTTTACTTCAGGTCATTTATGGAAAGTGACTTTGGAACCTATGACTCAGTGTCTCCACATTAGAGAAAACTTCCCTCCCTGAAATACACAGGCTTGAGTAAACGTTAGAGTAATTGTAGGATAATTCCCAGGAGTAATTCATATTAATCGTGTGGATTTAGTAATAGTAGTTGCTTTATTTGTTCTGAAACTCATCTTTGATCCTGCACTGCAACAGCATTAAGCAAACTTCCCTTATGCAGGCAAAAATGCGTTTTGGGACAACTTCGGACCTTCAGAATCTGGTGCCAGGCAAGCAAGACAAAGAGAGTAAAATGTTTATTTAATACAAATTTAGCAAGGTGAAATCAAGCTATTGAGAAAACTGGCTGAGCAGACTGTTAGTGTCTTTTCCCTTGAATAAGAAATGGAGAGTACCCATCTGGGTGCAAGTTAAGGTCTCTCTGTAAGGAGTGGGGAAGTGGGATTTTCAGGCTCTGATTTTTGGTGTCAGTGCACGGCCCACATACACTCAGCTTCTGGGGACTGCGCATAAAAGACACCTCTAATGGAACCCTATGTTGCTGCTCTGGAAGAATGTGGTGAAATGACAATATTTTAATGCTGGAAACACAACCGCAGAAGAGCAAGTGAAATAGTTCAGCTTACAAATATTGATCAGAAATGCTTTCTTGTAAAAACTCTGGTGGCTTAGTTTTGAAATGTACACGGGTCCTAGGGATTGATGGCTCCCGAAACATCCTCGAACTGCTTGCCTTCCCCAGAGATGCCTCTGCTAACAGCGAGTTTGAGAAGTCAGCATCCTTTCCGTTCTGCCAAATTGATTTCCTTATTAATCAAAAAAAATCTCATCTTCTCCTGGCTTCAGGTGATTTTTTTTGTCTTAAAACGTTTTATGACTACACGAAGAAAAAGAAAAAAAAAATTTTAAAAAAGGAGAAAGGAGAATAAAATAGAAGAAAACCAGAATTACTTCAAGGTGAGCTTTCAATGACTTCTTGCTCCTTTTGACGGTTCTTGTCAACTACGAACTTTCCCCTATCTCTCTCTCTCTTTCGAGCACCTTCTGGTCTCAGAAATGTATTTTATTCATTTGATGAATGAAGCGATCAATTTCTCTTTCGACCAAGCATTTTTGGTTTAGAATAAATTGGCGAAGCGTTTTCCTCCCTCCTTGTTAAGAGTGTTTGCTTTGTTTCCTCCTCCTCCCCCAAGGTAAATCTAGACCGCTGTAATGGCATCTATATGCACAATTGCTGTCATTCAAATAAGACGTTTTATCAAGCGTCTTTAAATCTGCAGTCAGCCTCATTTAACCTCTAAAATTACGCTTAACAGGCGACCTTCATTAGCCAAATTGGAAGGAACGTGCGGTATGTGTTAAGCAGCGTCGTTTCCACGCTGGTGACCCCCCTCGGCAGCGGGTGGTGAGGGGGGCGTCGATCGCCGGGATAAATGCGGGAGCAGCTGCACCCCCACGTCCCGCTCTGCCCGGGCACACGGGTGTCTGTGAGCACGGAGCTTCCCGGGGAGCTCTGCAAGCGCTTGGCCCGCGGTTCGTTCGGTCGTTTCCCCGCTCCCGCTCGGAGGGAGAGGGATACAGGATTCCTGCCGCCCGGCCGCGTTATTTATCCTTTACCTTGCGAGCGGGCGGACAGGGCTTGCCGAGAGAGCTCTCGCCGCCCCCGCTCCCGGGTTGCCTGTCCCAGAGGACACCAATTAAAGGCACTAATTGGACAGCGATACATCAAAGTCTGTCGCTGAGACCGGCTCCTTGGAGCTCTGGGGGTCCTGAAGGCAGGCTTTTGTTTTAGGCACTGCTCCAGGTTCCCGTGTGGGCTGCGCGCCCGCTCGACTCCCCTGGCCCTCTTTGCTGCCCGGAACCCCAGCAGGGCCCGCGGGTGAGCGCGCCCCACGCTCCCCTTTCCACTGCGGAAAAGCTACAGGGATGCGGGGCTCCCGGTTCGCTGGGAGGACGTCTCACCTCGCGTTGACCCACCTGTGCCGACCCTCGCACACTCCCACCCACGAAACGCACCCTCCCTGCGGTCACACTGTGGTGGCTCCCAGGGGCTCTTCGGCGAGCCCCTCGTCCCCAGGAGCGAGTCGGGGCCGGAGGACCCGCGCTGCTCAGCGGGAGCTCCCATTTTCAGGGTCCCTTGGACAGAGGATGTGGGGCCGGGTTCTACCCCTGCCAGGTTTTCCCTTCGCACCGCATTCCCTGTGCACTGGGGTAATTCTCTTTGGGGCGGCAGGTGTTTCTCCGAGCCTGGGATCACCCCTCGAGTCCGGGCAGGAGCCTACAACGGCAACCCCAGAGAGGGCTTCATTGCCAGGGGGGATGAGGGCTCCAGGTACGTGGAGGCGTTTGGAGAAAGGATGAGAAGCAGGAGGAGGCAGTCATACACCGGAACCCTGACAAACAAGTCTGGACTCTTCCCTGCTTTCCACCTCTTTTTCGAGAAATGAAACAATTCTCCCCGTTACCAAAGTGGTTTATTTCAGCTTTTGCAGGGACTTTATTAGTTCTGAGTTATTCGGGACCTCGGGTTTTCCCAGGTGAGCCTGGTCCAAGCCCGGAAGGAAGAGCCGGCGCTTCCAGGAGCGGTGCAGGGATTCTCTGCCGGCTTCATCCCTAGCCGGGCGAGCACCGTGCCAGGGGGAGCCCGGTTCTGTGCAAGGCTGGGCCGGGGCATTCGTAGGGCTCGGCCTAAAACAGGGCTGCTGTTACACATATATTTGTATATCTCGATAGGAGCCTGTCAGAGGCAGAAAATGACAGGTCTCCCCGCAGGAGAGCTTGGCATCCCCGGGCTGAGCAGCGGCGCGGTTTGCTTATTCTTGTGTGATTAAAAGCTGCTTTTTAGCGCGTCCTTTCGGCGGCCATAGCCCTCAGGAGCAAAGCACGGCCCCGCAGAGATTAGACTCGGTGGCCCACGAAGGAGCGGGGCTGGTTGCGCTGAAGAGCGTGAGAGCCGATAGGGCAGGGATGGAGTTTGGTGATAGTCCCCTTTATCCCCCACCTGCAGCTCCGTTCCTTTTCTCAGGCCGGGGAGGATGTGCCGGGAGAGCGAGGAAGTGTTTGATCATTTACTGCCCACGGAGGCATTTGTTTTTCATTTTGCAAACGCTTCTCTTTAAGTAATTGTTCCTGTTAAGAGCATATACCTTTCACTGGGCTTCACCGCACTATAAATAATCTCGATGAAGATGCAAGGATATGACTTTCACAAGATTGGACAATTGATTAAATCTGTGACCTGCAATTGCGAATAATCTTGGAAGGCTATTTAAACAGATGAAGGCCTAAATTGTCTTGCTTGTATCTGAATTAATTTCTCATTCATCATCATTATGGAGTGATTGGTTCTATTCAGGCTTTGCAGCCTGCTGGAACGAAACTGGATTTAAATGAGACTGTAACACAATTTAAATGCTCCCCAGATTTAACGAGGCCAATCGAGCAGCTGCAATAAACACAAATATTTTTCTAAACAGCCTTGTTTTAAATAATTGCTTAATACTTCCATGTGATGTTCTTAAGTGGCAATTTCTGTCTCTGAGGTCCCAGGCACTTCTTTGCAGAGAGGGCAGCAGGGAAAATCACTTTATGTGTTTGCTTTGCATGTATATGTGCATGCAGCACACCGATGGAGATTCTTTAAAATGAGGTTTGTAAATATTAGTGTAAATCTGCATTACATTCTTTGTCGTAGATACACTCAGTTTTTTTGTTTTTTTTTTAAAGGGGGGTAGGGGGGGAGAAGGGGGAGGGGAGGGAAGGGGAAGCAAACGGTGAATTGGAGGCCAGAGGTTGTGATCTGTTTGTTTTCTTGTTAGAAGATCTTGAACTAGCTGTCTCTTCTTCCTCCTACCTGAGAGAGAGAGAGAAGAAAAACTTCCTAAAACAAGGACTAGGCGGGGATTTACCCTAACCTACCTTAACCGCATCCCTTCCGCAGTGCCAGCTCTCCAGGGTCAGGACGGGACACTCCCGCCTTACAAAAGAAGCAGCGAGAAGATCTGAAAGAAGCGGGCAACGTGTAAGGGGCTCCGGGTAGAAGGACGAAGCAAAAAAGCGCGTGGGACTGGTTTCTCTCCCCCTTTTACTTCCACCCAGGAACCTGATGCTCCTAAATGAAGCCATTCGCGCTAAAGAGACTTCAGCTCGCCCTGACGTGTGCTTTACCCCGCGGCGACACTATTGTAAGAGGCAGGACAGCGAGCCTTGGGGTGACATATGGTGGAGGGTGTTCTCTGGAGCCAAACTCGCTATAAAATAAAGTAGCCAGGCGAGCAGGAGAATAATAGAAAACAAAAGGATCTTTCAGAGAGACAAGCCAAAAAGCTAAAGGAGCCGCATGCTTTTCTGCAGGTGCCGGCAAATGACCCAGCAGAAAACGTGAAATACAGAGAGGGGATTTGCCAATGATTTAGGCGCTGAAGTAAAGCACAGTGCTGGGAAAGCAGATCCAGTCCAGTTTAATCATACAACCTTAATAAAAACATATAGCCTGAGACGGGAAAGTAAGCGTCAGTCTCGTCGCTATTTCACTTAATGGTACAGGAGGTGACAGATAAAACACAACAAAGATGGGCTGAGTGATTTGATAGTAAAGGAGCAATTTAATGCGCGAGTTACAGCGCTGCTCCCCGGGATCCTTTAGGCTTAACCCGTTCTCTAGAGCTCATCTTCCTCTCCTGGTCCTTTTTTTATTAGTAGTATTATTATTCAGTTGTTTAAAATGAGCATTATCCCAAACATATGCAGTGCAATCAGCTCGGTCACACTTACAAGAACACGCTTTAATAAGGCAATCAATCAAACGCTAACAAGGCGGGGTGGGAGGGACGGCCTTTAGGAGCTGAATTTGGCTGGCTAGGGAGCGAACCCCATGTAGCACATGGGGTACCCCGAAGACAACTCCACTCCCGCTGGTGACAAGGGCAGGTGCCCATCTCCGGCTCCGCTGGGGACTCACCCGGGGAGCTCCTCGAAGGGTCCCATCCCCGACCAGCCGAGGCCATGGAACCCTGGCGGCAGTGGCTCGGGGCCAAAGGCAGAGTCTGCTGCCGGCTGGGTGCCCTGCGGGTGCCCTCGCCGCCGTCGGTGCCCCACGCGTGCCCGGAGCCCACGTGGGGCCGCGGACTCCGCCACCGGCGGCGAAGGCGTTAACGGTGCCGGCCCCACGCAGCAAATGGAAAATTTCATTATGAAATAATGAGTAATTCCTCCCACTGAGATGTATTGTTATATCTTCCACTTCAATTTAGGAGCACAGCGGCTCAATTACCTAGAAAATACAGTCAATTAAAGGCTGCTGATTGGACACGAGGACGGATCATCGATCTTGTACTTTCCAATATCGCTCCAGACACCTCATTTTCCCTCCCCTATTAACTGAAAATACTCTTGGCATTACCGCGACCCGCAGCCTATTTACCTGTCGCAGGCAATCTCTGCCCTGTGACCGAGCCGCGGAGAAATTCACAGCCATCCTTTGCCGCACCATCCTCCAAGAGCGGGCGATCGGGAGGGCGGCTCTGGAGCCGCGGGGACAGCGGGGACCGCGCCGGCTGCGGGCGCTCCCTGTCCCTGCTTCCCCGCTCCCCGTTCGCTAAGTGGGGGGATGTCCCAGTCACGGCTGGAAGTGGTAATCAGAGGCTTAAATGTTCTTTTTCTCTCACACACACTTAAATATATAAAATATACGTATTCGTGGCATTTTCCGAACTGGTCATTTTTGCAAGAGCAAGCTGCCGTCGCGACGGCAGCAGCAGCCTCGGCCGGATCTCGGCCTGCGTTCCCTGCCCAGCAGGTGCCTGTGCCTGGCCGAGGAACGAGGGATCGTGGGCTAAGTAGGAGCCCCCGTTTTTTGGTGGATAGTGCTCATCCGCCGCGCTACCCCTGCCCCGAGCTCTCCAGCGCTCCCTTCTCCCGGGGTCGCCGGGGGAATGGTATCAAGCACTGGCTCCGCAGCTCGCATTTTATCAGACTGGTTCTTCTGTGTGATAAAAGACAGAGTAAAAGAGGGGGAAAGGCTCGCAAAGCTCGGATGTTGTTCGGCTCTGCCCTTGGACGCTGTTTACAATTGTTATTTCCGGGGGGGTGGGGGGACGGGGAGAGAGAATCTATTTGTGAGTGTCCAAAAAGGGCCATTGCTTTCCATGTCCATGAGGAAATCTCGATCATAAAAGGGTGGAATAATCTGGCCTTAATGATTTAAAGCTTGTGACTTTGGATCATGTTTTTAAAAGCTGTAATAAGCAATATTTTTTTTTAATTGGAAAAAATATATTCTGGCACGCCCGTGTCTCTTCCCTGCTCTCCATCCGCTATAGGGAAACGCTGCTATGCACTCCCTCTCCTATAGACAAAAAGTCTCCGGTGTGGCAATAAACCAGGGGCTTCTCAGCAATTTAGTACAAAGTAGATACAGAGGTGTCAACATGTCTTTGTTCTGCCCAGCATTTATTTTCCTGCTTGTTGAACTGTAACTATTAGAAACTGCACGGTGAAATTCGNTAAGGGTGAGAGGTTGTTAAAACGTGTCGTTATTATCGGTTTTGGTGTTGTTATTTTTGTTGCTATTAAGTTTTATTCCGACACGGTAACGAATTATGGCAGTGTATTATTTTTGGACTATTTTAAAACAGAATGGAATAAATAATGTCGATTTTGGAAGAAACCACTACCCAGCTCCGTGCCTGTGTTTTTCAAATTTAGGGTTACAGAAATTCGAGCAAAAGCAATGATGCTACCCTTATTCCGAAATATCTTCTGGATAGGAGACGGGTGAGTGAGTTTGTGAAAGAAATACTCAAGAAGGAAGAGCGATCACACAAATGCAAAGATTAGGAATGGAGAAAGAAACACAAAACCCAACAAATTAAATAATTACTTAAAATAAAATTTAAAAAACAATAAAGAGAAGACACAACAAGGAAAAAGCAATGAGACAACTGAAGGCTGAAGTACAAAGGAAGGGAAATCGCCTTTGCTCCAATTTACAGACTGGTGATTGTCTGAAGGAGTTGTGCTCCCTGTCACCTCTAATCTCTTCCCTTGGCGGCTTGTTAGCGTTTGGCACGGGGTCTTTGCTCACAGAGCATTGTACATTCGATATTCAAAAACCCTCTTTACATATACATCACTTGCTAATTTCGTCAGTGTGTGCACATTTCAGCGACTGATAATAGGACATTGTTATTTAAAGGACAAATAGCTCTGACCCATAAAGAGGCAGGAGCTCGTATTTTTCCCCCTGCCAGTTCCAGTCTGCCTCTTAAAAATAAAAGTTGGGATGAAAGTGGAAATGAAATGCTGGATTTCTGCTCACAACGAAGGACGAGACAAGGGAGGGTAAAGAACGCAATTAAACTACCAAAGTAATGTATAGAATGACAGGTTTTCTTTATGGTAAATCACTGTTATTTTCCATAGAAACAACTGGATAATACTGCCGAGTTGCAAACCGGAAACCTTTTGGGGTTTTCTTTTTTGCTGTTTGCCTGATGTTTTTATTTTCTGAACACTGAGAGATTACATTTTTGCTTTCTTCATGCGCACAAGTTGGTTCGTTATCAAGATAGTGTTTCTTTCAAGTATTTCAGATTTTCCTTCGCTGCTCATAGGTTTGTGCATAAGGTTTGTTGTGCTCCGCAGAAGCCCCAGACCTTGGGAAGAAGTCTATCCACGGAAAAGAAAGTCCCAGCACATTTCTATGAGTGGCTGGCTGGAGCATATTTCATTCGAGCTGATTTTCTTCCTCCTTCGTGCCTAATTTCCTTCTCAGAGATAATTCACTAGTAATTTCTTTCCTTCTTCTTTATTTTATTTCCCCACCCCCCTTGGAATGTAAATCCTTTTAAGACTGAGCTATTTTTAGTCTTTTTCCTTTATTTTTTTCCTTTTTTTTTTTTTTTCTTTTTGCTGTGGGTGTCCACGGCTGAGGAGAGAACACGATTAAATAAACATGGGCTGTAGGTACATTAACTCGAAGAGAAGTCCGGGAAAGGGATGAGCGTTTTAATAACCCTGAGACAAAGGTTTATCTCGTTAAAGGTACCTCTTCTCTCTGGTCCATGGAAACTGAGGTGGCTTTGCTCAGCACAGAGGGCGTGAAAGTGAGAAAGGAGTCAGTCCTGGTTGTGGCCGAGCAGGTAAAGTCTGATCCGGAGGGTCTCTGCGCC
This sequence comes from Bombycilla garrulus, assembly GCA_013400315.1. Taxonomy (NCBI): domain Eukaryota; kingdom Metazoa; phylum Chordata; class Aves; order Passeriformes; family Bombycillidae; genus Bombycilla; species Bombycilla garrulus. The sequence goes on from VXBU01002007.1 coordinate 1,774,090, forward strand.
AGCCCGTTGGACTGGCCGCTGTGGCATGCCAGGCAGGAGCAGGGGTTGCCCCCGGCGCTGCTGAGTCCATGAGTTGGGGCAGGGTACAGAGAGGGGTGTCTGAAGGCGCACAGCAGTTCTGGTCTCGGGTACGGGTGGGAGAGCACCCTGAAGGTGTCCAGAGGCCTCAGGGGGGTGCTGAAGGGGGTGGCGGCAGAGGCCGATGTGGCGCCGATGCCCATGTGGGAGTAGTAGGGCAGGGGCAGGTGGGACGGGAACGGATAGGGCAGGTTCCCGGTGGCTGCCGCGTGGCTCATCATGTACGTATAAAACGCCGGGTCGGCCGGGTGAGGCCAGGTCATGGCCAGGCGCTGCCGCTTGTCCTTCATCCTGCGGTTCTGGAACCAAACCTGCGGGTAGAGGAGAGGCGAGAGCCGTCATCCGCCGCCGCCCCGCTCCGCCGGGCCGCCAGCACCGGCCCTGCTCCCGGCGCGGCGCGGCGGACGTGGGTCTGCCGGAGAGCGGAGACCGGCGCCAGCTTTCCCTCCTGGAGGGACTTGTCATCACGTACAGAGGGATCAGTTAAGCCCCTATAAAAATCTATCGGGAGACCCAGAGGAGCTGCCCTTTTAGGGTGCTTGTTCTCCTTCTTGCCCGTTAGGGCTTGTCCTGCTGCCCCCCACCCCCCGTCCCTGGGTCCCGGCCAGCCGGGCGGCTCTGCCCTTTCGCATCCAGAGCTACCTGGGATTGTTGCTATCGGGTTTGTTTTCATGTGCAAACGTTTTGGAAAAGGCAGAGCAAAGCGAGATCGAAACAAGATCCGCTACTGGCTTCCCTTTCCCTCCCCCAAGAGCTGAGAGAGATTTGGACTGAACCGGAGGGAGGATTAAAAATAATCTGCTAGGGAGAGGGCAGATTAGCGGCGCTGGCCGGGATGGCTCCGGGAGCCGTGTCCCGAGTCCCGCACTGCTGCAGGGTGCGGGCAGGGCCAGGAAAGGGGCGGGAGGCGGGGGGAGCTGAGAGGGAGGGTTACGTTGGCGAAGTGCTTTCCCGAGTTTTGCAAGGAAGTTTGGCCGTACAGATTTATATCGTGCTAATTGGAAACATGTCCGAGCTGTGTGTATACCTTGATGGTGGTTTCTGGCAGATTTAGAGCAGCCGCCAGCTCACATCTCCGGGGCCTGGACACGTAATTCTCCCGGTAAAACTCCTTCTCCAGCCGGGCGATCTGCTCGCGGGTGAAGGCGGTGCGGTAGCGGCGCATCTGGTCGCTGGCGCTGCAGGCCAGCGAGCCCTGGGAGCCGCCGCTGCCTCCGCTGCCCTTGGGGTGATCCCCCCCGCCGCTGGGGCTGCCTCCCAGCGCCTCGGAGCACGGCCCTGCGTGGGGAGCCCGGAGCAAAGGACACACGCTCGGAGGCGGGCGGGCACGCAGGGATGCTCGCCGCCCGCCTCCCCAGCGAACCCGCTTCGGCCCCCCCATTCCACCCCGCTCGCCCTTCCCGTGCCTGCCCCGGGCTCCTGAGGGTGCTGACATCCAAGAGGGACCGGGGGGAGGGCAGCGAGGAGGGGGATGAAACACCGCCTAAGGGTTTGAGGGGGGTTTATTCACTCTGGCTGGGAGGTCACCTGTCCGCCGCCCTCCCCGACACACACTCCCCGCAATGGCGGTGTCTGCCCGCCGAGCCTCCCTCTCGCTTCCCGCACTGGAAAACCGGGCGCCGCAGCATCCCCGACCCCCAGGGTCTGGAAAAGGCAGGCGTGCCCGCCGTCCGTGTAGCACATTGGGCTCCGCTGTCCCTTCCCCCAGGCCAGCAGGGACCCAGGAGAGGAGCAGCCAGCAGACAGAGACTGCTCTCTCCGAGGGGAAGGGGAGGAGGCNCGATCAGCATCCAAAGAACCGATGGGATCTTTTCAACGAGCCTCTGAGGGACGAGGGAGGACAGACAGCGCTCTCTACGCTTCCCGGCTTCTTGAAGTGATTGAGGAACGGGTAGGGGGGAGAAATGGGTTGTTGTTGTCAGGGTAGGGACGTCTTTGCCGGGCTGGGAAGGTGGGAATAGGGAGTGGGGGCAGGGGGAAAAGGGGCCTGTCCGCTGCCTTTGCTTTCAAATGCAACTCTCCCTCATTGTACCCGAGACCAAAGGCAATTAATTCATTGGGACCATTTCCGAGCTGGCGCCACCGAGACATAGAAGTGACAAGGTAATTTGGACCTCTCCTTTTTTTTTTTTTTTTTTTTAACCCAACATGCAAACAAGGCCCTCGCTAATGCACTTGGGGCTGGCATGAGTCGGCGAGTGATTTTACGGTCTTTATGGGCGCTTCCGCACTCGCCCGGGCACATTTCACCCTGCAAAACCACAAACAGCTCTTGGCCAGAAAACCCGTTTGATCTTACCCACACACACACACACACATACAAAAAACCTCGCCGGTGTGGAGGATCGTAAGGGATTTCCTCAAGTATGCACTGTCTACGCGATGGGGAGGAATAAAAATAAAACAGAGCAAATTGAAGAGGAGAGCGCGTGGTTGTCTTGGCCAAAAAAGATCCTACGGGACAAACTGCAGACCTGACGCGTCCACGACGGGAAGCCTGGCTCCCCTCCAGGGACGCGGGGGCTGCCCGGTGTCGTGTCCTCTGACTCCCAAACAAGTCTCCCGGTGGCAGGGAGGTGAGCAATCAGTCGGGAAAAGAGCTCACACACGCGCAGACACACACACACACCCGATTTCGTTGCCCCTCGCTCAGCTGGCGAGGGGAAAACCCCCTCCGGCAGCCCCCCCGCCCCACCAGCGCTGCCACCCAGCCCCGGAGCGGACGTGGGGCTGGAGGCATGGGAAGGAGTTGGGTACCTTTGCTGTGCTGGTACTCGGCGCTCCCCGTGGCGCAGTCCGGGGTGCAGCTCACCTCGATTTCCTCATAGAAATCCGACTCGGTGTCCGAGCTGCTCTGCTGCCCTTTGCTGGAGGGGAGCTCCGGGGCGGGGGGCTGCTGTCCGGCCGAAAGCAGTGCTGCCGCCGCCGAGCGGCTCTCCGGCACCGTCCCTGTCCCTGGCAGCACCTCCACCTCCTCTTCGTCTTCTCCTCCGCCACCTCCTCCTCCTCCTCCTCTCTCCCGGGACGACAAGGGGCCAGGTCTGGGGCTGATGCAGTTCCGATGGATCATCTTCTCCTGCGGCTCCGCAGCGGGGCTCCCCACCGCTTCGGACAAATTAGGCACCCTCTTGCCAACTAGAGCGCCAAGAGTAGTCCCCTCCAGAAACATCACCATCTCCTTCCTGGTTTCCATTGTGGCTTTGCTTAAGGGAGGGGAGAAAAAAACCCCAGAGCTCTTCCCCCCCTCCCTCCTGCTCCCGCCCCAGCCTCGTACAAACCCTGCAACCCTCTCCTGCCAATGCAGAGGAGCCAGCGGTGAGATAGGGTGACCTTGTGATGCGAGCGCTACACTCCGCTGTGCTGCTCTGGGAGGGATCACCATTGCCCTCTTCTTTCTAAGCTGTCATCCTCAATGGTGCAGTCGTCATTACAGTACCACCGGTGACGCCACACATTGATTGCCAGTGGATAAATAGAAACGTCTGCCATTGGGAAGATGAAAGGAAGAGCCGGAGCGAATGGGCTAAATGCGTGATGCACCAGGTGTAGGAGCCTGAGATGGAGAGGGAAGTGTGAAAAAGAGATGCATATGGAGCTGCAAAGATGTAACATGCGGAGAGAGTTCCGCGGGGGGAAGCCTTGCCTGACAATTAAATAGCCCTTTGACTGCTTTAAGCCGCAACCTTGATGTAGAATTGAGGCGAAGATCCCTAGCTGCATCCTGGAAGTGAGAAGATATGTACTCAAGCCTCTTCCTTGGATGCATTATTTATTGCTGGCAATCAGCTTCCGCCTAACTGCATATATAAGGCTTCTAAGAATCCTTTGCAAACTTGAGGATAAAGAAATGCGCTGCTGACATTTGAATGTAAAAATAGCTTTGATTTCTTGCTCTGGGTCAATATCGGTTCCTATCGGTATAATTGTCATTGCTTTCTGTTTACTGAGATTAAAATGCGAGTTTACCATTTGGAAATGCGATTATATATTTGTTGCTTTTTACTTATGAAAAGATGCAACTACATCACTTGTAACTGTAGTTATTCTGGATATCTGCCGTTTATCGTTTGTTGTTATTTTTTCCTTTGCTTTTTCCATTTTTCCGCGGTTCTCACGCTGTTATGAGAGGCTTATATCTCCTCTCCTTTCTCCTTTTTTAACCAACTGTTTTGCACGAATTATTCTTTACTTTCGGGGCGGAGGGGTAGGGGAGAATGCATGAAGAAGGTCTGCCAAGAATAATTTAGGCTCAGAAAAATGCAAGTTATCAAGGCCAGAGCTTATGCTACCTAGCAGATGTTGTTGAAACAGAAATGACAAGGGCAACCGTTTGGACGGCGCTTGTCTGAAAATAAGGGACCTTGTACCATAAATACAGTGGCACGTGTAATCTTTTTGGCGTGTTATGATATTTCTAATGAATGCGGTAAGGATCTCATCTTTAGTTAATATTGCCTCACATGTGTAGTGTCAAGTCATTTTCCGCCATCTGTCGTAACTAGGTTGTTCTGAATTTTTTTTTTTCCCGGAGTGTTATTGGCTAGTCAGGATACCGAAAACATTCAACCAATTACAATCTCAACCCGGTAAGGAATTTACTGGCATTTCTGAGGTGACGTTGCTCCGGTGGGGAACAGGCAGCGCAATAGGAAACATGCTGTGATTTTCCGTCTAGCCCTGCGAGCAGGATGCAGAGAGAGAAACAAACCAGCAAACGAGATTCCCGGTCTGCTGAATGCTTGGATTAAGGAGTGCTCCTATCAATAAGCATACTCTTTTCAGGGTGATAAACCACGAATTTTCACAGGGCTGTGGCCACCGTTCTCCCTTTCTCCCTATCTATACATGCACGTATTTTCCATGCAAAGGCACATCATGCACACAACACGCTCTGGACTGCGCTGCTTTCCACCACACGTTGTGCAGCGTGTGCTGCTCCAAAGCTTGCGAAATTCCTGAAAACTCCTTGTTAAATTTCCTTTCCCTTCTCTCCCCTGCCAGCCTCGCCACCGTCGTGTGCCCTGTGAGGACCTGCCGCCCATCCCTGCTGCAGCCGGGCTCGGCTCTGCGGGCAGGACCGGCTCCGGGTGGGTGGATGGATGGATGGATGGATGGATGGATGGATGGATGGATGGATGGATGGATGGATGGATGGATAAGGCAGATCGTCTTCGGTGCTGAGCAGAGCAGAGCAGAGAGAGCAGAAGGGCAGCGCTGATCCCGCTGAGCGGTGCGGAGCGGAGCTGTGGGGCAAGGCCAGACAAGGCGAGGGGGGGGGATGCTCGGGCAGCGCTCTTTCCGCGTCGCGCTGGTGCCGCTTCCCACGGCTGGTGGCGTCGTTTTTGCGCTTTTTTGGAGTAAGCAGGGGAGCTGTGTTCGTGTTCCTGACACCTCCGGGGGGAGTGTGGAGGTTCCGCCTCCCCCCGGGCCCACGGCAGCCCCAGCTTCCCGCGGAAGCTCACCTCCAGCCTCCTCCCTAGCTCGGCCAAGCAGCCCTGTGGGAAGAAGCCGGCTTGTGTCTGTGGCGGACAGAGAGGATTTCCGCTTCACAACGGGTTCGGTGGTAGTAAGAAGAGGGATATTCATGTCTGTTTCTAAACAAGAGCATAACCAGGAGCTGAATTGTGAGTGCAAGGGAGCGCTCCCAGAGTGGGCAATGGAAACTATTGCGGGGAGGTTAATGGGAAATCCTCTCTGGCAGACTGGAGCCCTGGGGATGATTCCTGCGGATTATGCTGGCCGATCCCCAGGAATTTTATCATTTTCGTTTTCGAGCCACCGCTGCCCCCTTCCTCACCCCATTCTTAATGCGTTCCCACCAAGAAGCCCCCCGTCTTGCACCCTGGGTCGAAGGTTTTGTTGAGCCCGAGCGATGGTCATTGCCACGGAAGGCTTGACACAGCCCGCAGCAGCACGGGCTGAGGAACGTCCCGCACGGACAGACGCACGCCCCCACACCACATGCTTTCATTTGCCAAGGGTAAACACAGAGAGTTAAAGGCCCTAGTGGAATCTAAGAATGAAAAAAAAAAAAAAA
>VXBU01002007.1:1785253-1806572 GCA_013400315.1 Bombycilla garrulus
TTTTCCTTTGCGCCAGGAATGAGTAAATGAGAAGGAGCAAGAAGACCAGGCAGCTCTTCCGACGGCTCTCGTCCGGGATGCCAAGACGCGGGAGGTTCCCCCCGCCTTCCTCCCGCGGGCAGGGAGGAACCCACCGGGGCAGCGGCCTCCCAAGGCGGCCGGCTGGCATCAGCGCCGCCCCGCTCTTACCCGGCCGGGGGCACGGCTCCGCAGCCGCGGCTAATTCGCTGATTCTCTCAAAAATTACGTCATCCTCACCATCAGCGTCCCTCGAGGTCAAGAACATTTTGCCCAGACTAACTTAAAGCTCTCAGAAAGCACGCCCAGGGAGGGAAAGAGCTGCTGCAGGTATAACAGGCGAGGAACTCGAGCAGGTCCTTCCAGGGCGGTACCCGAGGAAGTCGCAGAACACGGCGGCAGCTCGGTACTCTTTGCTGCTCTAGGAGGGTCCCCGGAAAACCAACCTTTGTCACAAGCAGTCAAGGGTTTAGACGTCTGGAGCCGGAATAACGAAATAAATACGCCTCTTTGCTTTAATCGCTTTCACCGACTTCTTCTAGGACGTGATATGCTCTCCCCGTTTAGATCCGTGGTGCGTGCTATAAAGACTGCATCTATGCGCCAGTATATACATGCCTTTTACTATGGGTACACAGGAACCAGTAGGGGTTTGTCGTTCTCAGTCCCCAAAACTCGTTTTGAATGCTTTTGGTCTTGCTGCCAACCAGCATTAAAAAAAAAAGAAAAGTAAAATTAATAATCAAATTATGTGGAAGAAATCCTACGGGCTTCTCCTTTCTCGTCCAGTGCTTTTCTCACAATATTTCTAGCCCTGTAGGAAACACGAATGACTTTGCTGGATTAAGGTCCTTCCTTGGGCAGCATTGTAACGGGATGATTCCACAAGGAAAACCTTGAAACACCTTTATATTTGAGGGTTGTTCTCAGATTTAAAGGGAGTTATTCTCTCGCTATAGCTCTTCCCTCTAGAAGAGGACCATGGGATTCAGCCCCCGTCCATGTTTTGGGAGAGTGAACGGCAAACCCGGAGCCCTCAGGAAGCAGGACGCTCCCGCGGCTGCTGGGGGCGATCCGAGGGCGGAAGGGCGATGGGACCCACCGTCGCCAAAGCCCACCCCCAGGGGTGGGGGTAACATTCCAGGCGCTGCAGTTCTTCAGCAAAAGCCCAACCTGTCCTATGGAATCGGTGTTTTTCTCAAGGAAAGGGCAAAGAGGCAAAAAAAGCAAAGAAGGCAAAAAGAAGAGGGAGTAGGAAAGGAAGAAGGAGAAGGAGAAGGAGAAGGAGAAGGAGAAGGAGAAGGAGAAGGAGAAGGAGAAGGAGAAGGAGAAGGAGAAGGAGAAGGAGAAGGAGAAGGAGAAGGAGAAGGAGGACAAGAAGGAGGACAAGAAAAGAGAAAAGAGAAGAGAAGAAAATAGGAGAAAAGAGGAGAAAAGAGGAGAAAAGAGGAGGAAAGAAAGGAAAAGAAAAGAAAAGAAAGGAAAAGAAAAGAAAAGAAAAGAAAAGAAAAGAAAAGAAAAGAAAAGAAAAGAAAAGAAAAGAGGAAAAGAAAACTCTCACAACTGGGAGAGAGGAAGCAGAACAAAATGTTGCAAGCGAAACGTTTCCTGGCATCCAGGCTGGATGCTGGAAAGCCACTGGAAATCGGATTAAAACTGTGAGCGTGTGCTCCAAAATCACCCCCCAGCGCGGGGAAGGAACATGCCTGGGGGCTACAGAGGGGAGAATCGAGAGGTGGGATCTCGCAGTTTGCCCCTTCACGGGCGGTCTCATCCCAACACGCGTGGATTTTGGACTAAGAGGTCAAACCGCAAATCCATTTTGACCGAGCAGCAAGGAGCTCCAGACAGAGTGGGTTGAGCTCGCTGCTCGCGCTGCTCCGCAGGAAAACCTCTCCCCACGCAGCGGGAAGGAGCCGCCCGGCTTTGCGGGAAGTTAATTGCGTGGAGTTATTATTTCCCACATTCCCCCAGCAGAGACAAGAAGATCGTTCAGGTTGGTTGCTCGCCCCCGGCCCCGAAACTGTCGGGGTGTAGGCAGGAGGGTGCAATTAAGCCCCTGCCGTGGTTTTTTCCCCCGGGGCGCCCCACGAAGCGCCCTGGGAGAGCGACTCTGGCGGGAGAGGCGGGCTGAGGGGAGCGCGGCTGGCCCCGGCCCGGAAGGAGCGGGTGAGGCCCAGAGCCCACAGCATCTCCTGGCCCTTTCCTCCCCTCCTCGGGCACAGTGCTACAGGGTGATCCATCCTCTCTGAACCCGGAACCTCAGCCTCCATTAGGGGCCCTCTGGCAAGGAAGGAAGCGAACCAGCTTGGCAGTGGCCTTTGGATGGGCAATGCCGGGGAGAAATCTCTCTCCTCAACCCTTGCCCCCCTCTCACCCAGCTGCTTCTGGAGCACCAATCCACCAATCCTGGCATCCAGGGAAGGAAGTTCCTGGCTGCCCAGGGCCATATCTGTCCAGATATCTAGTACAACCAGTGTGGAAAAAAATATGCTGTAAATATAAAGAAACCTATAAAGGTCCCATTCCTCAGAATCTATGGGAGAAGCTCTGGGCAGGTAGACAGGATTCAAAACCTTCCACCTTCCTTCAGTGTGGTGCATGGCCTGCTTGTCTGGTCAGCAGCATCCTCTTGGCCCAAGAGCACCAAGGCCATTATTCCAAGGCCCAGGCTGTGCAGCGGGTCCCAGAATCCGTTTGCCCAGAGTCTGCCCTACATGGTCTCCATGAGATTTGGGTGTAGCAGCAGAAATTACTTGTCTGTCCCATAAGTCCTTCCCCAAGTGCCAAAGACACCGAGCCAGAACTGTTTTGCTTTACACTGCCCAAGCAAAAGCTGATTTCCAGAGCTCTGGCGGGGCTGGAAAGATTTCTGCCCTTAGGTTGGCATTCCTGAGGGGAACATGGAGTGGAGGCACCAAACCATGTGTCTGAGGTGGCTGCCACACGCAGCACAGAGCAGAACTGCCCTCCTCCCATTTATTTTTTTTTTTAATGACAACATCACTGTGTGTGCTTGTATAAATCCTCAGTGATTTCATAGCTCCCCGTGGTAGTATCACCAGGCTGACTCTTATGATTTCCTCCACGCCTGCACAGTTTTAGATTTATTGGTCTCTTACATACTCATTCACAGAAATAAAAAGGGTGGGAGTGGAGAGGACTTGATTTCTGGCTGCTCTCTGAGGTTTCCATGCCAGATCCGTGCAAGATCGAGGGCTTTGGAAATGTGGGTTTGTGAAACAACCCCTTAAATTACTGCACGCAGGTTAGGGGGTTGGGCACACCCGCACACGTACACACTCACACACACACCTGGACATACAAAGTAATGTCTTATGGAGGGTTAAAATCTATTAAAGTGCTGGAAAACATAGAAAAACAAAAATAAGACCCAAAGACCTTCAAAACCAGAAAACCTGAACACTCTCTAGAGAATCTCTGCACTGCAGATGCATTAATCCCGTCTAATAACCACTCCAGAGTCTCATAGGGTGAAAACTCTTCCAGCTCTAAGAAATTCGGATTTGGTGTGGATTAGGATTAAATCAAATGGGTATATCAGCATGAAAACTGGGCAGTGGAAGAGCAGCTGCTGAAAGGACCAAAGAGTCTGATTTTCCAAAGGTTAGGTCCTAATCCAGCCATCAGGAGCTGAAAAGAAATCAAGGTACATCATGATGATGACAGAGAATCAGGAAAGAAGTGCCTCCAGTTTGATAGTTCTTTGTGTAGAAGTGAATCCTGAGCTCATCTCTTTCCACAGGGATGTTACTTACTCTCTCTACTCCATGGCTGTGTCTATGTCAAGAATTTTCCTGCTGACAGTACAACACTTGGAGATTACCTGTCTCTACCTTCCCCACAATAAATGTCTGTGAAAGAGGTCTCCATGGGGTAAATGCTCCAAAAGCTGTCAAGTGGCTCTTCCTCAGCTCCCTGATAGCTCAAGGGAGGTCTGCATGTATCCCAGTGAAAGCAATCTGGAACACGAGCCAGTTCCTCATTTCTGAGACAGGAGCCTTTGTGTGAGCTAGGGATGTTCCAAATGAAAATGTGGTATCTTCCAAGCCCTGCAGGGAGAGGAGAGGCACCGATGTTACATGAATGGCAGATGCAATGTCCACAGGGTGTATTTTCCATGGCATCACACCAGTTACTTTCACACCAGTAAAATGTCATTCCTAAAGCCCAGTAATCTCCTACCAACACTGCAGAACTGGAGTTTCCAATGTGTACCAGACTTCAGATGCACTTTGGGTGCATTAATTAAAGGATTAAGCCTTCCTTGTCTCTCTGAATCCTGTTGGGAAGTGTTTGCACACCCTTGGTAGAGTAGAAGTTAATCAAAGCAATTCTCATGATTTGTGCACCTCACAGTAAACACAGTGGGCATTTGCATGGGGCTAACCAAGGGTTTGCATGTATAATGACTCCAGAGCAAGCACTGGTTGTCAGCTGTCTACCTATGACAAAACAGAGAAGGTCGATCTGACCTGTGAACCAGGCAAGTTCACAGAGTAATTTGTCCTTTGAAATATGTGGAACTTGGGTGACAAGGCTCAGCACACAGACTGTTCTGGATGACTGGAGGGTAAAGACTTGTTCACACATGGAAATGCTTAAGAATGTCCACACAAGACTTGTTGTTTCACCTCAGATCCACACCCCACCTCAGCCCAAGGTGAATTTCCTGGTTAGACAAACCTGAGCTGCCAATGGAGATAAGGAAGAATACAGGAACTTGTTCAGAACAAGAACGTTCATGTTTGGAGGTACCAAATGTTGGGAGGGCCATTGTATTTTACACTCAGATCCTGTCTTCATTTGCATGAGCTTTCAAGAGCAGACACTCATTAGCACAGTGTGATCCTTTCAATAACTTCCTAGCTCAGTGTGAGCAAGTGTCTTCTGTTGGTTTGCACTAAGTTCATCTAATCTAAATCTAAATGTAATTAAATTAAACTGAGCTGAGCTTAAAGGGCTACCATAAGTCTACATGTTGATTCTCATCTCAAACCTCAACCCAGACCCCTTCTGCTCAGAGGTTGGATAAAAAGAGACAAAACTAATTTATTTTACAATGGAGGAGGCCTCACCTGAGCAGGAAAGAGCAAGTCAACCCCAGTGTTCCTAACAGGAAGTTTCAGCAATGATGATGTGCTCAGCTGAAAGTTACCGCCTCTCAGCTGTGACAGCACAACTGAGGGACACAGCACCTCTTGGTCATTGCAATGAAATGGAAAACAGGATTAGAGAAACCGCTGCTGGAACACACCAATTAGTCTCTCTAATTCCTGAGCGCTGACGGCTTTGCTGACAAGGTGGAAGAGCTAGCTGCCTTCAGATGCTTCACCTACAGCTACTGTTATTAATTACCCTGACATGATTTCAGTTTAAATTAACCCACCAGGCTAGGAATGGGCATCTCCCTTTTTTACAACTGGAATGAAAAGAGTGGTAACCTACTACAGCATGTACATCAGCTAAATCCAGGACAAATTATCAATCACATCTCTCAGTGAAATGCTGCATTTTGTGGATGCTCCTGCTTATGTACTCGTGCCCAATTACGTATCTCATTTCTGTATAAACAGTTTTTAATCATCTGGAGGATAACAAATATACTGGCACTTTATAATGGCACAGGAATGGGCATGTCACATATTGAATGGTTTAACCAACCATCACTCATCATTTCACCTAAGAAGTTGGATGGGCAATACCTTAGTTGAAGCGACAGGGATTTTGCTTTAGTCAAGTCAGGGATCCCTTGATCCAAAATCTGCTTCCATGTTGTGCATGCTCTGGCAGCCCTGCCAGAGGTTCTCCCACCGTTTCTGACTTGCACAGAGTCAGCTCTTCTGTGTATCCTGTTCTGGTTAGTTCAGAGAGTAGAGGCTGTGGCTGTAGCCATTGCATCCTGTTGTGCAAGGTATTATTGCAAAGCTGCCCTAAAACATGCTAAATCACATTCCAGCAGTGCCTGATTCTGTGCAGAGTATTTTGGGTGCAACTTCATGACATCATATTTGAACGACTTGAAAATTTGATGTTTTTTATCTCAGTGAAAAAAGTCCACCATTTTGATGTCATGGGAGTGTGGGTGATAAATTTAGGAGGAGAGTGGGAGTCAGGAAATCTGGCGTTTTCTTCCTGCCTGGCTGCCGGCTCTGTGGCCTTGGGCAAGTCCTAATCTTTCTGACTCCACTTCCTAGCCTGTAAAACTGGGCTAATATTAGTTTCTTCATGGTGATGACTGCAGTAATGATCAGTTATCAGTTTTTTAATGGAAAAAACCCAGCTTTGAAAGTCATTGCCTGTAGTATTTGAAAGAAGAGCAATGTCTTTTTTATTCATATTGATATTTGAGGGTAATAAGAACCACCCACGCCTTTATCATGTTCATCAGGATTGCTTTACTCCTCTGGGAGTCTCCCCCTGGAAGAGGGACAAATCCAGTTTGTAATCCAAATCATCTGCTTAGGGGTGTCCCAGGCATTGTATAGCTGCTGTACAACATCTAAAGTGAAAACAACCCAGTCGTCACTACAGCAAATTTCAACTGGAAGGACAAATAATTATTTAATGTCAAGCTTCATGTTTTTCTCTTGCACTTCAATTTTGTAACAGTTCCTTTTTTTCCCCTGTTTCACTCTTACTGAAACTTCTTCTTTCCCGCTGTCAGAAAATCAAAACGAAAATCACAAAACATTGTAGCTTAAACATCTAATTGAGACTTTCTCATGGAAAATCTTGCTGTCAGCTCTGTTCCAAGCTACCTGTGCCCTCAAGCAAATGTTTCTCAGGTAAGCTACACTCTTATGTTTCCAAGCCTTTCAGTGTTCACCTAGCTTTTCTTTTCCTGCATGTAACTGGAAAACTCTCACAGACAGGGGCTTCATGGTGTTCTTTGCTTTATCCACACTCCACACAGTCCTGTTTACTACTGTGCTAAGGAGCAACAGGAATAATAAAGGTGAAAAGTTATGATTAAGTGACCACTAGCCCTAATAATCCTCAACACTGGAGGGGTGACTGGAAGTCTCCTATTATCAGCCTGCACAAAACCAGTTTGGATTTGCCTGATCCATATGGAGGATCAGGCCCATTCTGGAACAGGGTCAGTGCAGGCATTCCTAGCCACCCTATTTCTGGTATTTTGTACAGTTGGGTGGGAATCTGAATCAAAGGATCAGCCATAGTTCTGATTCTAGAGGCAGCAAATATTTTCTGTCTGCAACACCACTGCTTGGCTCTGTAACAGTACATAAATCTAAAATATAACCCAAACTCTCTATAAAAGTAATGTAAACCTCCAAGATCTATAACCAGTGCTTTGCACTCTCTGATGTTCTGTGGTAGATTTTATTGCAAGGCTTCATAGAAAGCCATTTACCTACACCCACATCCTGGGTAGGACAGTGTTGTCTGACAAGAGTCTGTCTGGAGGAAGCCACAGCAAAGCCATCGTAACCATCATTTTGTGGAAAACAGTCTTTAAAACAGTCTTTTTTATTAATTCTGTAGCCTCTGGTTACTCCCATTCCGTTTTCCTGACTCCAGGCCTTCCCTGTCATTGCTGCCATGGTGCTCACTAGCCAAGAGGCTGTAACAGAGCTTGCACATCTCATGTAACAAGGAGCCTCATGGCAAGGAATGATACCGCCCAAGTCTTCGTCTAGCTTTCCCACAGAACTCCTGACACTGGTTTCACAGTACCACAAGCATGGAAGGTCTGACCCTGCGATGCCCAGCCAAAAAACATCCCATTTTACACAAATGCAGGCAGACCACTGCAGAGTGACGGGCTTGGAAGGCAACAAACAACTCGTTTGGAAAAAGCATTGCAAAGTCGGGATGATGATGTGTCAAAGACTGATATGTGTCCACCAGCTGGGGAAAGGAACCTTTCCAGGGACAGGAGGTGGGTGCAGAAAGGTGTTCAGGCCTTTGGCCGTGACCCGGCTGGTGTTACAGGCTGCGGGCAAACACGCAATTCATCCGTCATCTCCATGGCTGTAGCTGATCAGGGTTGCCGGGTTTGAGTTTTTAACAAGGCACAAGCATGAGCTGAATATAAAATTGAGACAGGAGAAGAGACAAGCAGCTGCTGGAGCCGATGACCACTGATCTTTTCCATGTGAGGGGATAACCTTTGGTAACCCCGGCCCCATGTCATGTGACAGGGCCAGGAAATAAACTCTGGGCTCTTACCAGCACTCCTGTGCATTACACCTTTATTGCAGTGATGACAGGTTGATGGCTACACTGAAAGGTTCTTTTCCTTTGGGGAGTCCTGTCCAATGTTCAGCTTTATCCGTCCATAAATGCTAAGTAGTGTAGGGTCGCTGGGAAAGGTTCCTGCTCCCCCTCCAACCCCCTCATCTGAAGACTGTGACTGGGAAAGGGGCCCCTCACCTGCCTGTCAAAAGCCACTAATTCACTGTCACCATGGCTGGTTTTCTCCTGCCTGGAAGTGTAGAGAACTTACCTCTGTGGAAGTCTTTCCAAAGCATCTTCTTCCCTCTCTCCCTTTCGTATCCCATCCCAACCCACTGTAGTAAAATACCAGTTAATTTCTGTGGGATTTCCTTGGATCTCAGAATATGGCATAGATGCTCTCATTTTAAATAATTCCTCTGGCAGATCAGAGAATACTGTAAGAGTTTCTCTCCCTAACAGTTTTGATAATTACTTCAATAAAGGTTCTCAGTATGCTGCAGGGTTACTGACAGAGCTGATGCCGAGGAATTGGAAAAAGAGGAAATCAGAAGTTAACTGAAGAAAGAAATAAACTGGGAAGAATGCTAATCACAACTTGTGAGCTCACAATTTTTTGAATGCTATTATTCCTTCTTTTACTCCACCCCTCACAGCCCCTAGCTCTCTTTTAATTACCACTTGTGGGAAAGGTAAGCTGACCGGTTTGATAATTCTCAGCACCACAACAAGTGGTACAAACTAGTTTAAACTGGAAAACCTAAAAGCTTTCTCTTTGCATAAGACAAATTTATAGCTTGGTAACTAAATATTTGTTCAAAGAACTGTTGAAGGTGTTTGAGCACACAGGAGAGATGAAATGGCAGATTCAATATTTCATTTACATGCGATATGCATAGCATTAAGTCCTATCTTAATTCTTCACCTGTTTTCTGAAATCCTTTGACAAACACAAGACATTTCACCTGGGTCTTGTTATTTTGAGTGGCTTTCGGGATCATTTAGCTATTTGGTGCTGCTTTGTGGAAGTATCCTAGGAAGGGTGCTGACTCCAGTCCCTAACAGGAGTGCCACAGGCTGCAGAAGGGTTGATTCCTTCTTTAGCAGACATTTCCAACATGCTGCTACTGAATAAGGATGCAACTTCACCCAGGAAACCAGATCTGACTCCAGTGGGCATGCAGATGCTCTGTGGAGAAGCACCATAGGAATTTTTATAAATAGAACAAACAAGCAAACAAACAAGCCAATGGCCCTCTCTACCATAGTAACTCAACAGAATTTCTTTGGTGGGAACAAGGTTCAGCAATTTTGGGCCTTCTAGGTGTTCGGTGCATTGTTTCCCTTTGCACAGCAAGCCATATGACAGGTTTTATCGGAGCCATTTCCACCTCCAAGGTTTTTTGGTTTTAGGTTGGTTTTTTTTGGCAACTCGCTGAGCTACTGTGAAACTGTGATCTACAGCTCACACAACCAAAGTTGCACAACAGGGTGGCAGAGATCCCTCTTGTACACACACTTGTGCACACAGACACACACACACACACCCTTTGCCCTTTCTCCTTCCTATCCGCACTGTAAAAGAGGAGAGAGCACTTCTGCGGGGATGGTGGTCTGATAATCCCTCACTGCCTGCTTTCAGGAGAAATAAATATATTTATCCATAGGTTCAGGTAACGATTTTGGCATACAAACTACGTGTAAACATGCAAATTTGTACTTTGTCCGTGGTGCATTAGAACAAAAGGTATTCCTTACTTGTACTTCTAATAGAAAAGATTAAAACAGTACCAAATGTGAGCACTAGTGACTTTCAAAAGGAGTTTTTATTCTTTATGCCCTAAATGCCTAAACTTAACATTCTGACGTAGCACACAAGCTGTGATCATAAAACGAGTTTTACTGGGAAGCCATGTTTTCTTCTTGTGTATCAGACTTATTTTAATTCATTCTGGGTATGTTCCAAGCACTGTGTTAGAGATTAAAGGCAACTGCGCACCCCAATTAGCAGCCAGCCCCTTCTAAGTAAAAATATTTCTGAGGGGCGAGATGAAAGTGGAATAATTTCTGTTCATTAGCAGTAGAGAGCTGGGGCAGGTTATTTTTCATGAAACGGTTATACCTTGATTTTGAGCACCTCAAGATTTAAAACAAGTGACTACGTAAAAATGAAACCCAGTGCAAAAATACCCCTCCAGGAATCGCTTTCGATAGAGCACTCGAGCTCTGCAGTAAAAAGCATACTGACTAGTAAAACGTCGCGACTGCTCACGACTCCAAGCTCTCCGGCAGAAAATCTAGCTCTGGGGCACTAATCTCCCCGTCTTCCATGCAAAACTTCTCAGCTGCAGTCGCCGTGCAGGCCGTAAAAACTGTCGCTTCTCTTGAACCAAGGCAGCAAAAAATTCACGCTGTTCCAAGGGGAACAGTCGGCCGCGGGGCTGGAAGAAGTCGCGTTTGGAAGGACTTTACCACCTCTTTCAGAGTATGATTCCTCTGCACCAGTGCGAATCCTGCCGTGTGTGCTCTGTAAGCGAGGGAAGTTTTTCCCTTTGGAGTAATATGGAGTTTACCAACTAAAAACTGAGCAAATAAATCTCGGAACTGCATTTCATGTGCGTAGTTTACACCTGAAAGACTTGTTTTAATTTTCACATTTTCACAGGGGCCTATAAACCTTACTTTTCACCCGCTTAACCTTTTGAGGTTAAAAAAAAAAAGGAAAAGAAAGAAAGAAAGAAGGAAGGAAAGAAAGAAGGAAGGAAAGAAAGAAGGAAGGAAAGAAAGAAAGAAAGAAAGAAAGAAAGAAAGAAAGAAAGAAAGAAAGAAAGAAAGAAAGAAAGAAAGAAAGAAAGAAAGAAAGAAAGAAAGAAAGAAAGAAAGAAAGAAAGAAAGAAAGAAAGAAAGAAAGAAAGAAAAAGAAGAGTAGCGAAAGAAAGAAAGAAAGAAAGAAAGAAAGAAAGAAAGAAAGAAAGAAAGAAAGAAAGAAAGAAAGAAAGAAAGAAAGAAAGAAAGAAAGAAAGAAAGAAAGAAAGAAAGAAAGAAAGAAAGAAAGAAAGAAAGAAAGAAAGAAAGAAAGAAAGAAAGAAAGAAAGAAAGAAAGAAAGAAAGAAAGAAAGAAAGAAAGAAAGAAAGAAAGAAAGAAAGAAAGAAAGAAAGAAAGAAAGAAAGAAAGAAAGAAAGAAAGAAAGAAAGAAAGAAAGAAAGAAAGAAAGAAAGAAAGAAAGAAAGAAAGAAAGAAAGAAAGAAAGAAAGAAAGAAAGAAAGAAAGAAAGAAAGAAAGAAAGAAAGAAAGAAAGAAAGAAAGAAAGAAAGAAAGAAAGAAAGAAAGAAAGAAAGAAAGAAAGAAAGAAAGAAAGAAAGAAAGAAAGAAAAAAAGAAAGAAAGAAAGAAAAAGAAGAGTAGCGTCAGTCAGAGTTAAACACAGGCCGGGTGAGCACAGCCCGCCCTGCCCTGACTCGGTGGCAATGGCCGGGAGAGCCCCGCGGTGCTGCCCGCGCTCCGAGCGCTGCCCTGCGCCATGCCCGCGGGTATTCCGGCCACCCGCCTGCCACACGGCTCTCCTAAATGCAGAGCTCTCCCCGGTG
The DNA here is from genome assembly GCA_013400315.1 of Bombycilla garrulus. Taxonomy (NCBI): domain Eukaryota; kingdom Metazoa; phylum Chordata; class Aves; order Passeriformes; family Bombycillidae; genus Bombycilla; species Bombycilla garrulus. The sequence goes on from VXBU01002007.1 coordinate 1,797,082, forward strand.
CCTCGGCCTTGCCCATCCTATTCCCCCTCCGCCATCCCGGGATAAATCGCCGCCTATTAACTTTCTAACGAGCAGGATCGGGGAAGGAGAGTCACCCACCCGGGTTAAACCACCCCAGGATCCCGTCAGGGACCTCGATGACTGATTTATTCTCTGCCATTGTTTCACTGGACAACATTCGCTTCCCGAGAAACAGGGTGTGTCGGCTTCATATTGTTTGGAAATATCTTTGAAAAAAAAACCATCTGCCCCTCGTCTCGCCAATCGTAACACCTCTTTGATTTGAAGGAGAGAAAGCTTAGATCCTGCTTTTTTATTGAAACCAGCGGAGGACCTCGGGAGGAGGGAGGAGAAAATGGGAGGGGGAGCAGGGCTGGGGGCAGCCGTCGGTCGGCGCTGGTCACACACGCACTTTGCCAGGAGGATACGGCGCCCATGGGGGCGGCACACGTGTTTCGGCGGCCGCGGTCCCGCATCACCTGCGGCCGAGAGCCCGGCCCCGCTCCTGCGGGGAGCGCCCGAGCCGCCGGCACCTGAGCGGCTCCACGACCCGCCCGTCGCCGGGGTCGAGTAACACGCGGGGTTCCAGTCTAGGACGAGCCTGTATTTGCAGGTTTGCCTCCTGCTCGCCGGGGCGCTGCCTTGCTCGGGCGGCCAAGGGGAAGTACGGGGATGCAGACTGGTTTCTGGGCGGAAAACCCGGCTTGTAGAGTTGAAACTTCAACATTTCCCCGGAAACAATTCTTCATAAGATCTTTTCAAAGGCACGCAGAACCCTTGTCATCTGCAAACACATCTGTGGGTGTATGGGCGTGTTGGCTTGTGCACGTAAATTCGATAATATGCACATCTCTTCCTCGTGTGAGTGAACTTCCTGCTACCAGATCTCCCTTCTTCAGTTCGCCCTTGTCCTTGATATGCCAGGCTCTGCCTTTAAACATCAGCCACGACAGTTTTTTGGGGCGAACTGGCCGGAGACGAATTTATTCATCCGAAGTAGTCCCTGCCCTCTGCACTGAAAATAACACAACGTAATAATTGCAGGACTGTGGCTTCAGCACAAATCCGAGCTCAGAGCACAGCCCACATCCTGGTCCCTATTCCGGTGCCCCTTGAATCGGGCGTTTGTGTTGGCCTATGTGAGTGCTAGTTATTCCGGGCTGGACAAAAGTCTCCATCAGCTCCCGAAGGCGCGATACTGGTGGGAGCAATGAAAACGCTTCCTTGTGGGCTCCCTCGCCGCTAGCATGAAGGGCAAATTGTCTGCCGCGGCGAGTCGCCTTCGCCGGGAAAGGGGCAGAGAGGCGGCATCGGGATGGGCAGGAGACACGGGAGCAGGGAGCCCGAGTGGGACCCCGCGCTGCGGGCACCTCGCTGCTCCTTGCGGGAGCGCACACGCAGAAGGTCCGCGCTGCAGCGCCCGCTCCCAGGTCCCAGGCGAGGGACACCCCCGTGATCGTGGCGGGGCTGCCCTCACCTCCCCAGGCCGGTGCCCGGCGGGATGAGTGCCTCTCCCTGCCCAGCAGGCTTTGCCCTGCTCCGCTTCTCCACCCCAAGGGTGCAGCTGGAGTGGGAGAAGGGAAACAGGGGGTCCCACCACCCCATACAGCTAGCATAGGAACTAGCCGGTACATATGTCTGTATTTCTTCCCGGGGTGTTGGGATGAGGCAGGAATGTTTGGCTCTTAGGATTTCCGAGCTTTCTCTTTTTTCAATACTCTGTCCGTGACGGTGTGATCCGTCTTGCCCTGATATAGAGAAAATAACACTAAATTGCATCTCTTTTCGTAGCTTTTCGAATATCTGTCCTTCTTGCAGATTAAACGAGCGGCTGCTGGAGGAAAAAAAAATCCCAACACTGTGAAAGGAATAAAACTCTTAAGTCCATAAAGATGAAATGTAACAAGTATGTTGAATACATAACGCTGCTATATAACAGTTTCAATTAGTTGAGTAAGTCCTCTGTAACGTCTTGTAAAGGTGTAAGGACACGTTTACAGTAAAAGCAACATAATGTTCTCAACTGTACGAGTTAATTATTTCCAGATTTTTTTTTTTTTAAGAAGTGAGTTTCACAAGTAAAGGCTCTGTCCGTGTATAAAACAAGTGATGTATTTTTCCAGCGTTAAACATCTTGAGCTCATAATGAGAAGCGGAGGAGAGGATGGACAGTTAAATAATTAGACTTAGGGAGTTCAGAGGCGGGGGAAAAAAATAGATATATAAAACAAAAGAACAGCCTTTTGTCTTTCAGGGACTAGCGATTATGGCGACTGTCTCCTTCCCTCGTATTTATCTCTACTCAATAGCAACAGTACATAAGGCAATAACGCCGCCTGGCACGGCCAGTCACGGAAGGCAGTTGTGTGTAACCAGCAGCCGGGAGGGAGCGGGGAGCAGAGGCTTCCTCCTCTACAACCCACTAAAACCCAAGAAATTTTGCGAAAATGCTCATCTCGAACCCAGCGCGTTCAAACTGCTGGAAATGACCGTGGTAAAGTCTCAGGACTGTAGCGAGGCCCGTGCCCGACCCCAGATCTCTGCGCCAGCAGCTTTGCCCTTCTCCACCCCTCGGGGCCCCCCACCCTGCCGTTCCTGCCGCGGGGAGCCGTGGCGAGGGTGACACCCTCCGCCGTCACGGGGCTGGGGCAGAGCCCGGCAGGAAAGCCTCGGCACTCTGCTGGGTTCCCTCCTGCCGCTCTTCCAGGGCTGACTGTCCGCTCACCCTCATGGGGTTTGTTGTGCTATAAAGGTCGCGACTACTTTGTTCACGAGGAATTGAACTTGCTCCGGCTCCAGAGTGGAGCCAGAATCTCACCTCTTCCCCCGTGATACTCTGCTCCCTTGCTGGGCCCGTGTGTTTGTAAAACTCCCCTTAAAACGAACTGCACGTAACCACCTCCCTCCTGCTAGCTTTCCCTCAAATTTTATCTCATATTTAACAGTATTTTAATTTTCCTAGGTATGGGTATAAAGTCTCAGCCGGTCAAAACGGACATGAAAGGGAATAACAAAGGCGGATGAGATTTTTCCATGCTTAGGCCTTTCCTATGACTGAGTTCAGGACCTAAAACTCCATGCGAAGGGCTCGGCTTTAGGTCCCTGTGCTCCACAGCTTCTGAGACAAGCGTAAGATGAAGCTGACCAGGGATCCCTTGGTAAAAATCAAGGCGAAACTTAGTTGTCACTAATTTTTATTGACAATAAAAAGGCCCACAAATTCCTCTCTTTTGTACGTGTTCACTCAAATTTACCTGATTTAAAACCAGGTGCTAATAGCAAACAAAATAAAACATTCCGGATTTCTCTTGAAAATACTTACATCATTTGTTAGAATATTTTGTTCATGATGAACCAAGCTCACCTTGGATTCTCACACTGTACTGAGACCAAAGAAAAAGTCTGCAGATTATTTTAATTTCTTTAAAGCAATCTATTACAACATCACTGATTGCAGAAAGGGAACATACAAACAAGATGTAAGTACATATTAAACTTCTCTAAATTCCTGTATAGCACATTATGCACACGCATATTACAGGGGAGGCAGAGCAGTGCTTAACAGCGAGGAATGTTACATTTTCCCAGTCCTGTGGGAAGTCTGGAGGTGCCCGATAGAACTAGAATCCCAGGAGCCTTCATTTTTGGGTCCAGCTTTGACTTTTTTTTTTTTTTTTTTTTTTTTTTTTGGTAAGGTAACAGGAAAGACGAGTTTCTGATATCTGTAGGTAAAGCATATTTGCGCTTCTAAGGATGGGAAAAGTAGAGACGTCTCTCTGACCTGCGACTGGGATCGCAGAACATACTGTTCTAAAGGAGAAATTACAAAGTAATTTACCACCTGGATGTCCTTGACTCGGGATGACTAAAGTTCAATCCGAGGTGTGTGCACAGTTTTACCGTGTTATTTAAACGCATCAAAGGTCATAAAAGGATTCCAATAACATGAGTCGCAGACCAGAGAGCTTCTTCCTCTGTGGAGAAATCCGTATTTTATTCTAGCTAAAACTCCAGCATACTCTTGGAAGAAAAAAGAAACAAAGAGGAGGAAAAAATCCCGGGATGGTAGGGGGGAAAGAGATTTAATTTCTCAAGGGGGAGGCAGGCTTGAAAGAGGCTGGAGGGTCGGGCTCTGGGGGATACGGCCGGGAAAGGACAGAGCTTTCTCCTACCATTAGCTGTGCAGACATCTAGTGGGAGAGCCTCGCCATTGCAGCCCGACCCCTCCGCCGCGCGGGAAGGGGCTTACCCCGGCTCCTGGGACTCGCCGCTGCCGTCTCCTCTCCTCTGCTCTCCGCTCGTGTCCCCNCACCGGAGCGCCGAGCGGCGCTGGCGGCACCCGCGGCGCGGCCCCCCGAGCCCCTATTGGAGGCTCCCGGTGCCAGTCCGGCCCCGCCCGGGTTCTGCTCCGGCGAGACCGGCCCCCGACCGATTTCAGCCCCACAGGGGCGACCCCACAACCTGCCGTGCCGCTCCGCCCGGTGCCTCGCTCCCTTTGGCACGGGCGGTGCTCGAAACCCGAGCGAGGATACCCACCCCCCGCAGCCTCTGGGGTTCTGTTTACACTTGCAAATCCCTGATGGTTATCGTCAGCAGGGGACGGGAGCCTGCCCCGGCCCCCGGCGGGGCCACCCGCACAAGCCGGGACACGCGGGGCACTGAGACCCGTGGCTCCGGCGGGACGGCGACACCCGAGCTTACCCGAAACTTTTTTTTCCTCCTTTCTGGGTCACAGATCTCAGCAGGAGGGCGGGAAAGACAGGAGCGGGGACGGGTAAAACACACGTAGAGCTCGGCTGCGGGCTTCCCCAATGCCATGGCAGAAATTCATGTTTTAATTTACGCCGCGGGGAGAGGACGGAGTACCCGGGGAAGGTGGGAGAGGCGTTGACCTTGAGTTTTACAGCGTGTACTGGTACTATAGCGACCGATCGCTCCGTGACCGGGGGTCTCAGACTGTCCCTGTCTAACCGACAGGTGGCTTCTCTTTGAGAACGACAGGCGCTTCCGAGCTACATTGAGATCTGGGTATTTTCTTATCTGGGTGTTCTCCTTCCGTTCCACCTTCCCTCTTTATCTAAGGAGTTCACATCACTCCAGCATCTTAGTTGCTACCTAATCACGTTGCGGCTGAGATGTGGAAAGCCCCATCACCTGCCCAAATGATGAGGATGCTCGGAGATCTCCATACTAGTGAATGCTAAAACTATTGATCTTTCAGCCCACACGTTTATCTTCACCAGATAAGTTCTTTTCTTGTTTTGTTCCTTTAGTGACAACAGATGCCGCACTTATATTTCCACACTAGGTATCAGAAATCTCTTCTGATCCTAAAAAGCCATCCTCTTCCATAACCTTGTTTTCTACTCATTCCTTGACCCTTTCTCTCCCCCAGGTTGCCAGTCACCTGTCGTTCCCAAAGACTTCCCTGGGTTGCAGGAATCCTCCTCACCTCGGAAGCAAATCTGTCTCTTTGGACACCCAGCAAGGAAAGGAGACATCTTGCAATGCGCACACAGGTTTGAATTATTAGGCTGTAAATTTCGTACCGTGATAAAAGCTTCAGCTGTGTTGTTCAATATTAAAGTTTTTGGCAATAGCATCACTTGGGTTTTTTACTTCCTTCAACCCCCGCCTCAGACCTACATTCCCCTCTCACAGATTTCTGAGAAAATCTTTCATGTTTTGTTTTAATATCGCATATATACGTTTCAGGTTTCTTAGCTGGTATACAAATAAGAACGGACATATGGCAAGAACATTTGATGTTTGAAAACGGGCAGAAGATACTTGCTAACCGATTTCCGCTGTGGAGTTATATGGGATTCTCTTTTTATATACAGGCAACTTTTATGTCAGCTAGGATATTCTTGCTCACAGTTTTTAAGATTTCGATCGTGTGGTTATTGTTAAAAAAAAAAAAAAGGCAGTACAATCGATAAAACACACAACCCCCGATAAATGCAATTTGATCTGAATTCTCTGATTAGGATACTTGTATACATAATTTCGTCTTTTCACCTAAGAGGAATTTTTCTCTTTTTTTCTGCTTGCCACAGTCGTGCCATCTACAGAAAACAAAGCCTTGATTGAAAGCTAATTATGAAATTATGATTACTTGATTAGCTAGGCACTGTCCAAACTTCACAGGAACCTCAACATAAACTTCTGACCTCTCTTTTAGAGACTCCCAGAGTAGTCACAGAACCGGAACCCCCCTCCATCCAGAATCCCGCTAAAATTAATAGGACAAACAAGCTCCCTCTCCTTTATTTGCCAAATATTTATATCACACAAAGTGTCGGTTGCGTGCCTGTTCATGCCCTCATCAGCTCACTGCGACATTTATTCCTGTGGTAAAGTTTCCTGACGGATTTGGGAGCCGGAGTGGAGCGTTCCCTCAGTGGCAGGTGGGCTGCCGGGCCGGGGCAGTGGGATGTGCCCTCGTCCCTCTGGTCCCTGCACCGATGGCCTGACCCGCTCAGCCTGTCCAGCTTCTCATGTCTGCACGCACAGGTTTCCGATGGGATCCACGTCCACACGGCGTGATGGGCTTCTCGAAGGAGAGAGAGCCCCTGGGCTGAGAATTTGTTGACCTGGCAACATCAAGAAGCAGCGTTTGGCAGATATAGATACTTCAGTGAGCAAGGGCGCACCAGCTTTATGTTTCCTTTGCAACACGACCTATGAGATGTAGCTTTATGTTACATCCAGCTGTTTGAGGGGACGGGGGGGTCGGGTTCTTCTTCTCTCTTTTTTTTTTTTTTTTTTAATTTATTTTTCTTTTCAGGCGGGCGGTGTGGCAGCGGGCCGCGCCGGGAGATGACAGAAGATTTGACGTAGTCCCCACACGCATCAAGAGAAATTGCAAAGAAATACGGGCTTGTGAAAGTGGATGACAATTGGTAATTGCTGGCAGGCAGCGAGTATCTTCCCCACAATAGGAAGGAAGCGGCTCCGAGCGAGGATGGCTCGCTGGCACCAGGGCAGCTACATCTGCAGGGAAATGGCCTCGGGTTGCGTGCGAGGGGACGGGGGAATTCCTTCCTTTAGGTGTCTGCCCTAGAAGACCAGGGGGCATGCTTGGCTAGAGACGAACCTTTATTGTTCAGCCGCTCATTATTTCGCATGGCAGAGGAGTTGCTATGAAACCACTCCCTTTTCCCTGTGCCATTATTGGACTAAATATATTTTGGCTCCCGGGACTTCGCGAATTGTCTTTGGAGCGTGGGAACCTTGGCGTGTGCCCTCAGCTCCTCTCCAGTCCCTTGGCACCGGCCTGGCTCCTTCTCCCCGGGTGTCTCTGCAAAGGCTGCCAGGACCGCAACAGCGTCGCTTCCGCTGGGTTGAAGCCGTCCCCGCTCTTCCCCCTGTCCGTGGCGAGGGTGGAAGAGTTTCTACCCCCAAACCCGGGCGTGGCAGGGGGTGCGGGGGCACGGGGTGGCAATGCCAGACGGTGCCGGTGGTCCGGCCAGCGGCCGTCCTCAGGGGCTCCAAGCCAGCGCAGGCAGATGAAGCTCGAGCCCCAGATGAGAAGATCTAAGTCCAGGCGTGGGCAGATGTGAACCGCTGGACTCCGCTGTGTGCGGGTTAATCAGGGTCTGACTCCGCTCCCGCCTTTCCTGGTGAGGCACCCGTCTCAGTTTTTAGCTGATTCCAGGGTAAATAACATCATGGAAGTACAGTCAGCTGTCGCGTATGTGCGAATGAGATTTAGCCCTCAACGGAGTCACATATGTAACTGCTTATCTAAAGAAGACATAAAATACAATAAGCTTAGGAAAAATTCATGATTCAGCAAAAAGGGAGTAATATGCTTACCCAGAGATGCGAGTTATCGGCTAGTCTGCATTTGGCCGGTGTTATGTTTAAAGGAAAACACTGTATAATTCCTATTTAGAAAATGTGTTCACGGTATGGATGGAAAGGCATTAGTTCCATCTAACATGAAGAGTAGCAAATGTCTCTCGTCATTAAAGACAGCACGTATTATATATACCTGAGAAATGTATTCTAGGCACTAGAATGCGTTTTCTAGACCCCGGGTTTACTGGGACTTTACCAAAAAAAGTTTAACAAAAATGCATGTGCTTGGTAAAACGTAAAGCTAATCAGAGAAGACGGGATCACATCACGGTATCGAGTATCTGCTGGTAGGTGGTTGGTTGGTACTGGGGGCACCCACGATTGGCGAAGGTCATTTAAGCAGCGCTAAGGGCTCAGCAGAATCCAGCTGCCTCTTCCTGCTCGAAAGTGATCACGGATCCGCGCAGATGGTGCGTCGCTTTTTGTGAAACGTGTCCCCAGGGCTGTCCCTGCGGGGTTCCTCCCACGCAAGAAGGCGGCTCTGGCCGAGCCAGAGGTGGGATGCTCTTAGGAGTGGGAGAGGACGCCCCGCTCCCCTCCCAGCTCCAGCAGAGGGATGAGGGTAGGGTGTCACAAGGCACACATGCGGTCACACGCACACACCGGCCAGGCCGAGGGGACGCAGCGCTGCGTTCAGGTGTGCGCGCCTGCTGCCCGTGGGTGCGCGATTCCCCGCGGCGCTGACCGCCCCGCACCCCCCTCCTCACCCACGGCCCCTCCGTGCGCCCGCAGAGCACAAAAATACAAACTGCCCAAAACAATCCCCGTCCGTGCCCGAGGGGCTGGAAGGGGCCATGAGGAGCTGCCGAGGCGGGGCCGCCGAGCTGCCCGGGGGCAGGAGGTGCCGGGTGGCCGGGCACAGGTGCGTATGCGCCTCGGGGCGGCCCGAGCCGGGCCCGGCTCCGGGCGGCTGCGGAGAGGCCGCACCGGCCTGCCCTGCCCTGCCCTGCCCTGCCCTGCCCTGCCCGGCGCTGCCCTGCCCTGCCCTGCGCTGCCCTGCCCTGCTCTGCCCTGCCCTGCCCTGCCCTGGCCCTGCGCTGCCCTGCCCTGCCCTGCGCTGCCCTGCCCTGCTCTGCCCTGCCCTGCCCTGCCCTGCCCTGCCCGGCCTGCTGGAGGAGCCAGAGGGAAATGGGACGGCAGCCACGGGACTTCTCCAGCGCCCACTCCCGCCCCTCTGCACCATGTTTGACAGAGTTGCAGGGGTTTGCCAGACCCGGTGTGCTTTGGCTTTGGTTGTTGGTGTTGGGGTTTTTGATCTTCCCCTCTCCGCGGGCAAGATTTCCACTCGTGGCTCAGGTACCTTCCAGCTAGGGCCATCCTCCCCTCCCTTAAGTGCGGTGAGTCCTCGTATCTCTTAAGATATTTCTTAAGACAGCCGCGAATACAGCTCCAGATATGTACAGTCTAAACGGAGCAAAGGGCTGAAAAAGTGAGAAAAAAGAGCTGTTAGACAGAGCCAGACATTGGAGATAAACTGCCTCCATCAAGTCAATGTTTTAATCATTCAAACCACTTCTGAAAAGGGAACCAAAAAAACCCTCTTGAAGAATGTACTCAAACAGCTGTCTTCCAGTAAAGGCAAACATGTCCAATGTTTCCTGTATGATTTTTTTCTCCCACTCCTT
>VXBU01002007.1:1835745-1845758 GCA_013400315.1 Bombycilla garrulus
TTAGGAAATGCGCGAAGGTAAGTGTTTTATATATCTACCCGGCATGGAGAGCGGCGAGGAGCATGCGGTGGTCGGAATGGTACCCTGCGATGTGGGGTGGCCCGGCCCCGGCCACTGAGCCCCGCGGAAAAGAACCGTAGGGAGGGGAAGGGATGCAAAAAGCAAAAAGTTGGTGATTAGGATGTGAAATAATATAGAAGGGATTTTCTAAGTTGTAGTTGACCTTTTATTTTCTCTTCGTTTTGGCCAGCCGCATGGAAAATCCACGTTATCTGGAAATATTTTTTCAGAGTAACTTGTAGCTTTCTTCCACTTATTAAAAAAAAGGGGGGGGGGGAAAGAAAAAAAAGTGTAGCATTGGAAATATTATGAAACTTGACATTTATGTGTGGAACAGTAGGTGTCTTCAATCAAATAGATCTATGGCAACACAGTCTGCAAATGACAGACAATTTTGACGATCTTATTAGTCTTGAACTATAGTTTAGTTAGGGTCGTTTGGTAACTTTAAAGGGTAGTCTGCTTCCTTGCAGCTGGACACAGATTGTGGTAAACAACTTTTGACATACTTATGCTAAAAACTGTTCATGTGATTGCATATTAAGTCAATATTCGTACAAGACCAGATTTAGATGTAAATTCTTTCTTTCTTTCTTTCTTTCTTTCTTTCTTTCTTTCTTTCTTTCTTTCTTTCTTTCTTTCTTTCTTTCTTTCTTTCTTTCTTTCCTTCTTTCTTTCTTTCTTTCTTTCTTTCTGCACATGTGCTGTAAACAAACAATAGTCACTCATTCTCATGTGCTCAGGGCTGCTCTGGATTGTAGCTTTGAAACTCTATCCTCTCTACGCGTATCCCTAACTCCAGGTTACTTTTCATGCCCATAAAATTTTCACATGTTTTTCTTATGTCTCCATTTGAGAAGGGCGGGCAGGAAGGTGGTATTATATGGAGGAGATACTGGTTTGGCTACATATTTTAATACACGTGTTTCTTAGGACAGAGTTTTAAATATCTATCCAGGAAAGAAATGAAAAATATCATTTTATCCTTTCTCTTCTATGTATATAAGGTCAGTTGCCTGCAGTATTTTTTGAATTGTGCTTCCGGGGAATTGTTACAAGTGTAGTTAAAAGCACAGGCTCAGTCGACAGAGAGCAGTTTCAGATGATTATTGGAACCTATCGATTTCATCAAAGATGCTCCATTAAAAGCTTGGGGATGTTGATCCCTTTTGACTTCCCCTCAGCAATGCCAGGATGCAAGGAGCCACGTGAGGAGCAGAGAGATTTGAGGGTCCCATTGCAACATTTCATTTTACACCAGTCAAGTTAAACTCCGCATATTTGATCAAATATTTATTTTTCCCCTTGTTGTTTCCCTGTCCCATTCAATACTTGGCTGAATAAATCAAAGGGACCCCAGCAGCAGTTAAAGCGCCCTCTGGTTACGAATTGTTTACTGACGGTCGCGGTCATAGGATAATATTTAAAAAAAACAAGCTTGTTTCTTACAATAACTGTTTATTATTTCACATTATTTGGGTTTGCATGTTTTGGAGGGAAGAGGGGAAGCCAGCTCAGTGTCTACACTGTGTTTAATTAATCGTGTACTCAACTTCAGCTCACATACCACATCCAAACCCCTGGGAGGCTTTTTCATAAGCTCATTGGGTTTGTGTTTTGTTGTCTATTTTTTTTGGGGGGGGGGTCACAATCTTTTCATTAAATGCTCTGAAATCGAAACTTCTGGCCAACGTGCGTGTCTGACAGCCAAGCTATGCCACAACTAAAAAAAAAAAAAAGAAATATTTGTATATGCATTCAGACCTTCTTTAAAGGGAAGACAGCTACAAAAAGGGAGAAGGGCTACAGTTTCAAATGCTCAACAGAGCTGGGCAGCCAATCTCTCGCAATAGAAGGAGTACACTTAAAAGGCAGACTTGGGTATGCAATATTTTCCCCACACGTATATAACCCGATACCGTTGTTGCTTCTGCACGGTGTTTGGGGCTCTCTGGACAATAGAAAGCCCCGTTGTTCTCGTCAGTGCCGGAAAATGGCGAGGAAATAAAGCTCTAATTAATTGGTTTGGGTGTATTTTGTCCTGCCGCATGCTAGCATTTGAAGCTCGTCAGAATTACTTGCAAAATATGTTCCTAATCCAAATGAGTAAAACGATACATGTATAATACAAAACATAGTTAGGAGAGCAAGCCTCTGGATGGCTGGAAGAAAATTAAATCCCAGCCTAATTTTTAACAAGATAATCCGCCAAAACAAGCCAACCTCCCCAGCACCACCACCAGCGTGAAAGAATTTCTAGTAAAGATAAAATTAGTGGGGCCGTCATTTGTCACCTAACTTGGCACAGACGCAGTTCCTAAACCTCTTGTCTGAAATCCGCCTTCTTTGGAGCAAATCCAAAAAAAAAAAAAAAAAAAAAAATAAAAAAAAAAAAAAAAAAAAAAAGAAATAAAAAATAGAAATAAAAAAGCGGAATCTGGCACACACACACGTTCCAGGGAACTGACAGTTCCAATATTAAATAACTATAGTCTGATCGCATTAATTTTTGGAGCTGTATAAAACATAGTCCACGGCTGTATTCTCAGATAGGCGGCGCATGCACTCCCGCACAGACTGCAAGGCCGTTTACGTTTTCACAAATTGCAGCTTGCCCGTGTCTACAAATAAAAGCATATTTTAATTAGCTCGCAAAATGCGTCTCTGGATTAACAGCGCTGATCTTTTGGGTTATACAGGCCAATAATAAAAAGATAAATCACGGTTTAACACGATACGTTTTGAGATTTCCAGTCAGAGTTTGCTTAGGCTGAGCTGTCGGTTTTTATTTATTCCCTTTTTGTTTTTAATTTTAGTTCAACCAATAAAACGGCTTAACGACGCTATTAATGCATCTATTATATTTTTCTTAGATCAATAAAATTTTATTTTGATAGTATTGTCTATGTACGCCATGAATTTAGATTCTCCACGGAAACACCTTCTCGCCGGCTTTGATATTTATCAGAATTTTATTTGCTTGGTTTTATAGACCCTCGGATAGCTTTACTTACAGAAGTAGAATTAAAAAGAAAGTAATTCTCGTCCCCTGGCGTCCACAATATTCTTTAAAATTTCTTTTAAATAGGGGTTAAGTTCCAAGGGACACATTGTTAAGCGCTGGTAATGCAGTAGCTACACTCAGCGCATGCCAAATTAGCTCAGTTTAGTCAGAATTGACCATTATCTTTTATAGTTACGAATCAAGTGAACATTATTAGTTTTACTTCACTGGGTTTGATGATGCTGGTTACTATTTGCCTTGGCCTTGTTAGCGATTAAAGAAAGAGGAGATAATGCAACGCCGAGCTGAGTTCATGATCTAGACGGAGCCGGTGCCTTGACCATCACACCGGCGCCGTTTACTGCGGTCAGCACAACACCCCACTGGAGCTCCCGCGGGACCTGACGCGGGGCTGGGGTAACCCACCGCAGCAAAACCTACACGGGGAGGCGAAAGAACACCTTCAAAAATTCTCACCGGCCCCCGCGCCTTTTGTCTGGTTCCCCTGCGTTAGATCGCACAAGGAGGAGAAGCCAGCTCGCCATCTCATCGATGCACTTCCAGTGATTTTATTCCGGCTGACGAGGATTGCAGCATACTTTTTATAGTACTTTCCTTCACTTTAATCCAATTTTTAAAAGGGAGCTGCTTATTTTAAAAACAGCTTTGGAAGGATTTCAAGCGTTTCTCCTCGGCTCCGTATGGCTTTTAGATTTGCAATCCGTTTCTATTTAATTTGGCAAATGCAAAATAAACATACCGCAAGAGCGGACTTCCCCAGAGTAATTTTTATACCTGACTTGTGCAGAGAAATGTATTTGGAAGGCGGCGCTGAGGCTCACGTTTCTTTTTATTTAGATCTATATTTATGAAGCTAAGCCTATTGATAATAGCCTTCCTGTATACCAGCCAATAAACCAGTTCCTTATGTGGTATTAATTTTGTTAGTAATGATATGGCCCTCATAGGAATCTGATAAGGGTTCGTCCATTGCACATTAACACATCCGATGTTAGTCGGGTTGGGAAATTACGGACACTGTTACAGGAGGAAATGCGGGAAGGGAAAGAAACCTCGAAGAGTTTCTATAGGCTGGGAGATCTACCCCTGTCACCGCATCCCACGGGCCGGTCAGAAGGAAACCGCGCGGTGATGCTCGCCCCACCGCACTGGAAAAATCAGGCTCCTTTCCGCAGAGATTTTATGGGTGTTTCAAAGTTGTAGCATCCCCTGCCTGCCCTTGGGCGCGGAGGGAGACTGGGGAGGGCCCTGCGGGAAGGGACACTGCCCTCCTGCCGCAAGGAGGGATTCCTCCAGGGGAATGTCACGCTGTGGACAAAAAAGCTTTTCCCCGTGGCAGTCAAACGCCGCGGAACAAGACCACGTGGGGCTTGACAGATCCGTGGGGCGAGGGGGAAGAAGCGCTCCCTGGGTGTTTTGAAGGCCGAGGGTAGGGCCCGGGGAATTCGGGGCGCCGCGCCTGCCCCGGCACCACCCCTCCCCGCAGGCAGCGGCCCCGTCACCTCCGGCGGTGCCCTCCCGCACACGGCAGCCGGGTGCCCGGCAGCGGCTCTCGTCCCGGGCGGTGCTGACGCCCGGCCGGCGGCCGCTCTCACCCGCCCGACCTGCTGGAAGCGGAAACCGGCCGGCGGCTGCTTCTCCAGGCGGCGTGCGGGAGAGAGGAGCGAGTGATGCTCCTCATGGACGGGCAGCGAGAACAGGGCAGCCTCAGGCTCCCCTTGAACTAAAGTGCCCTCAGCTCCGCGGGCCAGGCTGCGAGGCGACTTCAAAATGGCATAAGCGAGAGATGATGGAAGTGAAAGCAAGTCATCATTAAGCATTTCATTACGAAATCTATCTGTCTCTCTGCCTGCGTCCCTGCCTGTCTGCTATCTGTCTGCTACCTCCGCCACAATTACATATTGACTGGACTGGGCTGTCTAGTATCTCGGTATTTATCTGAGCTACTCTTATTTCTATTATTTAGTGCATTGAGTAACGGAGACGATGCTTTTGAAGAGGCGAAAAGTGAAAAGACCCAAATGGAGAGGGAGGGAGGAGTGATATAAAAATGATCGTCCTAATATAAACACGTCAATAAACACGGTGCGCAGCATCCTGCGAGGATCCATTTGAACTGCTCGCGTCTGGATTCTTTCTGTGACATATGTCTGGCTTTATATTTTAAATGGTAATCAGACCTCAGGAAGAATCCAGCGTTAACTAAAGCATTAGAAGCTGCAACCGCACAATCAATCCTCCCAGAGTGGCATTGCTCCCTAAGAGATTCCTCAGCGCAGCGGCGAGCATTTTATCTCCAGGAAAATTAAGCCCAGCCTGGCGTCGTGGTGGTGATGTTAGGCTGCAAGCAGCCCCCTTCCTCGGTAGTTTAACGCGGGAGGCACCAGGCCCCTTTACGGTTTCCAATGATCCGTGATAAACAATAACACGTCTTTTATTTCTTAAAAAAACGAGACAATCAAATAAAATGAGCAGAGGCTGAGCATAAAACACCGGGCGAGCCGTGGCTTTATTAATTTCGTGTGACACATAGGCAGCGCAGGGAGGTGAGCGGGCACTGCTGCTGGAAAGCGCGACTACGGGGAGAAAGGAGCGATAGTAAAAGCTTCATCTGGACACCGCCTCAGCCTAGGTATAATAAACATTAGGACCGCCGGGCTATTTTATAGCGGTGCGTGTGATAAGAGGGGAGCAAAACTTGGAGCCAGTACCGGCACAGCCCGCTCCTTCCCTTTCCCCTTCCCCTTTCCCGTTCCCTTTCCCCTTCCCGGGAGCGCGGCTCCCTCCCGGGCGCAGGCGCTCGCCCATGTGGTGGAAGCGCGCGCGCCTGTGCGTATGGAAATCCATATTACACATTAATATACATCTATCTTCCAAATTCAGAGGTCGACCTGAGAGCAGCTCTGTGCATACGAAACCAGACGGGGAGGGGTTGCTGGGGAGGCCCGGGCTTCCATTGGCTGCGGGCGCCTGCCGTGGTGCGGGGGTATCTCTCATCATATTCAGCATGTTTTGCACAAGAAATGTCAGCCAGAAAGGGCTATCTGCTCCCTTCGCCAAATTATTCCACAACAATGTCATGCTCCGAGAGCCCGGCTGCAAACTCTTTTTTGGTAGACTCGCTGATCAGCTCGGGCAGAGGGGAAGCGGCGGGAGCAGGAGGCGGAGGCGGAGGCGGAGGCGGCTACTATCCCAACAACGGTGTCTCCCTGCCACAGGCGTCCGATCTGTCCTACGGGCTGCAAAGCTGCGGACTTTTCCCCGTGCTGAGCAAACGCAATGAAGGTACTTCTCAAAGCATGGTCCCCGGCTCGCACTCCTACGTGTCAGGGATGGAAGTGTGGCTAGATCCCCCCCGGTCCTGTCGCATGGAAGAGCCGGAGAGCCAGCAGGCCACCTCGTGCTCCTTCGCTCCGAGCATTAAGGAGGAGAGCTCCTACTGCCTCTATGACTCAGAGAAATGCCCCAAGGGCTCGGCCGCCACAGACCTCGCTCCCTTCCCCCGGCTGAGCGCCGAGGTCAGCCCAGCCAGCAGCGGCGGCGGGGTCCCGGTCCCGGGCTACTTCCGCCTCTCCCAGGCTTACGGCACTTCCAAGAGCTACGGCGCGGGGCCGGCCGGGGCTGCCCCTTTCCCTCCGCAGCCCCCCGGCCGCTTCCAGACGCCTCCATCTTTGCCTCCCGTCCCGGACGCGGGGAGGAAGGAGGATGAGGAACGCTCCCCAAGCCCCTTGGCGTGCGTCTCCCAGAGGGAGGACGAGACTCAGGCTTCATCTTCCACCGCAGAGGAGCTCTCTCCAGCTCCGTCAGAGAGCAGCAAAGCTTCTCCCGAGAAAGAGCCTGTAGGTAAGCGAATGATGATGGTGATGGTGGTAGTGATGATTAAAGAGAAAGAAAAGAGAGGAAATAAAATAAAAAATAAAAAAGAAAGAAAGAGAAAATAAATAGTCGTTGAGGATCATAGCGGCATTGAGATGCGAAAGGAGGATCCCAGCTGCCCCGCGGGGCTGCCAAGAAGCGCTGCTCAGACTGACCTTCTGAACTTCGTAATATTCGGGCATGGGGTTGCCGTAAAAATTAATGTCCGTCCTATAGTTTAAAACCCTTAGAGCCTCCGCTACGGGCAACTTTAGCCTGCATGCTGCTAAAACATATAGAAAAACAAGATCAATCTCTCCCCCGTGATGTGAAGGTGCCTACCAGATAACAGAGATGTTTGTAAAGCATCCAAAATAAGCAATAGGCAGTGCCAATAAATAAACCTATTAACGCGGTAAGTTATATTTTACGATCCAGAATGCTTTTCGTAATAACAACCACGCTGAAATGTGCCATCTATGAGCTGCTATCAAATTAGACTGATGAATGCACGGCGAATATCCTTCATCATCTACACTAGATAACAGAGCTGTTATTTATACATTTCCTTTTTTATTTCCCTTTCTTGTCCCCGTGGCAAAAAATAACCCCCCTTCCCCGGACGGCAGATTTTTCAGGAGCTTCTCTCCGTCCGCCTTTCAGACGCCCTGTTATTCCTTTCAGGCGACCCGTTGGAAAGTAGTATTTAAAGAAAAGGAAAAAAAAAAAAAAGGGTCAGCGAAAAACTGTTAAGAGAACCAACCCCAAACCACTAACAGCTCTGAGACATCAAGGGATTGGTGTTGCCTCTTTCCCATCCAGTTCCACTGATAGGAATCACCTCGAAACGTTTTTATTATTTTTATGACTGTATTTTTTCCTTCCCCGACATGGTTGGAAAAGAGAAGGCCATGGCGAAACTCTCTGGAAAGGCAGGGGCTGAAGGCAGGGAGGCTCCGGCTCCCCAGCTCACCTTGTTTTCCACCTCCGTAGCACGCTTACAAAGCCCGGATCCGGAGGCTTTGTTTTTTTGGAAGCAGGTGCCTGGGGGGAAGGAAATAAGACTGCAGGCCCTTCACCAACTGCCCCCAGTACCACAGGGCTCGGAATGGCCGACGGGAAGAGGGTAGGAGCTCGCTTTGGAGGGTCGGAGATGAACTGCAGTCTGGGGCACGCTGCCCCACCAGAGGCTGTCCAGAGGTTTTTGAGCAGTGTCGGTTCTTCCCTGGACATATACAAAACCTTTGGGAAACCGTTTTGGAGCTCTCGGTTCCCTCAAGGATAGCCCACATTCCAATTCTCCGCAGCTGGCGGGGTGAGCCCATCGCACACGCAGACACAGACACACGCACAGATGCTCCTTCCACCCTCTCCCCCAGAGCTCTTTGCCTCCTACCCGATGGTAACGTCCATTTTTTACTTTCTCAAAACTAGGCAATTCAAAAGGAGAAAATGCAGCAAACTGGCTCACGGCAAAAAGTGGCAGAAAGAAACGATGCCCCTATACCAAGCATCAAACTCTCGAGCTGGAAAAGGAGTTTCTATTCAATATGTACCTGACTCGTGAGCGTCGCCTAGAGATCAGCCGCACAGTCCACCTCACAGACAGACAAGTTAAAATCTGGTTTCAGAACCGCAGAATGAAACTGAAGAAAATGAACAGAGAGAATAGGATTCGGGAGCTCACAGCCAACTTTAATTTCTCTTGATGAACCTATAAACACATCTTTATGGTTTAAAGAGCCAGTATCATTTTCCTAGGCTGTATTCATCCGCACCTGTATGGATTAACGATTTTAGGCGCTCTCAATATGTCCTTAACCTCTTAAGAGCTACTTTGGGGGGTGGGCGGACTAAAGTTACGCTAAAGCACAAAATGCCGCGTGTGAACCTCCCCTCTTCCTTCAGCCTTTCCTGGGGCCAATTTGTTCCTCTAAGCTTTGAAACACAAAAATACCATTTCAGGAGCTGCAAATATGTTTCCCCATATCTCTCTCTCTGCAAAGTCAACAATCCTGGTTAAAGGTGCATTCTTTTTAAAATATAAGTGCTGTAACTTGGACTGTACGTAGCTGCACAATGAAGAATTTAAGCATTGCCGTATTTCCATATATTGGGAGCTTTCCCCTTCTCTGTTTGCCTTTTCTCCCCCTCCCCCTTTTTTCCTTCGAAAAGCGGGACTAAAAATAATGAAATGCAGGCATCCTCTAAAAGGGTTTCACGGGAAGGCGTTTTAGGAGTGATTTTTTTTTTTTAACTTTACCTTAAAAGCCAATATTACAGCTTTAAATTTGGCCAGGAAAATGAAATATCTTCTCTTTAAAGGTATAAAAGAGTTTGTTTTACTCATGGACTAAATTATTACACTTACCTCTGAATTCCTCTCGCTGGTTGTAGATATTTACTTAATGTAGTTTTGCTTAAATATGTGAATTTGGTGATTTTCTTTTGTGTCTATATATAACGTTACCATTGGTAACGCATGACAAGCACACAGAAATTCCCCCTTGAGAAGAAAATAGTCACTTTTTTCCTCACTAATTTCACTGAAAAGTATATATCCTGAACATCAGACGGACTTTCTGAGCCAGAGTCTGAGATTGCGAGGGAGAATATGTTCGTCTTCCTTTATACTGTGAAGTTACATTCATTAAAGGGTCAAACATATAGGTGAAAAAATTTTTAAATATTAAAAAAAAAAAAAGAAAGAAAGAAAGAAAGAAGGGGAAAAGCTATAAATACAGATATGGATAAATGTCTATTATTATTAAAATGCCGATACTGTTTTAAGCAAATGCATTCTATCGTTATTATAAATGTTAGGTCTAGCTATATCTAGTTCTTACGTTAAATCGGAATAAATTAATATTGTAATGCTGCTGTGCGTGAAAAAGACGATGTTTATGTTCTCATAGAAGAATAAAAAAAAAGTGGAATGAATCCTTTTAATTTTACCTCTTTTTGTGACTGTTTATCCTCAGGTTCTACTTTATGTCTTCGAGAACTTTTACAACAGGAATAGTTGCCTAAACCCCCTGCAATTACTTTAGGAATCTATTTAAATATTACCTAG
>VXBU01002008.1:2331-16226 GCA_013400315.1 Bombycilla garrulus
GGACGGCTGCAGGGGCTGAAGCTGGGGCTGCAGCCAGGGCTGCCCAGGGCTGTGGTGCAGAGCAGCTCCTGCAGCCCTGAGGGCTCTTGGCCAGCGTCAGGGAATGTGCCACCTTCCAGGGGCAGCTCTCAGCCTGCCTGGGAGCTCCCCATGGACTGTGGGGAGAAATTGGAGGGGGAAGGAGCCACCCCAATGAGAGCAGATTTCTCCTGCTGTGGAGAGGGGGCTGCATGGCCAGGGCTGCTCTCAGCTTTCTCCTAAAGGGAAGGGAAAGGGGCTGTCAGGTTTGTCTGTGTCACTGAGACTCCTACACTCTCCCCCTGTGCATCAGCAGATCTGCCTCAGATCTTGCTTGCAAAGTACCTCCTCACCCTCCTCTACATACAGACATCAGCAGCAGCACCTTGGCTTGCAGCATTTCTGTTTAAATGTGACCTGGCCTTAAGGTCCTGCTGCCAGGGAGATGCCACTAGGCAGTGCCCTGTGCTGGGAGGGGTGTGCAAGGCAGAACTCAGCCCCCAGGGCTGGGCTGGGCTCTGGAGCACTGGTACGGACTAGCCTTGCATACAGAGAAACAGCTCCCAATAGGCACAACTCCAGACAGCAGAGACCCAGACCAACCCTGGATATGCCTCCATGTCTAGGTGCACAGGAAAATGTAGAAGGGTTTGTGAAATATAATTTTATCTTGAGGCTTTAAAAAGCCCACTTAATTTTCAAGTACATTTAAGTGTGATCTCCCTGAACTAGAGTGAGGTGTCATGATCAAACGGCATCTGTGTGGGACCAGCAGGTCAGACTGCAGTGGGGCACAGGGAGCCCTGTTTTCCCTCTGAGCTCCCCAGTGCTCAGGCTGAGAGCAAAGCTGAAGATGAGGCTGTAACTCAGCAGCACAAACCTGAACTCAAAAATAAAACAAAGGTAAGTATAATTTCCCTAAAGAAAGAGGAGTAATTTTGGGTGAATGAATAGAGAAAATAGCACAGATTGACTCAAGAAATCTGTCCCATCTTGTCAATGTCTTCTTTCAACAGTCCACGATGCCCAGATTGAAGAAATGTCCAACAGCAGCTCCATCAGCCACTTCCTCCTGCTGCCATTGGCAGACACGCGGNCTTCAGGAAACTTGGGCTCCTTGTGCTTAGTGGCTGTTTATTATTTGTCTGTTTTGTGCTCATTGTTTTCTCCTATCTGCAGATCTTCAGGGCTGTGCTGAGGTGCCTCCAGTCCTGAACCCTCTCATCTACAGTCTGAGGAACCAAGAGCTCAAGCATGGCCTAAGGAAAATGATAATGAATGTTTTTCAGAAACAATGAACTGTCTTTCTCCTGCATAGCTATTACAGTTTTTCTCATTAATGCCCACTCTTACTCCTGTGTTTTTTGCTGCTAGCAGAAGTGTTACACTTTTGAGAATTTGTTCAATGGAAAATCTTTGTCTGTACCATTTTTAATTCAGTATTTGCCTTTCTAGTGTGCCTTTAATTCAGTATTGCTTTTCTAATGTTGACCAGAGACTGTATAACCCGGGAGTTTTACTACATATGTGCTTACACAAAATACAGAACTCTGTATTGCCACATTTTCCTGACATCTTTCCTCCCTGACTTCTGTGGAGCTGCAGAGTCGGTGCCTCTGGGCAGAGCTGGGGTGAAAAGGGAACCCCAGTGCTCCTCACTGCCAGGCAGCCCCAGGGCTTCTCCTCCACATCCTCCCCTTCCTTTACTTCCACACTCCCCTTCTGAGCCCCTGTGCTGCTTTAAGGCCTCAGGGCACTGTCAGCTTGGTCCCTTTCCTGCTGTGTGACTGTTCAGGGACTGCAGGCAGGGACAGGCCATGGGCACTGTTTGGACAGAGCTGGGCTCTGCAACAGCATCTCCATCGTGCAAGGGCATCTCCCCAGTGCAGGGCCTGAAAGCTTCAATCCTCTTCCCACTTTGCTCTCAAGGATGTGCCCAACACAGTGCCTTGGAGAGGAAAACAGCGGTGACCAGCAAAGGTGTGGAAGTGCTCAAGGTGGGGCTGTCCCAGCAGTGCCCTGGCAAAGCCAGCACTGCTCCAGCAGTGGCCTCTCACCCCAGGGCACAGAGGTTGTTCTTCCCTCCCTGGAGGGACAACAAGTGACCAGGTCAGGAGTCTGTGTTTGCAGTGCAAGAAAAAGACACAGCCCTGAACATCCTGTGCATGTGAGGGGACATAAACCCAGTGAGCACAAACACCTTCAGCTGTTCCTGCAGTTTCCAGAGAGGAACGTCCCCTGGGAACCCCTGGATGCAGGGCTGGGATGCGCTCCTGAGCACAGAGCTCCCCGTGTCCATCCCTACACCCGTGGGACACCTCAGGCAGGGCAGGGCAGGGCAGGGCAGGGCAGGGTGACACCTGCAGAGCTGAGGTCCCTTCCAGGCTCTGGCAGTGGCAGCAGAGCCCAGGGAGCCCCTGCCCATGCTGCAATGAACTCTGTGTGTGTGTGCAAGGGAAGGACTCGTGTTGCTGGACAGCCCTGGGGCTGTGATCAGGGCATGAGCCCAGCCCAGGGCTGGGCACCTAACAAAGACCTGACAGTGCTGGGTGTGCTCAGAAGAGGAGCGTTGGACAAGGTGACTGTGGTTAAACCCCTCAGGCCATCAAATGACAACCAAGTGTCTCTGGCACTATCCTTCCTTCATCAGAAAACAGGAGAAAAAAAGGTGAAAAAATTGGCAGTCAACATAAAGCATGATTAATGTTAGGAGGACTAAAATGTAAAGGCCAAATGCAGAAGCAAGGGAAACCATGGGGAAACAAGAATTCAGCACAGGTAGTGGTTGTTTTAGAAAACAAATGTTTGAATACAGAAAGTCCAGAGACCCTCTTGTCCCCCTCATTTCCCTGCTGATCAGGACATCCCACAGAATGGAAGATTCCTTGGGTCAGTCCAGCCCAGCTGTCCCATCCCTGTGTCCCCAGGAACACTTGCCTAGCCCCAGCCCATTGGTTGGGGGCATTGCAGAGACGCATCATGTAGGGCCAGCCCTGCTCAGGAGCAGCCAAAGCCTTGGGCTGGGACCAAACCTACTCCAGCCACAAAGGCCAAGCACAGCAGGCCAGGGGCTGCTCTGGGCAAAGGGAATTCCATCCCAGCCACACCCAGGCCAAGGGGGCTCAGGGGGCTCTTCCCACCTCCTTAATTCCACGAGTCAATGAATCTTTTCCTTGGGGAGCTCTTTGAAGGCAGAATTGACAGAGAGGCAGAGGCATAGCTATAAAATGCACCCATACAAACACAGCAGCTCCTGTGAGGAATGAGCCCTCCCAGGGCAGTGCTGTGGCAGGAGAAGCACCCAGAAGGAGGAGGATGAGCTCAGGGCATGTGTGTGTCCCAGGGCACAGAGGGTGAGGGTGGCAGAGGTCAGGACAGGGCTGGCAATGGCAGGGCAGAGCCAGGGGGGCAGTGAGATGGGAGTGTGCAGTCTGCAGGGACAGGAGCAGCTGTGGGACAAGTGCCGGACAAGCTGTGCTGGACACAGCCAAGGGCCCTGGCAGGGTTGGCAGTGCCCAGGAGAAGCCATGTCTTGGTGCCCCGGGGCACAGCAGGGTCTTTGCCACCAAGGGCTGTGAGAAGACACCTTGTCCTAGGGCCCTGGGGCCTCCTGGCACAGCCCCAGCAAGGCTGGGCACTGTCACCCCCTTGTCCTGCCCTCAGCATCCCCCCCACATCAAGTGGCCTCAGGGATCTGCTGGGATGTGTCCCTGGGGAGCCTTGCTCAGGAATGGCCCTGGGGGGCTCTTTCATGCTCCCAGGGACTGCAGGTTTTTCAGAGCACTTTGGGTTTGGCTTTTGCCTTGGGGCCTCTGAGAGCCTTGTGCAGTCATGGCCTCCAATTATCTCCTCTAAGGAGTCCAGGAAGAGCCTGCGTTGGTGATGGACCTCAGTGAGACTGTCACTGAAACTGCATGAAAAACAGAAACTCTTCAATAACATCTTCTCAGTGTTAGAGAATTTAGGCATTACTTTATTCTGGCCAGGATATTATTGTGGCCAGCATGTGCAATAGAAATCATTCCATCCACACATGCCCAGCTTGTGCAGTGAAAATCATTCCATCACACATCATTCTTTACTAGGCTTTTCACATGCTTATACAGATAAAACCCAAAGAAGTTCACGTTCACTGATGTTAAATCACACAGTTCTTAGTATTCAATGTCCTGTTGGTTATTGATGCCTTCGCCTTTGATGTGAATTAGATCCTCATTCTTTGATTCTCTTACCAATCTTTTCCCAGACCAGGTGGTTCCAACCACAGTGGAGGTGATGCTCATTAATGTTCATTCACCTCCTGTGTATCTTCTGGCTTCTCCCAGTCTGTAGATGTTAAACTCACCAGGCCTCACCCAACCTTGGTGAACAGTCTTCTGAAGAGAAACTTCAGTTCCCCTCCCCCTGGATGAACAAACCCCTGACTGAAGTTACATTAAAAAACCTGAAAGTTGTGTCATTTCCAACACTTTCATTGGGTTCCATAACGTCACAATGCTCTCCTCAGCTCCATGAGGCCAACAAGTGTCACATCAACCCCTTGGTTCCACAAAGCCCTGCAGTGTCACTGTTGCCTCTGTTCCACAGGGTCCCACAGTGTCACCATGGTCTCCTTGGTTCCATTGGTCCCCAGAGTGCCACAACTGCCCCTTCATTCCCTGAAGCCCTGCAGTGTCACAAAGGTCTCCATAATTCCATGAGGCCCCGCAGTGTCACCCTGGTCTCCTTGGTTCCATAAGGCTGCACAATGTCACACTTGTCCCTTGGATCTGTGTGGCCCCCAGTGTCATAACAGCCCTCTGGTACCAATGAATTGCAGAACAAGGACTTCACAATTGGAGTTGTAAAGCAGGTATGTTTTATTTTTAGCTGGGGTGCATGGGGGATTTTCTTCCATTCATGTGTGCCTGATCAGGACAGGTATCAGGTTTAAACACACATTGATCCCATGAGCTTGCACTTCTCTGCTTGCCCATTTCCTGCCCACTTTCCACCTCTTTGTGCTTCATTTCATAATTAGTCTGTGATGCCAGGCCTCCTGGTGGGCATGGGTGAGGAAGTGAGGGGGTCTTTGAAGCTCTTCCTCAGGTGTTCGCTGTTTGACCCCTGTCTCTGGGCANCCTTGGATCTGTGTGGCCCCCAGTGTCATAACAGCCCTCTGGTACCAATGAATTGCAGAACAAGGACTTCACAATTGGAGTTGTAAAGCAGGTATGTTTTATTTTTAGCTGGGGTGCATGGGGGATTTTCTTCCATTCATGTGTGCCTGATCAGGACAGGTATCAGGTTTAAACACACATTGATCCCATGAGCTTGCACTTCTCTGCTTGCCCATTTGCTGGCCACTTTACACCTCTTTGTGCTTCATTTCATAATTAGTCTGTGATGCCAGGCCTCCTGGTGGGCATGGGTGAGGAAGTGAGGGGGTCTTTGAAGCTCTTCCTCAGGTGTTCGCTGTTTGACCCCTGTCTCTGGGCAGGCACAGTGAAGGTTTGGCTGGTTCCCAGGTCAGTTTGTCCTTGCCAAAGCCAGGAGCTTGGTTCTTGCTGTCTCTCTTCATGAAAAGTTCTGCTTTGTCTATTTTTCACAATACTTTATTTTGATTTACTGCACTTTCACAATATACCTATTGTTTTTATGGCCTTTTACTTAGCAACTAAATTCCTATGTGTTCTTCTTTACTTATCAAGTTCCATTTCTATATGTTCTGTTACAAGATGTTTCTGTGCTTTTAGGAGCTGGTCTGTTTTCCCTCCACTGCTTAAGCATATTTCGTGCTTCTAAAACTCCATATTTTCATATGCATATGTGTTCCCCATTTTCTTCAAAGTATTTCAAATTCTTTTTCTTCCTAGGGTACCTATCATTCTTTACGGTCATCTTTAACTAGTTGATTAGATAACACAATAGACATAGTGTCATCCTTTTTGACAGTCTTAGAGTTTAAAAGAGCATGGCCAGAAATAAAACAAGATTTATATTAACTAGGATCAACAAGACTAATATAGGATGATAGAATTTGTTTAAAAACCCTGTTGCTGTAGGAGACCACCTAAAAAGTACATCCCACTAATGGTGAGATGTGTCTTCTTCCAACCTTTTGTGATTAAGGTCTTCTTCTCCATGTTTTTAATTTCTTTAAGAATTTCTTTAAAATCTTCATGTTTCAATAACTGTTTAACTAAAGTCAGGTTTATTCTTATAGGCACAGGTGATATCTCCTGCATGGTGGCCAGATTTGTCTTTATATATTGGTGTGATACTATAGGTGCCAAATAGAAAAAGTTACATCCCTCAATTTTAACAAAGTTACAAATATATAAATTAGATTGTGTGTCATTTATAGTGAGCTCATTTACCAATATAGTGGGGCATACACAGCCTTGACCTATATACAAAAGCAAAGTTGTCTGGTTGACTGAAAGGATTTCAAAGTGACAAATGCTCTGTTTTGTATCTAGGTAGATATCTTGGACATCATTTACATTTCTTTCACATATAAATCCCAGTTGTTTTCTCGTGGTACATGTCTCTATATTAATAGTTTGCCACTTCCCTCCAACCTCATGTGCCCACATCCTGTGTTTGGAAGGATATAGCACAGCTCCCTCATGGTTTAATCCTAAAGTGATATAGCACAGCTCCCTCGTGGTTTAATCCTAAAGCCATTTTTGGGTGAATCATACTTACTGATGCACTGTGTATGGTTAAAACAAAAGCAGTCACTGCACTTGTTACAGGGTTATAGGTGAAATTGACTAAAACCCACCAGGAGTGAAGTTCTCGTTCTAGGTCAGAAGCATTATCTTAAATAATTTTATGTATTTTAGTAGGAAAGGTGCCTTTTCCACCTTCCCTAATCATTGAGGCAGCCACTGATTGCATCTACATTTGTGCTTGTATACAGCTAAGGGCTATCAAAAGGTTATTACTGGCTGTGGCCAGGGCATTAGTTATCAATTCATGATCTTGTTCCTTTATGTTTTTCTAGTCTGGTAATATCTTAGACAATTTTCACTGGCTAGTGCCTAATGCTAATAAAGATGGTTGTAAGGGTCATTGTAATTTCACTATATCATTACATTTGCATTTGTAATTTTGAACACCTGGTACAGAGACCTAGGAGAGTAAAAGTCAGAAGCTTTTCCTCGACAAACATCTATGCCAATTACATTATATACAGGTGGTTTTGCACTGACATCTGCTGTAGCCATGACTATGATTGCAAGAGCCACAACTTTCCAGGCTGCACCTGCTTGATTCTCCATGGTGACTGTGAAGCCTTTTTTGATCCTACTGTGATGTATCCATGCTCTTGCTCTCTAATTTTGACTGTGGTGAAGGAGGTGAGGGCTTGTTTGTCCCACTGAAGATGCTTCTGCTTGGTGTTGATCACTGCATACAGGGGCTTAACAAGCAGTCCATAATTACAGATCCAGAGGTGACACCACCCAGTCATCCCCAGAAAAGTTCTCAGCTCTTTTACAGTCTGTGGCTTTGGTGTTTGATATAAAGCCTCCTTCTGGGCTTGTCCCAGGGGTCTCTGCCCAGCACCAATCTCACAGCCTAAGTAAGTGACTTCTCGTCGCATTACCTGGGCTTTCTTCTTAGACGGTCAGTACCCTTGTAGCCCCAAAAAGTTTAAGAGAGTCACTGTCTAAGCTATGCAGGTATCTTCTGTCTCAGTGGCAATCAGGATGTCATTTACATACTGTAGCAGTCTTCCCTTCCTGGGTGGGGTTGCCCAAAACTCAAGATCCTTGGCCAGTTGATTGTCAAATACAGTGGGTAAATTTTTGAATCTGTGAGGCAGTACAGTCCAAGTGAATTGAGCTTTTTGCCCACTTTTAGGATTTTCCTATTCAAAATTTTGGCTGGCTTCATGGAGAGGGAGGCAAAAGAAAGCATCCTTTAAATCTAAAACAGTAAACTAAGCTCTGGTGTTAATACTGTTAACAAAGTATATGGATTTGCTACCATGGCATATAAATCTTCTACTGTTTTATTGACTGCTCTCAAATCCTGGACCACTCTGTACATTCCATCAGGTTTCCAGACCACTAATATGGGACTGTTAAAATCAGATTTACATTCTCTTAGCAGGCCCCACTGCAAGAGTTTTTATATTACCCACAGGATTCCCTCCTTATTTTCTTTCTTTAAGGGATATTGTTTTATTCTTACCAGTCATTATCCCTCTTTAAGCTTTATCTCTACTGGTGATGTGTTGGAACCCAGAGGGTTCCTATGATGCCTTTGGCTGACCCAAAACCTGGTCAGGAGGCTTTTCAGCCTTGCCAGAGGTGTCATAGACCCTGGAATGATACTGAAAATGCCTGTGGCTCTGATTCTAATCCATGGAACAGGTTGTCAACTTTGTATGAAGAATTTCAAGTCACAAAAGCTTAGATAGAAAAATAGTAGTAGTTATAAGTAAAAAGAAAAGAATTTGAGTGTATGTACAGGGGGGTTTGAGGCCCTGTACAGAGGGGTTGGAGATCTGTACAGGGGGGTCTGAGGCACAAGATGGAGAATTTTTACATGTGGCATGTTATCTTTTGTTCTTCTTCATAACCTCCATCTTCTTGGTGATGCTGGCACTTTTGGATTGGTTTGACAGAGGTCTGGACAGTGTGGTGTGAGGGGCACAGATTGGTAATTAATGGTAAACATTAAATACGTAGTTACTAGTTTAAAAGATTAGAGCTAACCTGGGGCAGGCACAGTGTGTCTCTGGACGCTTGCTGTGTCGACCCTGGCGGGGCAGAGAAATCTACATTTGATAAGGAACTAATAAACTGCCTTGAGAACACGAACAAACGAATCCAGACTATTCCTTCAGCAGCACGGGCTGGAAACCTAGACTTTTCTGTACATTGTGAGGTCTCCCGGGGCAGCGGAGATCCTAGCAGTGATGCACTTTTGATTCTTCCTGGTGTCTCAGTGGCCCACACTCCTGGGTACACTTGGGCTATGATGTCTGCACTGATTTCTCCTTCTATGGGAACATCAACTAAAAGTAAACTCATTATTTGAATATATTGGTGAGCATCTACCTCCAGAGTAATTCCCCCTTTTTCAAATCTGATTGTTGCATTTAATTGCTCAAGTAAATCCCTTCCTAGGAGTGCATGCGGTGAATTAGGCATATATA
Organism: Bombycilla garrulus; assembly: GCA_013400315.1. Classification (NCBI taxonomy): domain Eukaryota; kingdom Metazoa; phylum Chordata; class Aves; order Passeriformes; family Bombycillidae; genus Bombycilla; species Bombycilla garrulus. The sequence goes on from VXBU01002008.1 coordinate 11,504, forward strand.
AGAATTTGTGTATACCTATTTGCTTTCCCAATCTATATTTTAAAATTCTCAAAAATAAACTATTTTAGTATGGCCAGTGGCTCCCCTAACTATGGCATAATCCTCTCCCACCGGTGACAAATTTTTGTCTAAAACCAAATATGTTGCCCCTGTATCAATTAGGAATTCTACTTGTTTTTGTCCTCTTCCTCCCATAGCTTCATTTTAACCAGTGGATCTGCTAGCGAAGAGCCCCCTGGTTCCTGTCAGTCTTCATTCACATTTGCCTCTTCTCATTCTGGGCACTCATTTTTCAAGTGGCTTAACTTTTTACATATAGCACATTGGTTCTTTCCCGGGCGGGGAGGTAAAGGCCCCATTTTAGAACCTTTGTTTCCTTTATAACTACTGCAATCATCTTGCCTTGTTTCCCTTTATTCCCTTTTTCATGGTTACTGAACAGTCTCCATGCCTCATCTATCAATATTTCCAACTTTCTTCCTTCTGTGGGTCTTAATTCCTGAAGTTTACATCTTATATCACTGGTAGATTGCCTTAAAAATAATGACATTAATTGTTCTATTTCTATTTCTGATTCTGAGTCTAAGGGTGTCCTACGACTCATTGTGTCTCTGTCCAAAAACTCAGATGCAGACTCAGAGGGGCCTTGTTTGACAGCACACAAAGCCGACCAGTTAATGGTTTTGGGGATGGCCCTCTCTATTCCTTTTGCAATCCACTCCTGATATTCTTGCAATCTCTGCCTTTCTGCTGCTTTGTTTACATCCCATTTTGAATGCTGGAGGGAAAGAATTTCTTTACATCCTCTCCCTGTGTCTTATAGTGCTCCTCAGCCAGATCCCCTGCTACCTTTAGAATCAGCTGTTTCTCTATTTCTGTCATTGCATGTAACAGTAACTGTATATCCTTCCAATCAGGATTATGTTTTATTATTAGCTGGAAATGTCCAGCTGTACTTATAGGATCCTTTCAGTAGTCTTTTACCTTCTTTTTCCATATTTCCAAATCATTGGTATTGAAAGGAACCTTTAACGACATCACTGTTCCATCTGGTCCCACTGCTTCTCTGAGGGGTGCTTGCAATACTGCTGGTTGTTCTCTGGTCCTTGTCCTTATCTGGGCAGACACTGGGCTTCTTGGGGGTGTCAGTGATCAATCTGGTGCCCTCCCTGGGTTTCCACCCAGCTCCATGATTGTGGGGGAGGTCTGTATATATCATCTAGATCCAAATCTTCTTCCTTATATGTCTTATCCTTCCCAGTACATCGCTGGCCAATGCTACAGGCTGAGCAGCATTGTTTTAATTTATGTGGGACCCCGTTTTCCCTTCCCAGTGCTAGAACCATAGGATCTTGTGGTGGGTTAATACCACAATCTCTTTGCCATTCTGGATGGTTTTGCAAGGTGAAAATCATATCTGCATATGATGACTCATCCCATTTTCCTTCCTGCCTCAAAAAGAACATGAATTGCAACATGGTTTTGTAATCCAGTGTCCCACTCTGTGGCCACTTGGCTCAGTGTTCTAATCTATACTGAGGCCACCACTGATTACAATATTTCATCAAAACCCTTTTACTCTCCGTTCCTCCGTTCTCTACAATTTCCTTCCAATGGGCCAGTATACATCCTAAAGGGCTTCTTCTGGGAATTTCCTTACTTTGCTGCCTTCCCATTGTTTATCCCCTATTCCCAACTAAAGATTGCCAGTTCACACACTGATATGGGGAATTGAGAAGTTAAGGAATAGTTAATCAAAATTAGCTGACCAGACAATGAAGAATGCTTGACATTTACTTTGCTTGCAAAACTGGGAGGAGAGGCAGACTGGTTTGTGATAAACAGAGCCAGAACTTGCAAACAGGGTGAGGGTTGCAAGGCTACCAGTGATAAGTGATCAATCCAGAGCCTTGACCCAGTGAGAATTAATCTCAAGGCCTGGAATGTTCCCAAGGGGCTAAGACGCATGCTCTAGAGACAGAGCTGAAAAATTCGAGTGCAATGGAGAGTTTGGAAGCTTTCATCAGAGACCCCCGACAACCCCCGAGTTAGAGAATGCAAGTGCAAAAGGACTTTTAATACATTTTAATATGAAGCAAAGTTACGCGGGACTAGGAAATGAATATGTATTATCATATTGTGCAATCCTAGGCTTTTAGAGAATAAATACAGCATTAGTTCAGATTGCTGGTGTGCATGTTTTTGGAGGAATTATCCCCATGCACCTCAGTGCTGAAATAAGCCATACCTACTTCATAACTTTTATGAGTTACAGAATTCTTCTGCATATCAACACAAAACAGGGAATTACTCCACTTGGCCTGTATCTAAGGTGATTTCCAAGCTCTCTCTCGACTGGAGGTTGCTCCCATCAAAAGCCAGATAATGACCTGCTGAAATTATAGCTGTTGACACAAGAGGGCAGAGTTACCCCAGAAATGAATACACTCAGGCTTCAGTCACTTTTGATAACCCAGAAAACGATTGACTGGTTGTAATTATAGCTTTTCACAGAAGAGGGGAGTGTTACCCCAAAAATGAATACAATGACTGCTACAGATTTTAAAGATCTAAGAGACAGCATAAAAACTTAAGTTACCCAAAACCAACTCTTCTACCACCAAAATTGAAGCACATATACAAAGCACCATAAGCAGAAACAACATATATGCCAGAACTAAAATTTCTGCCACTGAGATGGGGAATTGAGGAGACACCTATCATAAAAATTGGCTAGATAAAAAATCCTTATATTGAATTTAAAAAATTACTTTAAATTTTCAAAAAAAACAGGGAATAGTTCATCAGAATTAGCAGACCAGACAATGAGGAATGCCTGACATTTACTGTGCTTGCAAAACTGGGAGGAGAGGCAGACTGGTTTGCGATAAACAGAGCCAGAACTTGCAAACAGGGTGAGGGGTACAAGGCTACCAGTAGTAAGTAATAAATCCCAACCTCTGAACCAGCGACAATTAATCTCAAAGCCTGGAATGTGCCCAAGGGACTAAGACATGTGCTCCGGAGACAAAATTAAAAATTTCAAGTGCAATGAAGAGTTTGGAAGCCTTTGTCAGAGATCCCCAATGACCCCCAAATTGGGGAGGCACATGCACAAAAAGGACTTCAGCTCATTGTAATACGAAGCGAGGGTAGGCGAGACTATGCAGGGTGAGGAAATTAATATGTATTAGACATATTGCGTAATCCTAGGCTTTTAGAGAATAAATACAGCATTAGTTCAGAGTTCTGGTGCGCATGTTTTTGGAGGAATTATCCCCATGCACCTCAGCGCTGAAATAAACCATACCTACTTCATAACTTTTACGAGTTATGGAGTTCTTCCACATATCACCACCAAAATTAAAGTTCAAATACATGATATTTCTGGCAATGAAAATTAAAGTGATGAAATTATAATACCCTGAATTTCTGCTCAAGTTACCCCAAAACTCGCTAGCAGCTGCCTCGTGTGGTCAGCAGGAACCCCCCTTTTGCCAGCTTCCCAATACCTTTTCCTTTAGGTCAGCGTTATCCCCCAGACGTCTCTGGAACGCTGCCTTCACCAAGGGCAGGTGTCCCCAGTGTCTGACAGGTGTACCTTGGGCCCCCCTTAATTCCAGTAAAACACACCTTATCCACCCTAGAGAAGGTTCTTGTTCCCCTCCCTGCAGCGAGCAGCTGGGGAGCGGAGCCTCTCTGGAGAAACACTCGGGCTGTGGCCAGGATTGTCCATTGCCCCGCCGTTCTGCAGCCAGACCAAACGAATCCAAGTCACAGCACCAGAACTGAGCTGTGGAATAAGGACTTTACAATCAAAATTGTAAAGCAGGTATGTTTTATTTCCAGCTGGGACGCATAGGGGATTTTCTTGAGTTTAAATGCATACAGATCCCACAAACCCACACCTCCCTGCCCACCCATTCCCCGCCCACTCTCCACCTCCTTCCTCTCCATATTATAATTAGTCTCTCGTGTTGCCACACCTCCTAGTGGCCATGGGCTGGGGTTTTTGGGGGTAGTGAGGAAGTATCCAAACTCTTCATCAGGTGTTCGCTGTTTGACCCCTGTCTCTGGGCAAGGCACAGTGAAGGTTTGGCTAACTCCCGGGTCAGTTTGTCCTTGCCAAAGCCAGGAGCCTGGCTCATGATGGCTTGGTTGGTTAAAATTTCTGCTTTGTCAATTTTTCACAATACCTAAGTTTTGGTTACTGCTTTTTCACAATATACTTGTTCTTTTTATGGCCTTTTATTTAGCAACTAAATTCTTATTTGTTCTATTCTACTTAACAAGTTCCATTCCTATCTGTTCTATTACAAGATGTTTCTCTACTTTTAGGAGCTGCTCTGTCTTCCCTCCACTGCTTAAGCATTTTTGTGCCTCTAAAACTCTGTATTTTCATATGCATATGTGTTCCCCATATCAGGATCCATCAGGCCTTGAAATTTCCAAGTGCTCTCCATGGTTTCATCAGTACCCCTATGTCACAATAGACTCTTGGTTCCATGAAGTTCTTCAGTGTCCCATTGGTCTCCTTGGTTCCATGAGGTTTGGTAGAGTCACAGTTCACTCCTTGGTTCCTGGATGGCCTGCTGTGTCACAATGCCCATGGTTCCATGAGTTTCCCTGGTGTCACAGAGGTCTTCTTGGATATGCCTTAACACAGTGGTCTTCTTGGTGCCGATGGTCTTCTCTGGCCCCAATGTGTCACAAGGGTCTCCTT
>VXBU01002010.1:12545-50375 GCA_013400315.1 Bombycilla garrulus
TTCATCAAAAGGCATTTTTTTCCCCTCACTCTTCTGAGAAGATTTCCTTTCAGCTTGGGTTCATTTTAGCATTGAAAGGACAGCTATTTAGCTTTTGTCCCAAGCTGCCACAAGTCTTGCCCTTCTTGACTATTTTTATCTGACTGGAGGGTCCAACTTTGGTTCTATGATGACTACTTTGTTTTGACCACTGACTTTGTTGATGTTTAATTTTGTTTTGATTGCTATAAATTTCTCTGTTAACTTTGTGTGAGGGCTTAAAGATCGCAATTGCATGTCTCAAATCACTGTCCCCATAAGAAAAGCCATCAGAACAGGAATTTGAGATGAGCACCTTCATATAGAAAACTGATAGCTGATGGAACATTTAACTAGCCCCCAGTAACTGCTTGTATTTCCAGTTTTTCCATTTTTGTGATTTGTCTTCATTGACAGGAACTTGGGAAACCAAATATTAGTAAGATTATATAAGAAAAAACACTTTATGTATTGGTAGTTTGATTTTTGCTGAGTTCATCTTTCTACTGAAAAAATAGATGGTGTTACTTTTATCTTATGGATGTATTCTTTTATTTCAACCAATTGAGAATTAGAAACTTCAACCAAATTTATCATGGGAGTTGGTACAAGAATTTGTGCATATTGGAATCATCCAAACATTTATTTAACTTCCAAGTTCTGCCCCAGAAGGTCTTTTTTTTATCATGACTTGGCAACACTTTTCAGAAACATCAGAAATACTAATAAGTAACCTAAATGATCTTAACAAAACAAAAGAAAATATTACATGGGAAATGATTGAGGCCCTTCCTAAATTATAATGATGGGCAGCCATTGACTGAAAATGGGTCATGGATAAAATCCAGAAAAGCCTTTTACCAGCTGTCAAGACTTGTAACCGTTTTTGAAAATACTTGTATTCTCACATTAATATGCCAGATATACTGTTAGGTTTCATAGCATGTGTCCTAAGAGAATATTTTAACCTCACCTCACTTCGTTTATCTATTCCAATCAATATGGTAACTACAGTACACTGTGGACCATGCATGCTTCCAGCTCGTGGGTGCAATTTCCTGTAGCAGTAATAGCAAAGGAATGTAATGAGAGCAATTTTCCCAATGAAAATAAAATAAATAAAAAAAAATAAAAGAGAAAAAAACAGCTTAATTTGAAAGGGAATTAATTTAACTTATGACACCACCAACAGTAGCCAACAGTTTTTGTTTTGTGTCAAAATTAAATCACAACAGAGCTTTAATCTATCCTCTGGAGAACTGACTATAGGCTCAACTTAGATGTGTTTGTCTGAAAACCTTTTTATTTAAGAACCTTTTTTATATAAGAACTTTTTTATATTTTGTATGAGAACTTTGTTTGTTAAAACTTACTTTCTCATGGAGTGTAGAATAACTCAGTGGGACTAAAATGTGGGTCCCTTCCGAGTCAGAATATTCTATAATTCTATCATTATCTACAGAATCCCTCCCACTATATGTGGGATTTTGAAGCCTTTAAAGCTCGTGAAGTCCACATCCTGCACAAACACATTCACACTTGTGTGCAAAGGTAATCAATTGTGCTGTGAGACCTGTCATCCCCTTGAGTCTTGGCTGACTGAGAAAACAGACGTCGTATAGATGTATTTGTTTGAGATACCCCTGTATGGAATTTAAAAATCAACACTTGCTGTGCAATTCTACGGCTGATTTTAAGCCCCAAATGTACTTGATAGACACCTGAATTTCAGGCCCCTAAAGTAATTGATAGACACATGAACTTGCAAGACAAGGCACTATAGCGCATCACATGGATTAGTTGGGGGATATTCTGATGAAAAGTGACTGAGCTTAACTCTGCATGCTGGTGTAAGGTGCAGGATAGTGGTCCCTCCATTTGCCCAAATGGTGTCTTTCCCTATTCCTCAGCAGGAAGGACATGGCAGAAACATAGTTCTCCTGAGCAAAGCTGAGAATGGATAATATATGTGCCTCAGATATGGTGGGGCAAAAGACAGGTTTTAGTTTTAAGGCAATTTTTACAGAGCACCAGTCCTAGGAGATATTATGTGGAGGGTACATGCCTTGTGGAGGGTACATGCCTTCAGTGAATGGACCACATACGAGTTAGAGATCTTAACTTGCAATTCCAACAAGTGTCAAAAATGGCTTTACAAAGTCAATTACTGTTAGATATGTTACTGTTAAAGGAACAAGGGGTATATGGAATGTTAAATCTTACTGAAACTGAATGCACTATTGCCATTCACAATGCAATGTTCTGAAATGAAAAAGCCTGAGCCACAGTTAAAGAAATGGCTAATCAGACATCAGAACTTTTTCAATCAGTTTAACCCTAAGATTGGCTTCAGGAAACTAGCCCAAATACTTGGCTAAAGTCTATATTCTAATCTTTGGGACTCACAAATTGGGAGCTGTGGCTACTGAGAACTGGGTTGATGATTGCAATTGGATTTGTATATTTAATTATTGGAATAGGTGTTTTACATTTCGTAATTATTGGAATTATTCCTTCTGTTGTTTCTGCCTTTTCTCCTTTGTCTTTTCTATGTATGCATCATCCCCATGGATAGCCCACAAAATGAGGAAAAGTCCCTGGAAGGCAGTGTTTGAGCCATGGGGTGGTGTAAGGGCTTAAATACTGCAGTCACCTATCTCAAGACACTGTCCCCATAAGATAAGCCACCACAATGGAATTTGAGATAATCACAGAGATAAATTCCACAAAGGAATTTGAGATGGCAAAACAGGAAGACATTAAGTCCAGGCCTATGGAAGGTGAAGATCTGGAATTAGTTCACCAGACAAAAGTCTGATGTGCAGACTGGGGGTACTTAAGACTGATTTTAACAAAAAATACACACAGTGAAAACTGTGAGAAAGGATGCACATATCAGCCAAAGTTGTGGAAACAACATCCATGCCCTGTGGACACCCTGGACTTGAACTGTATAAAAGTGGCACCTCCAGGTGAGCAACAGGGAGACTTCTACCACTGAAGACCAGCACGTAGAAGGACCAGCGGGATGCTTCAGGAATCCATGTGATGAATATGATATGTTTTTATCTTCTGCTTTATTTCTCACTCTTTCTTTCCTCCCTATCCCCATCCCCCCACATTCTTTTTTTTTCTATCTCTCTACCTCATATTTACCATTGAATTAAATCTGTACCACTGACTTCAGTGTATGGTCTCATTTTCACATTAATTTGGGCAGAAGCATCTCTTACAATCAGGTCATAATACTTTAACAGTAAGATATTCCCATTGGTTGTTTCTCTTGTACTATTCCTATCTAAACTAATTCAATTTCATTATCTTCAAGACTTCACCTTGTATCCTCCTAGTCTCCTATTTCATGCATGGTGTCACTTTAAACAATACTTTATTTCCATCTCAAATGCTTCTAACATAACATAACAGAACATAAAGCACATTTTCAAAGCCCCATGTATGTCTCTATCTGTGGAAAGTCTGTTCCATTAAAGAGGCTAAAAATAAATTTATAAAAAATTTTCTCTAGTTTGCTTCTCTAGGGTATAATTCCATACTGGTATGTAATGATTTATTAATCATTTTTACAACTGGAAAAAAACATAACATTAAAACTAATCAGCTATTTCTCCTTCAATATGAATCAATAAGAAATTTTATTTGAATATTTTTTTCAGACCTAGAATGATGAGAAATAGCCTTAATATATAAAATTGTTTTCTCATTGATGACTACTGCAGATGTTTATTTAATTTTAATTGCTACTTTCAAATACAGCAAACATGGAAAGATTAGGGGAAATTAAGAGATAACTTCAGAAAATCATAGACATTTAAATCTGTACACTGATAAAAATTACATTGATAAAAATTGCCTCACTTATTGGCCAGCCAGAATCAGTGCTTTACCTTGATTTTTCCAATTTTCTCCCTTAAATCTATTAAAGGAGATTCTTCTCAAGGGGATGAAGCTTGCTATCTGACACTTCAATTGTTTTTGTAAAGACTTCTGTGATCTCTTAAAACATCACACTTCCTAAAATCTGGAGAGGTATTTCAGCTACATATGATATGGAAGGCTGTGGTTTGTGTTTCGTTTGTGTCTTGGTGGGTTTTTTTGTTTGTTTTTGTTTGTTTGTTTGTTTTTGTTTGTTTTTTTTGTGTGTTTGTTTTGTTTTGGTTTTGTTTTTGGTTTTTTGTTGTTTTCCAAACACTTAAAGGAAACACAAGAAACCACTGACAAGATGCATACTGGAACTACTATTAGCAAAATTACATAATTAATATTAAAAAATAAAACCAAAAATAAATAATAAGCAACATTGCTAAGGAAATAACAATAGTTTAAAAATGAAGGACTGACATTCTTTGTTCCCTTCTGAGCAACAAATATTTAAAGTGGTAAAATTTTAAAATTGCTCAATGTGGTAAAAACAGTTTTATTCCATTATTGCTTTGTCTTGAATTCCAAGGACAATCTTGAGACTATAAGAGGCTAAAAATGACAAAAAATTTCAAGTGTCCTTATCTTTCAAATATCTGATGTTCTGAGACTGAGCTTTACAGCAAAGCATTTTACAGCAAAACAAGAATAATATTAATTTAGTTTAAAATGGCATTCAGGAAAACAATGGGTTTAACAACTGTTTGAGACCAAGTCAGTGGTGGACAAACCCTCCAAAGAGATAAACATATTGGCTCTTGTAGTGTCAAAGCCTATTCAACCTGATGAATCAACCTGATCAGATTATGGAGTTCCACTCTTATTTCTTTTATATTGGAACAGTTATCCTTTCCCATATATACATTAAACAACAATGTAACAATAGATTCACAGAATCCTAGAATGGTTTGCATTGGAAGGGATCCTAAAGTTCATCTTGTTCCACTGCTCTGCCGTGGCCAGGGACACCTTCCATTAGATCTGGTTGCTCCAAGCCCCATCCAATCCAGTCTTGAACATTTTCAGAGATGGAGCATCCATAGCTTCTCTGGGCAATCTGTTCCAGGCCCTTAACATCCTCACAGAAAATAATTTCCTCCTAAAAGCTATTCTAATTCTCTCTTTTATTTTTCCACTCCCCTGACAGGGAAGAAATGTGGACATTTTTGTTGTATGTGGTTGGGGGTTTTCTCATTGATTTTTTTTTTTTTTGTGGTGTTTTGTTTTGTTTGGGGTTTTTTTGATTGTTTTTTTCTGTTTGTTTGGGGTTTTTTTGACATTTTTTGGTTAGGTTTCTTTTTTTAAGAGGAAAGCTTATGCCTCTGTGAAGTGATGTGGAGAAAACCACATGGAAAGGGCATGCTAAGCTTATCATGAGTAACATTTGAGATGGTAGTCATTAGTTCTTGAGGAAATTCAAGCCACATTAGAGAAATTTATGTTTCTACAGTAGGCAAGATTCTAGAGATTTCTACATTATAAAAAAATTCACACTGCTGGAGGCACACGGTCTTCTAATACACATTAACAATAGTTCACGCAACACCTGGAAACATATTTCACACTTTTCCCACTGAGTAAAACTGAATTAAAGAGTGTGGCCCAATTTGATATGCTTTATGGCTACCTTGGAGGATGGAAGGTGATCTAGCATTTATTTGGAGGTTTTTATGAGCTTCACTACACAAATAGGAACTACATGTATAACAATGCCACCTCGTTACCTTTCATTGCAGCAAGCATTGTCCTGCGATGTAGCCATGGACAAATTTAAAACAAGTGAGAATTTGCAAAACTGTTTGAAGTGCCATTAGAAATGACATTGTGTTCTTGTGAGCCTTTTATTAAAGGAAATTCTACTTTGGCTGAGAACTAGAAAGCTTTGTTCTGTATAAAAAACTTCTCTCCATATTATACACTACGTCACTAATATCTGTCTTGTGATAAGGAATAAAAATCCTCTCCAACAACCTGTTTCAGTGCTTCACAGAACTTACTGAGAGAGTCTATTACCCAATGTTAAACTCAGCTCTTTATGTGTGCAGTTATACAGAGGTTATGTCTTACTCAAGCCAACATGGCTGTGTGAAACTCATCTCTTCCTCATTTGCTGCAACATTTCTTTATATACTTGTGAATTTCTACTATTATCCTGTATGGTATTCTTTTAAATGAACAGCCCTAGATCTTTCAGTCTTTCTGGAAATATTTTATAATTAAGACTTTTGCCAGTATCCTAGATCACACCACTTAACTGATGTATTTATTAAGTTATGGATTATAACATGTTTGATAGCATTTCTTCTCAGTACATGGCTAGAGCAGAAGGACTTTATGTGTTCTTAAGATTAAACTGCTTAACATATAGGTCTAAATAATTTCTGACTTTATTTCCATGGCACAAAATTGCTGACTCATTCTCAGTTTACCATCCACAATACATGATACCTTTCCATGGAGAATCAGTAAAGAGCCAGTTACTCCTTTCTGCAAAGATAATTATTCTTGGCAAGACACAATCTTTCCACATTCTCACTAAATACTGTACTATTTCTTCAGAAGAGATCTCAGATGTCAATAACATTATGAATTTTAACTGATTTTGAATGCACTTTTTTCCCCAGCTTGGTATTGTGGTAGATTTGAATGGAAACTCCTTTATTGCAGGCTTGTATTATATGAGATAATAAAAATAATATATTCCAGTACATTAATAACCAAGGCAGATATTGAAAAATATTTGAAGGGTACTTTAAAGTAATTATTTCTTAAAACATTTTATTTAGGAATTCTGAAAACCTGAGAACTGTTGACAGTCTTTTTCAATACATCTTGGAATATAGCACAGAATTTAAGATTACTAGATATATACTAGATATATAGATATATACTAATATTTCACTAAATTCAGAACCAAAAAAAATAGGAGACATGTTAAAACATTCAGCTCATGATTAAGACTTTTTTGGACAACAGACTACATCAGGCAAACTTGACTTCATTATTTCATGAGTTTACAGTTTTGGTTTAGTCAATGGATTTGAGACCTCTTACACACATTTTAAATTACAAAGAAGGAGGCAATACAAGGAAAGTAATGCAAAACACACTGCATATCTAGGGCACTCACTAGTTAGCTTTATTTCTGCAGAATGGAATCTGGAAATGACTATGGACCACATTGACAGGAGTTGTAATTTTACACTGTTCCAAAGAAGTAAAGGTCATAGTTGGACCTACAAAGAATTGTCTATTCTGCAACACACATGAGGTAAACATTCTGCTCTAATCAGTCTTACAAACACCTCACAGGGCATGCTGAGCCTGTAAGGACCAGCTGCTCACTCCCCTCACCTGCTCTCTCAGTGGAGAGAATTGGAAAGGAAATGTAAACGTTGTGGGTTAAGTTAAGAACTATTTAATAATGGAAATAAAATAGTATAGTAATACCGGATGTGATGACAATGGCAATGATGATGGTGATGTTAATAAAGGTGAAAATAATAATAGAAATATTAACAATAATAGTAAGAAGAATGAGAGGTAGTAACTGAACCTGGAAGAAACAAACGATACACTGTACAACTGCACATCATCACTGACTGATGCCCAGCCCATTCCTGAACAACTATTTGTCCCCTTCCAGGTGACTCTCCCTGTTTATATCCTGGATATGATGTTCTCTAGTGTGGAATATCCCTTCGACCAGTTCATGGCACCTGTCCTAGCTATGCTCTCTCCCAGCTGTTTGTGCAGTTCCTCACTGGCATTGGGCGAAACACTGAAAAGTCCTGGACTCAGGGTGAGGACTATGCATCAACAGCCAAATCATCAGGGTGTTAACAACATTTTTTTCATCCTGAATACAAAACACACAGTGCTGTGTACCAGCTACTATGAAGAAAATTTCATCTGCACCAGTCGAAACCAGGACAGTCTGGTTTTTGGCAAATTTCAAAACCACAAATTGAATGAAGAAAAAGTTTACAGTAGAGCTATGAAGGCCACAAGAGGCTTTGTACTTTGTTCTGCTCTGAACACATGGGAAAAAATACTTCTGATATGTTTTGGTTTGTTTGGTTTGTGGGGTTTTTACTAATCGGAAGGGACAGTTACTGGAAAACTACAAGTAGGCAAGGAACTGGTGATCTTCAAGTAGACGAAAAGCAAAATTAGAATACTCCATGTTGTAAGATATTTTTCTTGCTGGAAAACACAAGCTGAGGAGCTTAAACTGTATCAGTATTGGTAGATGGCTATAACAGTAGTCACAGGAGGGATTAGCTGTCTTTAGCAGAGTGAAAATGATCAGGATTGGCAACTTAGAAGAGCAATCAAGCAAAAATTAGAAATATAATTTCAAGCCCAGGAACTAATGCTTAGTGAAAAAAAACCCACAGAAAAATGCAAATGCCTTACAATGAAAGATGCTAGACAGCTCTTGTTTCTTTACTTGAAGCATTTTTTCCAATGAAACCTCCAAGGTTCAGTTCTAAGCTTTCTTTTCTGGTGAATACTTGTTAAACAATTCATAGGAAACAGAGAGTTAAGCCTAGAATGAAGATCAGCTGAGCTTTCTTCTTTTCCACTGTAGATATTTTCTCAGTTTTACTCCTTTTCTTATCTCCTTTCCTTCCTCCCTTTACCCTTCCCATTCCTCCTCTTCATTACCAATAACTGCAAGCTGTGCATAGGAATAGGAATGACAAGCTATGCACCTGCACGTATACAGAGAACTTGTCTAGTAGGATATTTTTAACATCCTTTTTGCTATTTATAGTCATTGTCAACTAGAACATTGCACAATCCAAACTACATAATAGGAGAGCAATCCTTCCAATGTCCAAGGATGAAGACCACATCTACAGCTCCAGTCTAATGATGCAGTGTTTACTTTAACCAGTACTCAAAATAGCATTTACCAAAAACTTTATTTTCACTGCTGATATGGCTTGCATCCTTGCTACTGGTTGGACGATCTCTCCAAAGATTTTCTTTTTGTAGTTTCTTTTGAAAAGGGCAAATTGTATTCCAATACAGTAGTCAAAGCATTACTTTTTCCCCCCCTAAACCTTCAGAAAACAACCCTCTTTTGCAGATGTGCTCTGAGTAATAACATCATGCAAATGGTAGCATTGAGTTATTTATACCTATTTTATATTAAGCATAGGCTAAAGAGGTTAAAATTTCCAATTTGCATCACAGTAAGAAAACTTGGCAATGTAAAATAATTTTTACAAGACTTTTGAGAATGTTAGTGTAAGGTCAAAAAGAGTAATAAAAGGATTACAGCTACCAGGAAGGCACTTAGACATTCAGGTCTCTCTGTTTCTATGGATGCATTTGCATAAAAATATAGCTTAAAACAACACTTTGCAACTGAATGTTGGTCCAATGTTGGCAAAACGTGTCTGCTCAGGGAAGTGAGAAGAAAAAAACAAGAATCTGACTTGGTGGGGTGCACCTGCTAGAATAGATCTATGATCAAGCATGGATCCTCTTTCCATCCAAACTTTTTAAGTCTGTTTTTGCATCACTCCAATTTGGTACTTTTAAAACAATGCCAAGGCAGAGGTTGTAAGAGGTCATTATGGATGATTCTAGGTAAGATTTGACTCCTTCTATCCTCTGCAGCCTACTACTCAAACCCTACTCCAGGCCTTAGAGCTTTCTGGTGGATTCCCTTGCGCAGGATCCCAGGTGCTCTGTCACGTCCCTCCTGAGCAAGACAGGGAGGAAGGGTGGGACAGCAAATAAGATGAAAAAAACTTTCTGGGTCAGATAAATACAGATTAATAAAGAAAATTACAAGGTTGCATGTGGAAGAAAAAGGCAAAGACTTATGGTCTACTTCCCATCAGCAGGTGATGTCCAGTCTCTTCCCAGGAAGTAGGACTTGAGCATGCACAGCATTTGCTCCATAAGACAAACATCATAACAAATGTGTTCCCTTCCTCCTCCTTTCTCTTCGGTTTTATATCTGAGCAGACAGGATATATTATGGAATATCCCTTGGGTCAGCTTGTCCCTTGGCCATGTCCCTTCCTAAGTTCTTGCCTATCCCCAGCCACAAAACTCCAGCTACTACATAAGAAAATTCATAAGAATATATTATACTGCAGTTACATAATGACATGCATTAAAAGGAAGACTATGGATACTTTGATCAATACATGGCTAAAAGGCCATAGCAGCTGTGCTGAAGCTGAGCATTAATGGTCAGATGCATTCTGCATTTCTCACATCTCATTATTCTTAGCAACCTAAGTTATTGTGTTATGAATAACCTTGGCAAGTTTTAGAAGAAAAAGTGATATCTTGAGTAAATTGAACCCAGTAAGGCAACCACAGTGGTATTGTGACACAGGAAGACACAATATGGCCTTTTTCGTGACTCAGTGCTTCAGTATGAGTACACTGAGCTAGAATCTCTGACTCTGATGACATTTCTACAAGCCTGAGCAGGGAAGAATGATTTTGCAAAAACTACAGCTG
Source organism: Bombycilla garrulus (assembly GCA_013400315.1). NCBI lineage: Eukaryota > Metazoa > Chordata > Aves > Passeriformes > Bombycillidae > Bombycilla > Bombycilla garrulus. The sequence continues at coordinate 22,998 of VXBU01002010.1, forward strand.
AATCACAATACTCTAAATTATATTTGGCAAGCTAGAGAAGTTGTCCAAGCAATGGAGGCTGACTGAAATGTGGTCTGGGCTTATATTTTGATTACTTTCCAATATGCAAGGGTTTCTTTTAGCAAGAACTTCCTCTCAGGAAATAGATTTTTGTTTTGCATACTCAGCAGTAAGACAGTGCTAATAATAACAAGAAAGAGCTATCTGATTTATATTTGCATTAAGTAACTCCAAAAAATGGTCTGATAGGGAGGTGAAAGCAGCACTGGTGTATGACTGAATCAAACAGTGATGTGAGAGATTTCAAAAAGGCATGACACAGCTGACATTTTACTGAGATTGCCTTGGCAGGATACAGTTGCCACAGGCTCTCTTTTTTTTTTTTTTGGAAAATCTCTGACATGTCCTTCTTCTAAAAAAATTATTTGCAAACAAAAACAGCATGCTTAACCCATGTTTGTCAAATTATATGGACTGCATCAAATTTTAAACTGAAGTCTGATTTTCCTAATTAAAGTCTTAGTATAGTATTATAAACCAGTTCAAATCCTAGAATAATTAGAAAAAATCTTAGAATTGCATTTGTTACAACTGGAAATTTGTAATGAGACAATTTAATATTTTTAAATGCTATTTATATATGTACCTGCTCTTCTGAGAAATTATTTCCTGATCTCTTTTCCATAAAATTGTAGGCAGCTGTGAGAACTGGGTCCAAAACACAAGGAATTGGATTCTAAAATCTGACTGCAGTGGAATTAGGAGGTGCATGATGATTACAGAAGTAAAAAACCAACCAACCAACCAGATGAACAACAAACAAACAAAAAAACCCACAAAACCAAAAAACTTGGTACTGTGGTAGAGCTACATTTTATGAAAAAAAAAAAAAAGTTTTCTAGTATTAGTGGGTTCCAGTCTCCAGGAATGATCTACTGTGTGTAAAGCAACTCTGAAATTTAAAGTGACAGACAGAACAGTTGCAAATATTACACTTCTCTCTGCATTATATGTATCTGAATCTATTTCAATTTCTAGTTGCTTCTAGTCCTGAAAAAAAAATTAATTGTAATTTACACAGTGAATTTGCTAAAAATAAGTCATTTTCTACCAGCCAGAGAAGACATTTAGGAAAGCTAAGAAAATATCAGCTAAAATAAATTAGAAATCGAACAAAATGTGCCAGCATTTTAAAAGACTTCTTGAGAGTTTTGGGGTTTTTTTAACCTAAACAATACAGTGTTCACTGAACTTCTACCATAAGCTCCTGTTGGTGCTGTAACTGATAAGCAAAGAACACTAATACAAATGAATGCTCTTGCTGATAAGTGAACTACAGGTACCCCTTCCTGATATTAGCAAGGTTTTTTTAAAACCTTTTCTCAATTCTTACCATCAAACAAGGCAGCCACAGAACCTCTGTCTCTGGATGTTATCAGAGGTTTTTGCAATGCGTGGAGTTATGTATGTTTAGGGTTTTACGGTGCCTTTTCCCACCCCTGCTTTACAAACAGACACATCTCTCAGTACAGTGTATTCAGGACACAGCACAGGGCGGAAACTTGTGGTGTTCCTGCTCTAGAGGAAGTACTGTTTGCTTTCCCATAACCAGCCTCAAACACCTAAATTTGTGAGCCTGCAGAGTGCAGAGACTGCACCCCACTTGTTGCAGTTTGGGTACTCCCAGCCCCACCAGCTCTTTGTTAATGGCGTTTTCCAAGGCTGTGCTTTGTCAGCCACATTGCTGTGCTGCAAGAACAGACTTGGAGCCAAGCTGCTTCTTGAAGATGTTTATGCAGAGATGTGAAACACCCCCTGTGCAAACACAGACTTTGCCCCAGAACACCTCTCCAGCTTCTGTGTACCTTCAAAAAAAATCTTATGCTCTGTATGATATGCAAGCTTTTCATAAACACATAGCCATGATGTTCTACCAACTGTTTCCCATGTTATCCATCTTCCTCCATGGTAAGAACCATACAAATTTTGGTGTGAAAATGGTGGAAATTACTGGTTCAACTTGCCCTATTTACCGAAGAGAGAGAGTGTGTAAAAACTCAAATCAGAGGAAAAAAAACCCCACCCTATAATTACAGCAAAACAATTGAGAAAGGTTGTATATACCTAAGGAATTATTTTGAAATAGAAAATTAAAATGTGAGTGCATTCTTTAGATGTAGCTGCGTCTAAAGAATTCCAGCACAATGTTACTCTTGCTTTTGTTTAATCACTTTTCCTCAAAAGGAAATGGGGATTTTCTCTGAACACCATCTGCTTGTGGGTCAAGTTAAGCAAATCTCAGAGGACTCATAACAGCTGCCCCAAAGAATCCCGTGCAGCTGTGAAACAAGTCACACCCTTGTACAAGTACATTTTGAAATGCCTGTAATCAAATACTACTGCCTCAAGCTGAACACAGTTAGACTGATCGCTTTGATTCAGGGCTGCACTTGGCCTCAGTTTGACGGGAAAATGATCAACCCAAGAAATCTCTTACTGCCCATACCATTGTTGTGGGGGTTGTTTGGTATGAAGAAAAATGAAAGCTGCATTTGTGTTTGATGAATTTAAATTAGTTTATATCTCTTGCAGATTAACTCAGAGATAGGTCCATATGCTTTATTTCATATATAATTCCACATTAAGAAAATAATTATTTTCCTTATATTTTGCATGTAAGTTTTAAATGAAAGGCAAAATTTTTAGTAATGATTCTCCCAAATTTCATACTATGAAAATGTGGCATGGACCTTTTTGGCATTATTTAGTTTCCTTTTAATTTCTTTTGTCTATGCAGCAAAAGAAAGGAAAAAAGAATGAGGGAAAGAGGAGAAGGAGGGAAAAAAGGTAATGAAAATACACTCAGACTGTTTGGTTAAGAAATAAAAGCTCAAAACCAGCAGAATTAGAAATGAAATTAGGTCAAGGCTTGCCTACTCTTATTTATATTTGGACAGTCCCAACAATTTTTTGAAAGCCAAATCTACGTCCATGGGAATTACTGCTAGAAATTTGATCCTATCTTCTTTACTGACATGTCAAAATTTATTATGAGCAGCACCATACTCACTAATGGAGGTACCCACAGAGTAAATACCAATGATAGAAAACTGGGGAAAATCCAGTGCTCCATGAGCAAAGGGTGAAGAAATGCCAAGATGTTGTTTTGGAACAGCAATGAACAGAATCTTCAGAAGATTCAGTCTGAGTCAGTGTGTGCAACAACAATCTTGTCAATAAACCAGATCTATTGCATAATAAAGCAAAAAAACCAATTTCCTTGTTGCTCTGTCCTGCTGCTGTTACTGTAGAGCTAAACAGTTGGAAAAAGGGGAAAATGAAAATGCCTAAACAATGCTTTTCTATAATGAGAACCCAAAGGGTCATCTGTTGTTGTTTTAGAACACACTTATTGTGCTTCAGTCTTCTCATTTTATGATCCTCTGGAAATTTCTCTTAACAATTTTGTACATAGTTCTTACACCTTTTTCTTTGACTTTGTTTTTGTCTTTTTCTTTTTTTTCTCCCTACTGTGAAAGTTAATACTAAGGAAAAACAGTTACCAAAGAAGAAGCAGCAAGGACCAGCATAAGCACTACATTCATACAGTTGAGACTTCTAAGGCACTGGAAGCTCTGGAGTTTCCAGGCAGCTCATTCCAGAAGTCCCATAAGACTTGCAACATTCAGTGCTTGACAAGGAAATTAAGCTGACAGAAACTTGGTTGAAATCTTCTAGAGAAAGGTTCTTGCTAGCATTGCTATTTTAAAATGACTTAAGGAGTTATGTGTCTGATTTCAGTTAATTATCTTGCTTCTACTTAAATCTAAGGCTTCCTCCTCATGTGTATGAGTCATTATCAATGGCTTTGAAGCTACCATCTATTGTTGTGGCTAATTTTTTGTTTTTTACTATTTAATACTTGTTACCTTTTCTCAAATGCAAAAAAAAAAAAAAAAGTTTCCCTAGTACTATCTTTTAAGGCAGACACTCTTATCTTACTTTTCCTATGATTTCTCTAAACCAAGGATTTAATACAAATCTAGCTGAAAAAGAAGACACTTCCATTTGCAAACTGTCAAACATAAATAAAGCTCATGTTCACAGTCCTGCCCCTTGGCAAGAAAAATAAATCTGCAAAATATGTTTTTTCAGTTGTACTTTTTTTTCTCTAAGCCATACTGACATTTAAATGTAATCCTAATAAAACAAAACAATCTGCTAAAGCTGCATTCCTGTAACTCATATGTACCTCAATACAGGTCACTGAGCTACACCTTTATTTACTGGGGCTTTTACACTGGGCAGACAAGAGTTTGTCTCCCCAAGTACAACTTTACGTAATTACTGTAATTTACACAACTTAGTGCAATTCAGTACATTACACTAAATACACTAAAGTTTACTTCATGGAACTAAAATCTGAGCACAGAATCGAGTGATTGCAGAACAGCCCTGTGGTGAAATTAAAAAGACAAAAAAAACAAAACAAAACAAAAACCAAAGCAACAAAAAACCCACACAACCAAACAAAAATCCTACTTTTTTTTTTTAACCTCTCTTTTAGAAAGATCAAATACACGAAGGTTTATATATGGACTCAGTTTGTCGGTATTAACTGGGTAGATGGAATTAGGGGGTGGTACTGATCTCAGTTTTGCTTATCTTACCATTTCCCAAATTATTCTGGCATATCAGGTGGAAAAGAAAAACTGAGAACAATTTGGTTTAGTAGCAGCAGGCTGTATTTTACTAAGTAAAGATGACAAAGTAGGAGGGATGAAGTTGCTAGTTACTTACACAGCCTGAAAGGAACTACAAAGCTTTTGAAAGCTGTCAGTGACAGGAACTGAAGCCTTCATCCCGCAGATGTTCTTTGATACTCCTGTCATAATACTACAGGGGCTTCAGAAAAGTTCCTGGACTTTTTCTTGGGCACAAGAATCCCTTCATATGAACCTGCTTGAAGGATCAGGCCTCACGGGCATTAGTGGGTGCAACTTTCACCCATAACAACCTATCTTTTTAACCCTTTACCAGGAAACCAGGATACCATGATTTGTCAGAAATTTACCGTCCCATAATGATTGGAAATCTTGCAATAACAAATATTTTTCTCTACTCATGTTTCAAAATTCCATCAGCCAAAGCAGATATAATTTATCTTTCTTTATTGCAGTTCTTTAAAATCACAGTACAGCGATTATGCCTGATTCTGATGTGCTAACATTTGCCTAACATTAACAAGAAATATTTGCCAAGATATGAAAGACATTCAACCCCCTGCTATTACCCCCAACAATGTCCTCCCCACAGAAAACTTATATTGGTAATGAGGGATAAGTAAAAAGTAATTAAAGCCATCTCATTTAGAAGTGAGGTATTTTTAAATAATCCTTAGCAGTTGGTAGCACATCAGGCAGCTTCTTTGGAAACACAGGAAAAGTTTAGAAAATAAAGCACAAGAATAGGATACAAAAAAGCCAAACTTTGTACTTTATTAACTTATTGTTTATTTTTCCCTATATAAATATGTGTGTATGTGTGTATATGTTTACGTGGATGTATATGTGCGTATGTATATATAAGAATGCCTATAGTGTGGAGCCGCTTCAGCATAACTGAAGTGGCTCTGGTTCATCAGAAACATTTATCCTACAGTAGCACAGAGCTCAGGATGGTTTAATGGCAGAAGAGGACAAAGCAGAAAGTGGTGAGAAATCAGCAGTGAAAACTGCAGGCTTTTTGTTCCCCAACTTCAGCTGAGTGGTTCATGCAGCCCTTGGCTTTGCATAAAGATAATCAAGCATCATTCTGTGCTGAGGTCCAGCAACAGCAGTTTGCAATAGATTTGAAATCCTAGATGATGTGCCAGTGAACTGAGGAGAAAGGAGGTGGAAAAACTAGGATAATAGGAAAAAGAAGCCGGACAGAGAGGGCCATGCAGGGAGATACTTCCAAGTCCATGCAGAATATAAAACCAGGCATGAGAGGATGGGAATTCCTTGTAGATTTGTCATACAAATTTCTTCCTCTCAGTATGTCTTTGAGTTCAGTTAAAATCCCTGAATCATTTTTGTGGCAATTCTTAGCTATTTTCTTACCTATTCCTGCCTGTAAAAGTCTGGTGATGCAAACATTCACAGCTGAATTCAGCACTTTTGAAGTAATATGGAAAAGGAGACATGAGACTTAATCCAAATACTTGGACAGAAATTAGCTCACTTAAGCTAAAATATTCTTGTTACTGGTCCTTGGTTTAAAGAAAGCAGATCTCCATTTTAGGGAACAGCTAGTAAGCCAGGGATCTGTTCCTGGGATGTGTGCCAAAGCTGAGACAGTCACACAACTGGGTGAGACCCAAAGCAGCACCCAGTATATTTTTCAGACTGGGTTAAGGGTCAGTGCACCAGACTGACATAGCTTCAGTTACAAAGAAACCATGGCACAAAGTGGCTGTGACTCATTGCCTGGTACCAAAACACATTTTCTAGGGAGTTTCTTATTCCAATAATGTTAACAATGGTTCTGCCCTGATTTGAGATAACTTCTTCTCAGTAGATGGTTCAAGTGCTGTGTTTTGGATTGGAATGAGAATGGTGTTGATAAGTCACTAATGTTTTGGGTTTTTGCTACTCATATTTACTCTAAGTCAAGGACTTTTATCTTCCTTGTCTTGTGCTCTGTCAGTGAGAAGGTGACATGATTTCCCTTCCACACTGGAAGGGAATATGGCTGGGAGAGGTAATCCGAACTGACCAAAAGGGGATTTCCACACCACAGAACTTCATGGCCAGTATATAAAATGCATGTAAGTGCAGTCAGTCTGGGTTCAGGAAGGGGTGTTTGGCATCAAGCAAGGCCTGTTTGGTGGAGAAAAATTGCACTGCCCATCACTTTGGAAAAAAAAAATTATCATTGTTATGATCTAATTATTAGGATTATTATTATTTTCAATTATTATTTTATTTTATTTTCAATTAGTAAGCATTTTTAATCTCAATATACAAGTTTCACCTTGATTCACCTCCCCATTCAACTGGGATGGAGGAGGAAAAGAGGAGGAGGTGAAGCATGGTGTTTCATGTCCAGCTGAGTTTAAAACTATGACAGGCTCATCTGTTTCCTGAACTATCCCTACGTGTAAGATTCAGAGAAACTGCAGTGTGAGCAACAAGAACTGTAACTTAATCACAGCAGAAAGTTCATAGTTTCCAGCTTTCTTTAGCTTTGTTTCCCTGTCCCACAGATATGGCTCCATAGTCACAGATCCAGTGATTTTCCTGCAAAAAAACTGCTTTGAGCTGTACTGTAGAGGACATAGAAGTATTATGGTTTTTTTAGAAAGGAAGACCTTTTTCATTATTTCTCATAGATATTTCATGACAAGGATACAAAGAAGATATCTGAGACATTTAGTTTAAATGCTTTAGTGCTATGAGAAAACATTAATATGAGTCCAAATGCATGGATATTTGTGAAAATTTAAAGTATTGCAACAGCATATACCTTCTTCTGTACTCTGTTTGCCACATGGGATGTTTAAGAGGAAAATGAATGTTTAACAGGGATTCTCCTGACAAAGGAGATCATTCCTCCCTTGGGCAAATACAGTACCCTGCTAAAAGACAGACACTTCTAGAAACTGGAGAAACTAACAGAAGGAAAAGAGCAAGTAAAAGACAGTCAAGCCTCAGACAGAATCATAGAATTAATAAGGCTGGAAAAGAACTCTGAGATCATTGAGTCCAACCTATGACCAAACACCATTTCAATTAGATATGGCACTAAGTGCCACACCCAGCCTTTTCTTAAACACCTCCAGGTGACTTCACTAGGTCCCTGGACAGCCCATTCCAATATATAGTCACGCTATCTGTGAAGAACTTCCCCAGTGCAGCTTGAGACTACATCCTCTCATCCTGTCACTGGCTGTCGGGGTGGAGGCTGACTCTTGCCTGGCTGCAATCTCCTTTTAGGGAGTTGTGGAGAGAGATAAGGCCTCCACTGAGACTCCTTTTCTCCAGGCTCAGCCTCTCCTAACAGGGCTTGTGCTCCAGACCACTCCCCAGCTCCACTGCCCTTCTTTGGACACACTCAAGCATCTCAATGTCCTTCCTAAATTGAGGGGTCCAAAACTGAATCCAGAACTTGAGGAGTGGCCTCCTCAGTGCCCAGTACAGGGGGACAGTCACTGTCCTGGTGCTGCTGGCCACACTGTTGCTGACCCAAGCCAGGATACCATTGGCCTTCTGGGCCACGTGGGCACAGCTCACTCCTGTTTAGATGCTGACAACCAGCACCCCCTGGTGCATTTTTGCTGAGCCAATGTCCAGCCACTCTGTCCCCAGCCTGTAACTCTGCAGGGGGGTGTTGTGGCCAAAGTGCAGGACCCAGCACTTGGTCTTGTTGAACCTCCTACCTTTGGTCTTAGTTCATCTTTCAAGCCAGTTATAAGAAATGGAATACACTTAAAATACAAGAGGCTTTTTTGGCAATAATTATTTTTTTTTTAGCTACACACACTAATAGTGATATGCATATGAAAACATGCTACTGTAGGTAAGAGAATTAAAATACCCAAGTAGTTAAAGGATCAAGCTCACCTTTCAGAAGAAATTTTTTCAATAAATAAAAAAAAATAGTTATGAATAGATAAGTTTACAACAAGACAAAATTCACCCTAAAATCAAATTCCAAAGCTTACTGTGGTTCCCAAACTCTTAGAGAGTTCAGCATTTGTTGCATTCTTGGTATATACAGCTAGACCTCATTTCTGAAAATCCTTCTTAAGTTAAGGTTCTGAAAAGTTTTAACTTAGCAAAACAGTTAAACAGTGGTCTTTTTTCTAACAGATCTCTTAAAGTGCAAAGACAAAGTTCACCTAATATGGTGAAAAATATGGGGCAAATTCAAACTGTAGATATTGACAAAGAGATGTAGAGTGCAATGGAGAGGTGAGGAGAAAGAGAAATCTAAATAATTACACAAAATCTAGCTCTCTCCAGTTTCATCCTGGTCACTTGTCACTCTCTAACACTTAGAGAAAAAATATGCAAATAAAAGAGAAAAAATAGAAATCTTTGACAGTAAAGTAGCTAATTTCTCATGTTGCCCTGAAAATTTTGATGCTATTGGAAGTTGGTGAACCACATCCATTTGCAAGCTTTACTCTAACTTACCTGTTTCCGACATCAGAAGCCAGAATCATTTAATGACAAGCATCGGCTTTTGTTTACAAACATGAGTTTAAAAGTTAATTATGCTACACTCATTGAACTTGTACCAAAGAGATTGCCCAGAACTCTTAAGATGTTATAAAAAACTCTAGTACTTTAGAATGGTCCAGAATCAGCATATTTTCTAGTCTTATTCATAGAGACTTCAACCTTTGTAGCTGAGCACTGGGGGAATCAGCGAAGGGAGGAGTGAAAGAGCCCTTCTTTAAAAGGAAAGAAAGTTATGTCTTTCACTTAACATTGAAGACCAACCTTAAAAAAAAAAAAAAAAAAAGCCACTTGGTGGCATTCATACAGACAAATTTACCAGTATTAAAAAAAAAGTAATCACATAATGCCAAAGAGAGAACTGTTTATACCATATATAAACACTGCTAATTATTAAAGTAATCAACAGTATACTACTGGTTTATACTGTGACATGGGAGTCACAGTATAAAATACAGGCATTTTTGTAGAATTTGTCATATCTGTAGGGAAACTCTATACTAATACTTCCTTTGGAGCATAAAAACCAACATAGATGAACTCATTTTTTGTTCAGTGCAAGCATAAAATGAACTTCTCTAAACATAGCTATACAGTTGGCTATTAATTGTGCCAGTGACATACTGTTTAAGAACAAAACAGTTGGTCAGACACCACAGTAATGCAAAAATGGGCTGCCTGAAGAAGTGGTTGCTGTGGAGAGAGTTAGGATAACAGGCTTCACTACTTTTATTACCTTAACAAGTCTTCCAGTTCCCACATGTGAGGAATTCTTACCAGCACACTATTGTTCTCAAACTTTTTCTGAGGCTGATTCTGAAGTTAGTATGTAATGAGTTGGGATTTGGAAATCTCCTTTCACTTTTTCCACTACTGCACTCTGGTTTGGAGAAAACAAACCAAGTGCTGTAGTTCAATCTGTCCCCTTTTCTACATTCTGTCTTTCAAAGTCCTCCTGTATAAATAAGAACAAGTCTTACAGTACTCTTCAAATCAAGAATTAGCACTGATGCTATTTATGAAAATTTTTGCAGATATCTCTTACAATGTTCACATTGACTGAGATGGAATAAGCTGCACAGTCACTGAGCTTGGGATGATTTCTTGCATTTTTCCACTGTAATAGAATGCTGGAAAAGTTTTATACTTAATTTGGGCAATGGGTTGGACTGAGCAATTTTCCTCTACTTAATAATTTTATGAGAATGTAAGGTTTTTCCTTGTTTTTCAAGGAATGAGACATGGACATCAAAAGAAAACAACTGGAAAACTATGTTTCACTATAATGATACCATCAACCCACAGTTTTGCTGCAGATGGAGAACTTGATTATGTCACACACATTCCTTGTGTTTACTATGCATGAAGAAGCATTTTACCATAAAGAAAAAGACATGTTCTGTGAAGAAATATGGATGTGTATGGCATGGTATACACCTATGGAACACTCCCTGATATAACATACATCAGCAATGGTCTGTTGTTGTGGATTTCAGTTATATTTCTGAGTTGAGTTGGTGTCTATGAATGTGGGACTAAACTTCAGCCAACACAGTCACAGAACTTGTAGTACTCCACTGTAACTCATTTACATTAAAATCAGGTATCCCTGCTTACCATGCACAGTAAAGATTCACACACAGATATGTACATACAAATAATATTTATAAGGCCATGTGTCTGTGTGTATGTGGGTGTATACTTGCAAATAAAACGTCATTATGAAATTCAAGTATCTATTTCTCACAGGAATTCCTTTTGTATGACAAAAAACACAACTAAACTTTGTTCTCTTATAAAATGGAATGATGCACACTGTATTTTCCTCTTTTATTAAAGACAGATGAATAATCTCCTGCTGTGGGTCTACCCTGAAAGCAACCTCATATGTTTTCATAAAAACATGAAGCATGTAATGTGATACAAAATCAATAAGTACATTATCCTTATATCCTATAAGAGCTATTATCACAGAATAAGTTTTCCAGAAAAGGACTCAGGGAAAAAAAAAAAAAGCTAGGAAAGAGCAAAAATGTTTATCTATGTGTCTCCACTTAAATGCATCTGGTCCTATGAAAATATACTGTTTTAATTAAGACAGTTTTCTGTGCTTATATATGGCTTTGAAAGGGCTGTGATAATTGCCAACAATACAGCAATTCTCAAATTTGGAGCAATTTGGAATATAACATATTCATTATTACAAGAGAAATAGTTCAGGAAAAATATTTGACATGATAATGTAGTAATACTTTTTAGCAAAGAATATATTTAATAACATAAGAGATGGGGAAGTTAAGGCTTGATTAGGTGTTGAAATTAAAATGGAAGAAGACCATTCTCTTTTCCTCATTCTGCAGCAGAATCCATTTCAGTCCTTTAGCCTGGAATCGCACATTCTCATAAAAATATAAATAATTTAGTCACTAAGCAGACATGCTTGAGCTAGCTCTGCCAGAAGGAGCAAAGCCCAACTGCACAGAAAATGCTGTATTGCATATGGGTGACACACTTTACCTCACCTCCACCAAAGTAGGAGTCCCCTGTCCATTTCTTCACTTGTCTGTGGACATACCCCCTTCTCTACATGGAAGAAAATCAAGTACAAACCGAATGTACAATGCCTAGTTCATGCTTTTCTAAGGGAACACTTACAGATCACTGTAGACAAGGCCATAAATCTGTGCTGTGCTGTGATGGTAGATTCCTCTCAGGATAATTAGAAGAAGGATAACAACAAAAGCTGGAAGCCCCCAACTCAAAAGGAAGTAAAGCAGATAGCGCCTCTCCGTGTGTTCATCATTCATCACAAGGACATACCAGAAATTAACAGCCTGAAGAATAATGCAAAAAAACAATCAGTAGACTTGCTGGTGATAAACTATGCCAAAAACCAAATCACTCTGAAGGTCACAATGCAATGTTATTTCTATCCTGGTACATGTGCATGTATAAATACCATTCAACAAAAATACTTTGTCCTCACTTTTTTTCCTTAAGTAATGATAATACATTAAAAAAGCAATATGCTTATTTATATAACTATTTTGAATAAGTCTAACATAGAGGAAGAGATACCGTGTTTCGTAGAGAACACTCTTTTTGTGATGCAAAAATAGCTTTTTGGTGCAAAAGTCACTTTTTTCTCTAGATATCTACACCTTCACATAGAAGACTGATATACAGTATTTCTGAATCTGATCTGTATTTAATATTTTTATGTTATTGTTCATCTGTATGTATCTTGTAGGAAACATTAAGCTCCTTTGATGGTTCTGTGGTCCTGTTCTGGGTTCAGAAGTACACGACACATGTGGAGCAAGTCCAGCAATCCTTCATGAAGATGATTGAAGGATACAAAACTTCTCCCATGAGGAGAGGCTGAGAGAGCTGTGGCTGTTCAGCCTGGAAAAAGGACGCTTAGGGGGATCATATCATCTGATAGGAGGCAATGATGAAGAGGGAGACAGACTCTCCTTAATGATGGCCAGTGGTGGAGCAAGAGGTAATGGGCCCAAATTAACATGTAAGAAGCTCCATCTGCATACAGCAAAAAGCTTTCTTATTGTGGGTGTGGTCAAGCACTGGGCCAAGATGCCCAGAGGGGCTATGGAGTATGTGTCCTTAGATAATCAAAACCAAACTGACCATGGTCCTGGGCAACTTGCCCTGGCTCTTTGAGGTAGGGTGTTGCACTAGACAGTCTCAAGGTACTCCTAAAACTTCAACAGTTCTATGATTCTGTGTAATATATGCATAAGAGTTTGAGAAAAAACTGCAAATAAATGAATGTAAATTCACAGGCATCTCTAAAACAGTCTATGCTTTCTTATGATCAACTCATCACCAAACAGCATAAGTTGGTTTAAAACCATATACGAATCAAAATAGTGGAATAGCTGAAACCTCTTGAAAGAACTGGTAGTATGAGTAAGGATACTCTTCAAGTAAAACAGAATACTTAGTGTATTGCTTAGATACTTGATTTTTCTTCAAAATGTTCATAGTAAAGACACTGTCATGTGTGAGTGCTTTTAATGTACATCTACACACTACGGTCTAATAAACACCTAAGTTATCCATAATAGAAATATTTTTTGAAAAATTTTTCTTCACTTTCACCACTTCAAAAATGTTATACCACCTGCAGGTCTGCATGCTATATTATTATTTCTGGCATTTTGTATAGGGTGAATAAGGGATTAATTGTCTTTTTCTGCATATAAGGTAACTAATTTGAGATTGTGCATTTAAACATGTCTTGTCAGTCAGTGGAGCCAGGACAGGCACCTTCAGGCACTCATTAATCTTAGTCTAAGCATAATCATCTCTCTCTTCGGCCTACACAAGGGTTTAAAATATTAATGTTGATTTACATGCTTCATTTTCAGCCATCTACTGTAAGGACAAGTAAAAATTCATATACTGTGACAAAACAATGCAACGTGATTATTTTATTGAGGCAAATTTTGCACATTTCCTTCAGCCAAGGGCTTGTCTACCCCTTTCTTCAGGAACACCTTATTTTCACATTCAAGTACTTAATCAGTTTCTGGATTCCTTATGTAGGTCTCATTAGTCAGCTATCATTTCCGATTTTTTCTGTGATTTATATAGCATGAAGATGCAAGACTTTCATTGATAATAAAGCACATAGCATGCTACTTGTTTAAAAAAGGTTAGGAGGTGTTTTAAATGCTGTTTTAGAGAAAGAGATTTCATAGCTATGTCCAATGTATAGAATTTTATCAATTATATAATAATTATTATGTCTTTTTTAGTTTTAATTTGGTGATTAGTGCTATATGAACAAAGGCAAAGTTTATTTTCCTTAAAGATCACAGGTAAATCCCACCACATAATTGCAACTATCCTGTGTAGGTTGAAAGAAACAGAAAAACTAATTCAATTGCTGGACATGCATAGGAAGAAAACATTAAACAGATGAAAATGGTATTTGGACAAAAATCCACAGCTTATGGAAGGATTCGGTTGTTCTGTTCACTCTTATGTTAGATTGAAAACTCATGCAAAATTCTGTTTGTCACTTTAAGTCAATAAACACACTTCAATTACATGCTCTTATAGTCCTGGCTAGGCTGTGCCTCATTGCAAGCACTTCCAGACAGCAAAATACTTGCACTGTATACGCCATTATACTCAGAGACTGTTGGTTCCACTAATTCTGACAATCTGGTGAACATTGTTCTCAGTCATCCAACTGAAATTGCTTTCTGTGAAATCATACCTCATGTCTTTGCTCTGTGTTTGGTTAGCCATATTTAGATATCTCACCTCATTTATCACAGCATAACACTTAACACCACAGCTGCTGTGAAGGTGCAAGTGAGGTTGGATTATCCACATGTTCTGCACAGTCACATTTGTATTTTGATAATTACTAGTTCTTATCTTCAATCTTTTACATTCAAAATGTTATCAATTAAATAACACAGGAGCTAATTTTAGCAAATCCTTTCCTGTTGCCATGCTCAAACAATTACCAGTTCAACAGAAGAATAAAATGTACAGTCCATTTTCCAGCGGCTCAGGTGGAAGGGAAGAACAAATGGACAAGTTGTGATTTGTTCTGATACAGAATGCAAAATAATTGTTTATTCACATAACACTCTAATGAGACAATGTGAACTTCAGTGAAGGTTTTTTTTCTTTTAAAATGAGGCAAATAATAGAAATTACATTCCCAAACCTGGGACACATTTATTTATTTTTAAATTATTCATTCATTTATCTTTAGTGGTAATCATAGAATTTTAGAATTTTTTTGCGTTGGAAGGGGCCATCTAGTTCCACATCTCCTGTCATGGGACATTTTCCACTGGACCAGTGTCCTGGGAGCAGCCAGAATGGTTAATTTTTGCAGTAGCCATGGCAGGGACCCAGAGGTTGTTTCCCCAAGGGGGCCAGGGGCAGAAACTCTTCTGGGGAGCAGGGGTTTGTTCTGGGTCAGTGTGGTGTGGTTGAGGGAGCAGTTGGGTGGTGGTGGTGTGTCTGTGTGAATCATTCACTTGTTTCTTGTACCCCCTGTCAGTATTGTTGTACTGCTAGTTCCCTTATCTCATGGCTGATTCCAGCACACTTCTCTCATCTCTGCCCAGGAACTTTGCCTTCTGAGCCTCCAATTCTCCTCTCCAGCACAAGCAGGGCAGAGGGAGGGGGAGGCAGGGAGCAAGGGAGCACTGCAGGGATTCAGTGGGAGCACTAAATTGGAGAATACATTCCCAAACAAGGACAACAAAGTTGCTCAAAGTCTCATCCCCAAACTACCCTTGAACACTTCCAGGGATGAAGTAGCCACTTCTCTGGGCAACCTGTTTCAGTGCCCCGGCACCTGTGAAAATCTGTAGATAGCTGGCAAACAGTCACAAACTATTCTCAAAATATAAAGAAAAGCATGAAACTTACTTTAAGATCAGTAAACACCTTAAAGCCTGACTCAAACTTACAGAAATTTATAAAAAATTGAAAGTGCCATTAAATTGATGTAGGAGAAAGATTCGGGTATGGGTGATAGCAAGTTCATCACTTTGATTCTGGTTTGCTTGTTGAATTGACACTTTCACTATTGATTTAATTCACTCTAGCAATAGCTTAAGAAAGCAAAAAGAATCATATTTTTCCATAATTTTACTCTGTGTCAGAATTGGCAATTAAAAACTGCAGAATTTTTTTTACTTGAATAGACAGCTTTCCATTTTTACTCACTTTTTGTAACTTAGTTTGTGCAACACATTACAAAATACTTAAGGTAAAAACTTATTTTCCTTGTCATAGTGTGTGCTCCTAAGATAAACATATTTGAAAATACAGGTTTATGCTGTTCAGTTGTACAAAGGGACATTTGTCAGGAAGAAGACTCTGGATGTCAGACAAGAATATAAGGCAAATATTTCAGGCCCATAAAGAGCCATTTGCATCCTGCTTACTCCTTTTCTTCTGCAGTTAAGAAAGCCTCATCCTTTAAAAAATTGGGTAATGCTACCAACTTTCTATGACTTACAGATTCTCCCAATAAAAAGTAAGAAACAAGACCATACAATAAAAAAGGGAGAGGAACAAACAAACAAGCAAGGATGACCTGATGTAATCTTTGTTCTAATGCTGAAAATGGACCAGGTGACCTCTGAGATCCTTTCTATTCTTACACTTCAGTCAATATATGAGTAGTAGCTACATTTGTAGCAGAAATACTGACATTGAATATGTCTACAAATACAAGAAGCTAAAAAGAGAATAAGAATTAGAACATGAAGCTACAGATAAATTGTTTTGTAAAGAGCATTGAAATAAGACAAAATGTTAAGGAAATTACTATACCTAGCACTATGTAGAAGGTGGAAAGGTTACCAAAAAAAAAAGAAAAAGTAAGTTTTCCTAGAGTCCAGAAAGTAAAGATGTTTGATCTGGACCTCAGAAAGGAATCTGTATATGTCTGTACTGTTAAATTTGTGTTTTCTTATAGAGTTTTGTTGCCTGGAAATGTTGCTCCAGCACCTTCTGATTACTTAAAATCGCCTGGATTTTATGGATGTTTCAGTTTCACATACCGGCATGGTGCTTGTACTTGATTACCACATTCACTCGTTTCTGTATCCTGTGATTAAGGCAGTCACTTGAAGATTTCTATGACATAAATCAATGATCAAACGTATGTACTGTGCTATGCAGCCTCATAGAGGGCAGAGTGTCTGCACAAAGTATACAGAATCTGTTCCTGTATTTTTGTTCTTCTCCAGACATAAGTACTTAAGTCCCATTTAAGTATAAACACATTATTAATTCTGCTTTTCAAATCAAGTCATGTATATAAAGCATACTATGCTGAGAAATACAAACATTAATTTCCCAGACTTTTAAGTCTGCTGTTCAAACAGCAGTAGTATCCAAACTTCCCAAATTGGTCTGGTTTTCCCTTGGATCCACAAGCTTTTCTAGAGTTGTCATGGGGACCAATTTAAGCACAGAGAGGTGCCCAGCACTCCTTCCTGTCCTCTAATATAGCTTACTCACTCCATAATGAGATATATAAATTTAATACCTATTCCCAGCCAAGAGAAGCAAACTGTAGCTGAGGACTGGGTTGATCTATATTTCAGATTATTTCTTTCCTTTTGGGTCTTTCAAAGTTCAGGAATTATTCTCAGATGAAGACTTGCACCTACAAGAAGGAGAATTATCTTCATTCTGAGTTTTACTCCTGGCAGCTCATCACTCAGCAGGCTGATGAATTCCCTCTTAAGCACTCTTGTCCTGTCATATTTCCATAAAGAGTCTTCATGTTTAACACAAGCCTAAGCCTTCAATAAATGCAATGTACTATGCAAGTTCTTAGAATGTGACCAAAGACTACTTAAAAAAAAAAAACCACTGGACTTCAACTACAGACATAAAAATGACCAGCTGTTAACAGTCATACAATTTGTTTTGCCATTTTAAGTAATTTTTGCAACTTAATGCAATTTAAAACGTATAGAATGGGATGGTGAAGTACTATCAAACACTGAGTTGCCAAAGCTTGAGACATCCCAGTTAAAAAAAAAAAACCACTTTAAAATACTACTTTGTCCAAATTAGCAAATGGTGAAGAGCTCTGAACCAATTTAGGAATAAAGTGAATGAGCAACTGTGAAGAATATAATTTACAGTTTACAAAATAATTTGGAATGGTTAACCTACGAGAAGATCATTTGCCAAGCAAACAAATTTCTCTACTGAGGCCATCTACATGTAGCTTGCTAAGGCTAATGAGCACAGCTGAGCTGTTTGAGAGGCTGGTAGGGTTCTCAATGTATATGAGCCTGACATATCCCAAGAAAATGCCACATATCACATGAATGTTACTGGGAGAAAAAGCTGCATTTCCATGCAGCCTAATTCAGGCTAAGGTCTGACAGCCTTCATGTTGGAGGATTTGTATGGTGAGATATGGAGCTGCATATATAAAGTTGTATGCTATAATAAATGTGCTGGGGACAAATCCTCTTAAAATAACACGCAAGCAGATCACTTAACTCACATACTGGTGCTAAATATACATTTGTAGATGAGGGAATAATAATGTATTTTTTTCAAATAACCGTACAGCTTGTCATTTTGACTAACTTACAACTGCTAATTTTCCATAACTAATTTGATTGTTCATGGTGTTCCATATTAGATCAATTGTTTTTTTCTTCCACCATTTACTATTCTATAATGTATCAAATGAGCAATAGAGCTGTGAGTAGTCTGGAGTACTACTCTGGTGAGGAATGGCTGAGGGAGCTGGGGGTGCTCAGCCTAGAGAAAAGGATGAGGGAACATGGTTTAGTTGTGGACTGGGCAGTCTTGAGTTAATTGTTGGATTCGGTGATCCTAGAGGGCTTCTCCAACCTAAATAATTCTATGATTCTATAAAAATTCTGGCAATAATTCTGAATGCATATATTCTGTATTTTAATGCCAGCTTATGAAGGTACGTTTGTCATGTTATACAACTTTAATAAGTAAAATGCCCCTGACTCAACAAATTACAGTGTAGTTTACATTCACACTCCACTTGTAAGAGACTTCTCCAAAAGACCAAATAAGAGATGTTTAGAAAAATTATTAACACTAATAAAAATAATTCTTCCTTGTTCCGAGACAATTCCTCTGTTCTGAGGATGAAGGGAGATGAGGGCATTCTTACACAGTTGTAATGGAAATGAGTGGAAAAGGTCTTTATAGTGTCAGTACATTTAGCCTTGAGGTTGTGTCACTGTAGATTTAATAAAAGCCATCTAAAATTTTTGCTTTCTAGTAGTACTGAATATCAGTGCTCCATATCTCCCTCTATATACAGATATACAGATAGGTATATATATGCACCAAAATGTAATAGAAATACAGTCTAACAATCAGTTACTTTTACAGGTGTTTTGGGGAAGTGGCAAAAAAGGTTAAGATACCAACCTGAATAAGCATCCAGCTGAACTGGCAGAGATAAAGGTAATGGGTAACAGATGCGAGGGCAAAGCAGCTTTCCTCTGAGATATGCTGGCTCATGTAAGCAGAAGCCAGAAATGAAACCTATCAGGAAAAAAATGAATACATGCATATTGGAATTAAACAAAACTAATTTAATATTAACAATAAGGGGACAAAAATTAGTTTGGAAGTAAAAAACACACTAAATTACTATTTCAGAGACTCAGGAAAGGTATCTTGGACATTTAATATTCACCCAAAAGAAGTTATGCTTACTCTAAACCAGGTTTAAACTCTTTGCAGACCATCTCGTATCTCTTTGTTGAGAGATGTTAGTTGTTTAGTATGACCTGAGATTAGCTCAGCTGGTTAGAACATGGTGCTAACAATGCCAAGGTTATGGGTTCAATCTCTGTGTTCACTTAACAGTTGGACTCAATGATCCTTGTGAGTCCCTTCCAACACATAATATTCTTTAATAAAGTAAGTTTCAAGTACAATGACATAAATTAAGTTATACTATTCAGATTTAGTATGTTGTTTGCTTTGCTTTACTTGCTTAGCATAAGCAGTTGGATTTGCTGAAGCCTTAGCTGACAAGCTGGTCTTACACCTAGATATATTTCCGGCTGCAATGGAAAAGAATACTGATATTGCCCTGATATTCTTGTTGTTGCTAGGTAATGTTTATCTTAAATCTAGGGCTTTTTAATTTTCCATGCTCTGACAGCTAGCAGGTGCTGTACCACTCTTAAACTACTTATTTTCACAAATCTGACACTTGAGACTCTGCTATGGGGAACCAAGGGTCGAGCTTGAAGAATGAGGAAGCACATCTGAGGGAGTCAGGAGAGACACCTGTGGGCCATCTGGAGCTGTCCACTGTGAAGGGACCATGCTCCCAGCAATGACAGTCTCAGGTGGTGCATGTGGAACTCCCTGGGTGGTGTGATAATGTTCAGACAGTGGCCTCTCCTTTGACACATTGCACCCTTATATGACAAGACTACAGAGAGACTTAACATTTATTTTTTAAAATTGTTCCCATGCAACATGTTTTGTAATTGTTTGTAGCTGGTCTCCTAATCCCAAGGGCTAAATTAGCAAGCCTTCGGCTTAGGAGAATCACTACAAGGATGAGTACAAACGACGCTCAAATCTATCTGCAAAGTTCTGTTTAATCCAACTTCATTCCTAGGCAGAGCGTGGGGAAAGGGAGGGAGCAGTTCGCCTGCCCAGGAGCAGAAAGAAGAGAGAGCGAGTTACGTGTCCCGGGAGGTTTTATCCCCCAGGGAGCAGGGGGACACTGGGAAGAGGGACCACTGTCCCACTGGGACAGAGGGGAGAAACTACATTCCAGGGGTAGGGGGGAAATGGGACCCACCACCACAGGTAGTGCAGGGAGAGAATACAGCTACAATTCTTAGTGCAACCATCATATGAATTCAGTGCAAGCAAAGAACCCAGTGTAAACATCAAGTGTAGCTCACCACAACACCTCCCCGTTTCTTTGTTTAAAATGAAAGTGAAGAGAAAATGTTTGGCTTATTGTGATGCAGAATATGAGACTGACCACCATTTGTGATTTACTGGCTTGTTAAGCTGCCTTTGGTCCACCATGTCTATGTGGTTGACCTCTGAGGTAGTGGGGATTAGGTTGTGGATGACTTTTAAGATTAAGCAGCATAGAATCCCGAACGCTAATACAATTAAAAGGAGAATAACAAAAAAACAACATGATTGTTTTAACTATCGAAGTCCACCACCCCAAGAACCCCCAGTCTTTGAACAGTCCGCTGAGGCAATCTTCTGATCTTGCATCACCGGTCTGATCATGTTTTTCATTTCTCAGAGGGCTGTGTGGACGTTGGGTGCTTTTGACGTTGGGTTCATACAGCCAAGTCCTTCAAATTCCTGGCACTCATATCCATGCAGCAGCAGGAGGAAGTCTATGGCCACACGATTTTGGAGTGTGGCCTGCCTGATAGTTTCCTCTTCTTCCAGGAGGGAGCTGATGGTGGTGGATGTCAAGTTTGCCTGCTTGACCACCCAGCACTCTAAATGACCTAATTCACCTAGAGCCTTGGCTGCTGCAACCCACGGAAGGAACAGGGATGCAGTGATTCTTTTTGATTTTGACCAATGAAACACTTCTGAATTGCAATTTGGGTCCAGATTATTAGTCCTCCTCTTCTGAATAGTTCACCACAACAATTGGGGGCGGAAATTTTCCTGTACAAAACTCAAAAAGATGTTATCTTCTGATTTGAGTAAATCCAGATATTTTATCAAGTAAACAAACAATATCAAGAGGCATTTACTGTCTTCAGGCTGTCAAACATGTAGGAATACAATACCGCAGCCGCTAAGCTAGCAATACTGGAAAAAAGGGAGGAAGCAACTATTCCTTTGTCTAATACCACACCAGGATTTCACATTTACAAGGCAGTTCCAATTTGCTTTTTCTCCACAAATATGCCAAATATCAAAGGACTATATGTTGGCTGGATAAGTAGCCAATGCATTGTCTAAGGAATAAAGGTGTTCCAACTCTGACTGCAATGAATGCAGCTAGAAAATTTAAACATAGTATTTTAAATTAAAACACAAATCAGATACTTTAAGCTCTGTCTTCTGTAAATTTCTTTACAGAAGAAATGGCTCTACAAGCAAAATTCATAAAAGACTTGAAGTGTCTTCACATAAAGACTTCACCTAAAAATGGTTCTATTCATCCACTGTATTGATCCCTTTTTCTTTCCCTGACAAAAAATGCTACTTTTTTGACTAACAGCCCATTGACTTGTTAGTAACAGAAATTAATGGGCTGTGGTGACTGATTTTATGTACATAAAATCAGGAGATGGGATAGGTAAGAAAATTAAAGAAAATTAAGTGATTTGGGATACATGTGGATGTGATGGTCTTCCCTGTCCCAGGCGACCTTACAGTATATAGAAATGTCCAGTTTTCCAACCCGTCTTGCTGAAGGAGCAGTCTGGAGTCGTTAGTTCGTGTTCTCAAGGCAGTTTATTAGTTCCTTATCAAAAGTAGATTTCTCTGCCCTGCTGGGGACAGCACAGCAAGGCTTCCAGAGACACACTGCGCCCACCCCGGGTCAGCTCTACCCCTTTATACTATCAACTACGTATTCAATGTTTACCATTAATTACCAATCCGTGACCCTTACATTACATTGTCCAGCTCTCTGACAAACCAATCCAAAAGTGCCAACATCACCAAGAAGANACCATTTTTCTATCTAAGCTTTTGTGACCTGAAATTCTTCATACAAAGTTGATAACTTGTTCCATGGATTAAAATCAAAGCCACAGGCATTCTCAGTATCAATCCAGGGTCTCTGACACCTCTGGCAAGGCTGAAAAGCCTCCTGACCAGGTTTTGGGTCATTCAAAGGTGTCATAGGAACTCCCTGGGTTCCAACATGTGGACACTGTATTTGCAACAAAATACTCATATGGTACTGGGTAACTCTTACACAATCTCTTTATCATGAAAGTACCCTTATAAAGACAGGATAATATTACCTCACCACGAAATGGAAGAATAACAGTGAGCAACTGGGGAACAAGTGGACTGAAAACAATTATGAAATTCATTTCAATATCTAAAGGAAAAAAATGCATTCTAACTATTTTATGTGGTATTTATCAGCTTCTGCTGGAAACTGGCATCTAATCATGGCCACATAACCATTCAGTTATTAAGAGGTTAACACATAGCTTAATAAAGACAGGTCTTTGCCAAATTCTGACACTGCTGAAAGAAATCCAATCATCTGGAGTGGGTTAAACACAACTGAAATACGTCTGCAATAGCTACCATCAATGAGGGATAAACAAGAAGTGCTTGTGGAAACAATCCCATAGCAGCAAGCTCTCCCAAAAACTACTGGTAGTAATTAGTCTAAAACTAAAGCAAATGCTTCTAGTGGCAACAAGAATCTTGGTGGAAAGGCTTTACAATCTTTTGCTCTCTGAAGCCTTGTGTATGTGTCAAGGACAGACTGCTAGGCTAGAGACAAACAGGGGATGCAAACACAAAAGCAGACTGATGGAGTCCTGGAAATATGTTTTTAACCCCTTTTGGACTGAATGTTGGCTTGAAAGCATTTTTCATTTATTACTAAGAAACTATAATTCCTAACACTCTCCTGTGTTTCTAGAAAAATAAGGTTTTACATATTAAAAAGTATCTCTTTACAAACAGTTTTCTAATGAAAACAATGCAGAGTCCAAATATGTGCTAAAAATGGATATCTTTGATAGAAATGGATTTTTTTTTAAAGGAACATGCAATACGACTGGAGTAACCCCTCAGCTAAGAATTCACTGTACTTAGTGGCCCTAGAGTGTTTTATGAAAAAAAAGAAAAAAAAAAGGTAAAATGTAAAATTTTCATAGACTCATTATCTTGCATCTTGGTCACAAGATACAAATGAGAGTTGGTTTATAACACAAAAAACCCCACAAACTAACAAATGTGCCTTCCCAATAAAGAGTTCCTTAGACTGGCTCATGTCTTCTGTGCTTCACTTAGTTATTAACTGTAGAGTGCAACCTTTTGTAACAAGGAAGTTATTACATTAATAACAAAAATATATGCCATCTATCGGAACAAGTTGTTCCCTCTTGGATTTTTAAAATATGTGCTCATTATAATAGCAATTATATATGTCCAGCGCTCTTTTTACAGAGAAATTATGGTTTAAATAGCCCTTTGCCGTCTTTGCATACTGACATTTACTTCTATGCTGAGATGATAACATAATGCTTCTTCCTCATACTTGTCAAATTGATCAGTCCTGACCCAAAATGATTTAATTGATAATCCCTTAAATCCCTCAAGTAGCATGCTGACACTTCTATTAATTTTATTGTGATGGTTCCATACCACACTGAAAAAACAAATTTAAAAAATAATACAATAAATAAATGCACTTCTGTATAACAGGAAAAAGTACTTTAACAGGGTCCCCATCTGACAATCATTTATGCAGTTAATCAAAGGACACTGCAATTCTTTTAAAACTTTAAGACAATTATCTAGCAATTACTTCAAGGAAATTATGACCGGGATATTCTAAGTCATCAACACAAAACTATAAATTAATAACATGAGATGATTTACAAAATAATATGTCCCTGTATGAAGAGTATTTTTGTGCTGCTCTTTCTAAGTGGTAGGCTGTACCTGAACATCACTCCTCTACTAGCTGAGGTCTGCTCCTAGTTTCCAGCCTGCACTTTTTCATGGTCAGTTTATATATGCTTTTATTTCTGTCGTAAGTTCTCTCAGGTTACTTGTTACACAGAATTTCCTCCTTCTTGGGGTTTGAACAATCATGAATTTATTGAAAGCAGTAGAACTCTCCCTCAGGCTCCATTTTTCAGGGTTAATTGA
Organism: Bombycilla garrulus; assembly: GCA_013400315.1. Taxonomy (NCBI): domain Eukaryota; kingdom Metazoa; phylum Chordata; class Aves; order Passeriformes; family Bombycillidae; genus Bombycilla; species Bombycilla garrulus. The sequence continues at coordinate 47,618 of VXBU01002010.1, forward strand.
GCCACTGCACAGCACGGTACTCTGTAGAGATGCCTAAGCTGACCTGGACAGCAAAAGCAGTTCAGCTCCATGAATACAGCATCTGTCTAGTTCAATCTACCTTGTTTCTCACAGTAACCCTATATACTGAAATGTATGCTCACACATGTGAAAACTTGTCCCTGTGCAAAAAGTCTTCCAGCTTAAGCACCAATTTCATTGTCCTTCTCTATACTGGTGACACATTGATTCTATATTTCATGAAAACAGTCCAGGTTGGATGGTGAAAAGCTGCAGCGGTTTCACAAGATTTTCCTCCAGCAGTTTTCTTATCTCCCTATATACCATGCAAAAAGTTCTGATCATAGTCATAGATTTACAGAATGATTTGGAAGGAACCTTAAATACCATCTAGTTCCAAAATCCCTGCCATGGTCAGGGACACTTCCATTACACCAGGTTGCTTAAACCCCATCCAGCCTGGCCTTGAACACCCCCACAGGGAGGGGGCAGCTATGGCTTTTCTGGGCAATCAGTGCCAGTTCCTCACCACCCTCACAGGAAAGAATATTTTCCTAATAACTAATCTCAATTTACTGTCAGTTTTAATCCTTTCCCCTCTGTCACTACATAATCTTGTAAACTGTTTCTCTCCATCTTACTTGTAGGTTCCCCCATTCAGGTATTGGGTAGCCACAATTAGATCACCCCAAAGCCTTATCTTCTCCAAACTGAGCAATTCCAACTATCCTAGCTTTTCCTCATAAAAGAGATGTTCCATTCCTTTAATCATCTTGGTGGACTTGCTCCAACAGGTCCATGCCCCTTCTGGGCTGGAGACCTCAGACATGATTGTAGATGGGGTCTCATGGGAGCAGAGTGGAGGGGCAAAATCCTCTCCCTCAACCTGTTGGACACACTGCTTTGGACGCAGCCCAGGATATATTTAGCTTTTTAGGCTAATACATGGTAATACAGCAGTGATCATCTGGTACACACAGCTTTCCTTCTTATTTTTATTCAACTACTTCTTGGTGCAGAATTTTACTGTTAGCCTACAAGTTACAACAGTCCAACTTGTTCTGGAAAATATTCCTATATTTCAAACTTCAAAGTCTGCAAAGCTATTTACACCCTTCTATATGCTACCCCACTACCCCTTAGCATCAGAGCTTCTCTACTTTCTGCCATTGGCACATTTTGCCTGGGCATGTTATTTTCTGTCCCACAAACCAGGGTTTTAGGACCAGTACAACACCTCTCATAGTTGTCTTTTCCCCTTAGTCTATATCTTCCCAGATCTGAGTCCCTGGACTAATCCTCCTCCATTATTATTTTACTAATTATGTGACACATTGCATATTTTACTGTATTTATCTCATCAAAGAAAATTATCAGACTACTTTGGTATGATCTAAATATAAGCACATGTGACTCTTATTGTCTTTCATTTCATCACTATTGACTTTTGAAAGAGTTATTTTTAAAACTCTTAGATGCTTCTCATATAGTGTTAATGGGCCTCCAGTTGTCAATATTAATTATTTTTTAACTATATATTACTTTTAATATNAACACTATTTTTAACAAAACCAAATGTACAAAGTTTAATCACTGATACTAACTGCAGATGATATGAGCAAATCAATGAGCTTTTCTAATGATTAAAGAACTTATTAAACTCTAAGTTCAGAATTAGCAGACCCTAACCTGGCCTCATAACAGAAATTTACAGAGAAAAAAATGAGTCTAAATAGTCTTTTTAATATTGTACAAAACATAAAAAGGAAAGACCAAAAGACTGAAGAAATTCCATACCAATCAGGTTAAAAAAATCAACTGAGAAGTAAATTGTCTGAAAACTGAAATAAGAATTATGTATGAAAAATAAGTAAGCACAATACAGAGCAGTAATAGTCACAGTTTGTCATGGTTAGTGTTGAAATGCTACCATATGTTTGACTTTAAAATAAGAATACAGCACGCAACACAAGGAAACAAATCTTTACAGCGCAACAAATGTGAAAATACGAGATGCGATGTTTGCCTCAGACTTTTCTGCTACGACCAGCCTTCAGGGATGCTGCATCCCAGAAACTAGGGGATAAGATTGGAGCAAGGAAGATATACCCTTGGTGGAAGAGGGTCAGGAATGGGAATTTAGCACATGGGACCATGGCACCTGATGGGATGCTCACATGAGTGTGGAGTGAGCTGGCTGTTGTCATTGCAAGACCACTTGCAAATACTTTTCAACATTCAGGTGACAAGGAAGTGCCCAAAGACTGGAGGAAAGCAAAGGTTAAGAAGTGCAAGGAGGAGGATCTGGGCAACTAGAGGTTGGTCAGCCTCACCTCCACCCTTGGAAATGTGATGGAGCAGCTAATCCTGCAAACAATTTGCAGGCACATTAAGGATGAAACAATCACCAAGAGTAGCCAGCATGATTTCAGCAAGGGAAAGTCATGCTTGACCAACTTGATAAACTTCTGTGATGAAGTCACTGGCCTGGTAGATGATGAGAGAGCAGCATATATTGTATACCTGGACTTTAGTAAAGCCTTTGACTCTTTCTCTGGTAAGATATTCATGGATGAACTGTTGACTTATGGACTGGAAAAGCAGACAGCGGGGTTCACTGAAAACTAGTTTGAACTAGTTGGTAAGGTTCTGATTTTAAGTGGTTTATGTGACAACACTTCAGAACTGTTCAATGAAGTGCAATAAAGCTGATGAATTTTAAGCACTGTGAGGAAATAAAGAATACTCCTTAAAAAAA